>JAZGLO010000568.1:597500-1037500 GCA_036873155.1 Biomphalaria sudanica | reverse complement strand
TCTCTCTTCCTCTCTCCTTTCTGTCTCTCTCCTCTCTCTCTCTCTCGCTCTCTCTCTGTGTCTTCCTTTGTTTTTACATATAGGGCATTGCTATTAGCTCTTCTGTAAAGGAGTTGTGTTTTGTTTTTTTTAAAGAGGTGTGCTCTGGACGTTAAAGTGTTTACTTAAGGAAGAGAGGGGCAATGTGTGGCTGTACACTATACACACACACACATTTGCAGTTGTATTGGTGGGCCCGCCCTAGTTTCTTTTGTAGGTAGCTCCACCCCAGTCTCCATATAAGGTCGGAAAGTCAAAGTGACGTCATAAAACATCTATCGTCACAATGCCTGCACCTCAGGACGTGACGGAACTACATTAATCCCAAATCGATTCCTTAATTCCAAACATAACCCCTCCTCTCCCTTAAGGTTACTCTGTACTTAAAAAAGGAATGCAGTTGGGTCTTTATTCTTTTGTTTGTTATACATACTTCCGGTGTTCTTTCAGAATTGGAGATAATTATTTCCTTTGCCAAACCTCCAGCAGGTCTGCGAAGGGTGGTGGCTGGCAGCCATCGAACATTGGGTCACGGAGACGATAGTAAAGAGTACCTAAAACACTGAACCATTATTAACATTAAAAATACATAAAGAAAGAGGAATTTTTTTTTTTATTTCATATGCTAGGACAAATTCGTACTAGTGCTCCTTCTTCCCTAGTGCCAATAGAGAATGAAATGGGTTGCCTGTATCAGCAAAGAAAACCAACGACTTAGCAAAGTTTAAGTCACTGATAAACATGCATGAGAGAAAATCCAGAAATCAAAACATGCGACTAGACATATATCTAGAATCTAGAATGTACCCCTAGATCTTTCTATTCTTTTAAATTTTATTTTTTAGCTAATTAGTTGGCCTCCTTCAGTCGTAGAACGACTATGGTTCATCTCATACAAAGTGACGAAAGCCTGGGCATTGTATATGGTCGGAACGATGTCGCCCACACAGCAGTTCCCCCCTCTCCGCGCAGCTGACATGACCAAAGGAACGGAATATCCGATACAGTTTGGGATCAGTAGCGCCGCAGGCTCTGCCAGGCTGTAGCACGGTGTGCAACAATCTGCCTTAATGGTCACCAGCTCCTGATTTTTCCTCATGGTTGTCTCCCGAAGCCTTTCCCGCGTTTGGGTATAGCCGCAAGGCAGCGGAGGTTTGGATTCAGAGTTTTCCTTCTCCTAGATGGGTAGCCAACCAAAGTTAAAGAGCTAATTTTAACTACTATATCTGTCTGGTATTAGCCTAAGTTTGTACACGTGATCTGTCTGGTATTAGCCTAAGTTTGTACACGTGATCTGTCTGGTATTAGCCTAAGTTTGTACACGTGATCTGTCTGGTATTAGCCTAAGTTTGTACACGTGATTTCTCCCACTTCCCATTCTCGGATCAAGCTGAAACTTTGCACAATTATTCCATGTCGATGATAACACATAAATCAATGCAAACGTTGTTTCCCCCTCCCCCCCATCAAATAGTTGTAGTAAATTAACTGTGTTTAATACAGAGACAGGACTAGCTAAGGGGAGATAAGCATGGTTTAGAGAATTAGAGAATTTCGTCGTTAGCTAAAAATTTGAAACTACCAAAGGTAGAAACAAAAACTTTTATTTTATAGATCAGTGTCAAGACTCCTTTCCTCTCCAATATATGTATGCGTACTCCAATGCTGATTACTAAATGTACCCAAGTCCTGGGCAATGCCACAACGACACATACAACGACAGGACAGAGATTCAGAATGCCAATTCACAGACAGATAACATGTTTATTTCAATTGTCTTTATTCTGGTACAGACTATGTAATCTGAGTAGAGAAATGAGCTGAAGTATGACAGAACCTTCCTTTGGGCTGTGGCGTCTCTGGGGATGGATGGATTTTCAAATAACCTCGACATTGGTCTTAATTTAAACCTAGAAGTGGGAGAGACAAAGTGAGAGAAGGAGGGAGAAATTAGACAAGAGAAGAAAGAGCACAAGTGAGTGTATGAAAGAGAAACAAAAAGTAAAGAATACATCAAACTCTGGTGGGCTAAGGGATGTCCTGAAAATCCTGAAATTCAAAAAAATCCCAGTCTTCGCCGCAATTCAAACCCGAAGCTTCTCGGTTAGGAAGCCTAGCGGTTTACCACTCAGCCACCGCTCCCCACATGAGAGAATAAGAATGAAAAAAAAAAAGAGCGAAAGATGTTTCGTTACATCCTAACTTATCTGAACTCTAATCTACAAGATCTCCTGTTGGTCAGTCATGCATCTCACATCACTTGGTAGCAAGAATAAAAAAACAAATATTCCGTCTCAGGAATGGTTTCCGGACCAAAAGAGTTAATCTTATATCCGTGCCAGGCCAGAAAGTTAATGTCAGAGGATGGCAGCCATTTCATAATTGTATTGCTTTCCAGCCATCTGATGTATTGATAATCATGAATACATACGCTATTTAATCCGCTATTTAAAGCTTCATGATATTTTATATTTCTTTAAATCACCTGCAAACGTTTTATAGCGACTAATAAAAACCTGCCTACATCTACTTTTTTCTTTTGCATTCTCATTCTCGTGTTGGAGGGTTAAGATAACTGGTCCAATATCTGCGATAAATTGCGCAATGGTTTCCAGATTAAGCAGCTCTCCATATAGTTGTTTTTTTTTTTGTTAGAGTGTTTTGGGGCCAGTGTTTTGTTTGGGGCCTCTAGATAAAGTATGCAGTTTTGGAGGATATGGCCATCATTCTTAACTTATCCTATTTTATAAAATACACACGTGAATGAAAAAAAAAAAAAGAAGATGATTACGTCCTACGCGTCATGCATTTAGTCATGCATGTCAACCAATGACTTAAATTCTTCCAAGTCATTGGTTTTCCTGGCTGGCTTAGGCAACCCATTCTATTCTATGATGATACTTCCACAAGGACATGGTTCGCTACTTCCAATTTTCAGCAAACGTAACATGTGTGGTTTTATTTTGTTGTGACATGTTTAGAAGTGAAAAGTTACTCGTTGATAACGTGTAATTTGAATCTAATTGCCAAAAACTCAATGTTCGCCAGCAAAAAAAAAAATAAAATAAATCACAAAATTATCTCTCATCTCATTTGTCCCTTGACTTTCATCGTAAGGGGGCTGAGACAAATCGCGTCACCAAATCCCACCACTTTTCACGGTCAGCGGCTGTTGTTATCAGGATATGAAAAGAGAGACCGTTCCAATTTTCTACATTTCCCAACCTGATTCAGATCTCCAAATGGTTCGAGGCACACCCCACCTCCCATTATGAACCATGTGACCCGAGAAAGGCTTTTATCTCGTGGCCAGGATGAGAAATTGGCTCTTCACCGATCTCTCTGTCAGGAGGCCCCCGTCGACTAAGTGATCATTTATTCACACTCGTCTTGGCATGTTGCACGTTCTTCCAAACCTCTGCATGAATTCCTCCTTTCATGTGTGGCCGGGAGCTCAAGCCCCACGTGGGGGCCATCCTTATGCCTATGCTGTCCCATCGTACCCGTGGGGGGGACCATCACCACACGTATGGGCCCCTTTGGGAAACGGGTTGATGAGGGTTTCGGACTGGTTTAGAGAGCCTTTTTTACATCCCTACCACGTGTAATGTACCCTCTCTCGAGGGTACGTGTGGTAGCCCACTGAGAGCTATGTTAGCTACCATTCTTAGCCTATCAACTTTCCCGGACGGACGTTTCCACGGAGGCGCAACTCTGAGGCGACGGTAGCTGGAATATCCTCCATTTCCCAACCAGCTTTTCTTTGGACGCCCCTTTTTTTCGTGCACCCTTCTCGGAAGACTTTAGACACTATGACCAAAGCAGCTCAGCTTTAGTTTCTTCACATTGTTGAAGACTTCCTTCTTTTAGCCAGCCAGAGTGTTGAACAATCTCATCTGTCTTCTTTCCTGATAATTGATACTCAGCATTTTTCTGTAGCATTTGCTCTCAAAAGCTGTAATTCCTCTTTCAGCCTCAGTGTTCAGTGTCCAACTTTTACAACCATATAGATATCACAAGCGAAGACTACAGTTTAAATTTTACCGGGAAGCTGATGTTACTCTTCCAGATTTTCCACAGTTTGCTAATGGCAGCGAATGCCAAGCTTAAATGAGTTTTTATCTCTTTCATTGATCCTCCATCTTTTGTTAGGTGTGACCCTTGAAATTTAAATGAGTCAACTTCTAATGTTTGGCCATTCAACTGTAGGCAAAATCTCAAATTCAACTGTAGGCAAAATCTCGAATTCAACTGTAGGCAAAATCTTGAATTCAACGTTAGGCAAAATCTCGTACTATCTCCACCACAGACTAGTAGTGTTTTTTTTTCCCCTGCACTGGTTTCCATGCCAACCGCTCTAGCTGCAGCATTCAGTTTTGAAGTAAGATCTTGTACCTGGCCTGCATTTTCTCTAATGAAGTCTATATCGTCTGCAAACCTGAGATTGGAAATAGGCCGCCTGCTTATTAGTGTTTATGGTTAAGCTGGAAGTATATCCATCATGGCTGACAGGTCGTGCGGTTTGCGCGCTGGACTGTCGTTCGGGCTTAGCGATGGTTCCGGGTTCAAACCTTGCCCTCTCCCATCCCCCGACGTCCTGCGGGAGGTTTGGACTAGGAAGTAAACTACTTCAACTCTGAAGGAACATCCGAAACATGTAAAACATTTTGCAACATCATGATATGCTACAGAAATATGTTAAAAAGGAGAAAGAATCTGGGTGGATAGTGAACACTAGATCTTGCCGCTCTCCCATAGATGTCCTAAATAATAGGATTTCAAATCTTTCTTTGTGTGTGTGTGTCCTTGCTCCCCTTCTACCCCTTCTAAGAATCCAGTATAAAACCCAAGAACCCAAGTATAAAACCCAAGAACCCGTATAAAACCCAAGAACCCAAGTATAAAACCCAAGAACCCAAGTATAAAACCCAAGAACCCAAGTATAAAACCCAAGAACCCAAGTATAAAACCCAAGAATAAAACCCAAGAACCCAAGTATAAAACCCAAGAACCCAAGTATAAAACCCAAGAACCCAAGTATAAAACCCAAGAACCCAAGTATAAAACCCTAGAACATTGCACATGCCTACGTGTTACATAATAGTGAGATTGTCTTGACCCGTCTTTTCCAAACTGTGTTCCGCGGAGCCCTCCTGTTCCGCGAAGCCTGAATCAGTGTTCCACAAACTTCTGAAATGATTAACAAGTAGGCCACCACGTGAATTAATCTCCCTAAAAAAAATAAGCAAAGTGTTCCGCTAAATACTCAGCATGTGTGAAGTGTTCCGTTAAGAAGAAAGTTCGGGAAACACTTCTAGAGTAAGCCTCCTCTCCATTTCTGAGAGAGAATTCACCTGCTATTTGTTTAATGTCTAGTAATCCTTACATGCGGGCTAATTACTCTTTAAAAAAAAAGAGTAATTGAACGTAGGAATAAGGGTTGAAACTTACGTGGCTTGGCAACAAGTTTAGTAAAGTAAACAAAGCTGAATTCAGTGCTGGTAATTAATTGACGATGTTCACCTGTTTTATGTTATGAATTAAATTGAATAAAGATTTTCTTAATGAAATATAAAAGTGCAGGCGCCGCAAACGGAAGAATGATATAATAATATTGTCAGGGTGGATTTCAGATTAGCTAGGTATGATATGATATTACGGTCCCGTATCCCCAGCCTGAACAGAGTAACACAAGACCCTAAAGATAATAGCATGTAAACTACAAACATTGCATAACCGTTCTTCAACTGAACATTTAGTGAACAACAACAGTTGTCAACAGGAACAATATTTAATTAAACTTAATTGTAAGTTTCAAACTATTTGCATGTACATCAATATCCTTGAAGTTAGTATTTGATACTAATTAATCTAATATCACACCAACAGGTTTCCGTAACACACCTTCACACTCATCTCGGCGCCCAACAGAAGCTCAACTCCCTACACCTCAACACCGATAGCTGCTACACAACTCCAAGGGCAGAAAGACGACACACTTTCCCATAGCCCAAACCTAACACCCTGAAACGAAAAGAAAACCTAGATCTATCGCTGCCGCTACAAAAAAGAACTTTTCCAATAGCGACACCCGTACCGAAAGATCAGCGTACTTAATAAAACTATGTACTTACGTACCCTTACAAGGGGAACCAAAAAACCAGCTACCCAGCTCACAAAAGCAACTCTCTCTCTCTCTTGCGGAAACTAAGGATGACGTAAACACACACACACAATATTCTAGACAACAAAACGCACTTAAAAGAAACTACTTCCTATACCCTAAAACACCAATATTAAATGCAAACAAAAACTACTAGCGCGCACGACAAATATCACTTAAATACGAGTCGGAAAATGAACTAGTAGTGCAATATTTCATATAGCTACACAGCCCCAGCTACGATGTGCAATACCTCAAATAGCTACACAGCCCCAGCTACGATGTGCAATACTTCAAATAGCTACACAGCCCCAGCTACGATGTGCAATACTTCAAATAGCTACACAGCCCCAACTACGATGTGCAATACTTCAAATAGCTACACAGCCCCAGCTACGATCTACAAATTTTGCCATTAATTAGATAAAAGCAAGAAAATCATTTAAAAATAAAATTTAAAAAAAACAACCAAAGCTTTTATTTAAGTGTAAATGTATCAATTAGTTTGGATCAGTCATGTAATTGTATGGAGTGAATGGCTCAGACGTAATAGATCTGTGCGATTAAAAATAGACGCACACAAATACAAACCGACATAAGATACAAACAGACACACATATATACAGACAAACAGATACACAGAGATACAAACAGACACACATATACAAACATACACACACAGACGCACACCTATATATATACACACACACAAATACAGACACACATATATAAACATACAAACAGATACAAACACACGTATACAAACGGACACAGATACAAACAGATACACATCAAAAAAAAAAAAGACATCAATTGGTGGCATAAATACGTTTCAGTTTTCCAGATGCGTGTGTGTGTGTGTATCAGTAGTTCGTCTGCTGTACTAGAACGTAGCAACAAGTTTTTTATGGACAGCGGCCATGCTGACCTTGCAAAGAGCATTGTGACATCAGGATCTGCCTCCTTTTTTTCTTGGTCACGTTTTCTGTACCATGTAACCATCAATGCAACACATTTAAACTGTTTCAAACGCTAGACCTAGACCCATGTTCAGACTCTGCAAACAAAGGTGGTGCGTGTTGATTTAAGGCGACTCTGTGGACTCCGCCTTGATACGTTTTACATTGCGTTCAAAGTGTTTATGTTCATTATTGGCGACTGGGTGGATTGTGCAGATGACTGTTGGCGACTGGGTGGATTGTGCAGATGACTGTTGGCAACTGGGTGGATTGAGCAGATGACTGTTGGCGACTGGGTGGATTGTGCAGATGACTGTTTGCGACTGGGTGGACTGTGCATAAGACTGTTGCCAACTGGGTGGATTGTGAATATGACTGTTGGCAACTGGGTGGATTGTAGACCTAAATAAAACTGTTGGCAAACTGTATGAATTGTGATTTTTATTGTTTGCAAGTTGGTGAATAGTGAACCCTAAGTCTAATTGCAAATATTTTTTTTACTTTTCCATTCAATTTAATTCAATATAATTTAATTCAATCACATAGGAAACACTCAATCACACTCCATAACAATTGGTAAAAAAAAATATACATAGCATTGTCTACTCCCCCACCTCGATAAAATGTACACCCTAGCAGACTGTACATTCCTTCAATGAAAGCAGTTTTTTAACAACAATATTGAATATACACAAGAGAAGTAAGATTATTAAACTTGAACTGCTATAACACTGGTAGAAAAATCACTCAATGGAAAGACAATTCAGAAAAGTTACAAAGTTAAGTAGCACAATGCCTTAAAACACCTGTTTTGGACGGTCGTTGACTTGTAGCACCAAACTGCTGATAGACAACTAAACCGCTCTAGGAGTATTATATGTTAACACAATTTTTTTTTTTTAAACTTGTAAAATGTTTGTAAAATGTTGTACATGTTTCGGATGTTCCTTCAGAGTTGAAGATAGTTTACTTCCTAGTCCAAACCTCCCTCAGGACGACGGGGGATGGGAGCGGGCAGGGTTTGAACCCGTGACTATCGATAAATCCAATCGACAGTCCAGCGCGCAAACCGCACGACCAGGCAGCCATCCTTATCTTATAAAACTTTTAAAAAATTGACTAACTTCTTTGTGAAAACTATTATACATAACGTTTAATAAAATGTAGACAAAACTTTAACTTAAGATGAAATGAATAAATGTGATAAACTTTAGTAATAATATATAATGATATTTTGAACAAAGTCTAACTCACCACGTCTTTTCAGTCTGGCATTCAGGAGTCGTCTGTGGCCTACCCCAGACAGCTGACGACAGTGCTGCTCATCTTGCATCATTCACACAGGCATAGCCACCTCTTCCCACCGTAACCATAGAGACAAACACACTCCATAACACCCCCAAACCATATCTTTCAATAATCTCACCTTAATGTTTTGTAAAATGTTTTACATGTTTCGGATGTTCCTTCATAGTTGAAGATAGTTTACTTCCTAATCCAAACCTCCCGCAGGACGACGGGGGATGGGAGCGGGCAGGGTTTGAACCCTCGACCGTCGATAAATCCGAACGACAGTCCAGCGCGCAAACCGCACGACCAGGCAGCCATCCTGGTAATGGTAAGGGAGTACAATCCTACAAACATGGATCTATAGTATATAGACATGATATAAAGACAACACATTTCCTGTTCCACCAACGAAGTCAAATTTATATTTAAAAAACTCTTTCTAAATGTGTTTCGATCGTGGAAAGGATTGCCAGTTACAACCAGGAAATGACTGTGCAGTTTATAGTTATAATCAAAATTAACGAATGGATTGGACAAGTGAAGGAAATGAATCTTATGTAAATGGCATATAGTGATAAAGATTTTCATCTGTGACAGAAACACTATAAATAGCTAGCTAATTGGTGTATCCGGTGTACATAAGAAGAGTTGATAAGCTTTTTTTTTACAAAGCTTATAAAAACTCACTCTGTCGTGTGATTGTCAAAAGATTTGAGCCGAAGGCTATTCGAACTCTAGGCGTGTAAGCCTGCTTGAACAAACCGTTCTGTCTGGAAGAGGTCCAAGTCAATGCCTAGTAAAACATTGCTTTTTCCGATGTATCTAGCACTCTGGGCCTATGGACTAGAATACATGGCCGAAGGCCGAGTAAACCGGTAACCCCCGCCATCTTCCTATGTTTTACCAAGCTAACCGTGCAGGTCTCGCCATTAGTGTAACGGTCCCTTGAGGAACGGCGCATGGATTATCGACAGGGATGTGAAAGCTCTCTTTCAACTCCGCACCGTGCAATTGGAAAGCTCTCGCATTCCCTTGGACACTCCCACAGGAGTTTTGTTTTGCTATTCATTTAGCCTAATGACTTCCTCTAGCGATCGTTTCCACCCGAGTGCCCCTTTTAGGCAGAATAGCGTACTCGGGACTCACTCTTTCTGCCCTTTTGTGTCTGGTAAAACTTTTGAACACGTGATTTCTCCCACACCCATTCTCGCATCAAGTTGAAACTTTGCACAACTATTCATTGGCGAAGACAATGCCCGAGTTAATAAAAAAAATAACTAACCAAAAAAAAAGCTAATTAATTACTGGTAATTATTTTTGTTGTTTGAAATCAACAAGGGAAATTAATCCTTCAGTATTCCGATATATGGCTAAATAAATGGGTGTTGTTGTTTGTTTGTTGTAAAATGTTTTACATGTTTCGGATGTTCCTTCAGAGTTGAAGATAGTTTACTTCCTAGTCCAAACCTCCCGCGGGACGACGGGGGATGGGAGCAGGCAGGGTTTGAACCCTCGACCGTCGATAAATCCGAACGACAGTCCAGCGCGCAAACCGCACGACCAGGCAGCCAGCCTTACCTTAGATAGTTGTTATTATTGAGATATATAATTGTGAATAAGGAGTTCAAACCCTTGCATAATGCCAATTTTTAAAAATGTTTGTTTTATAATTTGCTTGTTATAAGAGTTATAAAGTTAAGTTATAAGATTTATTTTTTTTCACTTTTTAAGTACGAGAATCAAATTTTCCAAACTCTTCTCATGTCTATGGCTCGTTTGTAGCTCGTTTACCTGGCCACATTGAAGTTCAGTTTAGCATTCTTGACATTTTTGAGTCTATCGTGAAAATCCGTATAAAGACACATTGTTGGTGATTTTCAAGCTAAATTTTCGACTCTAAGCATAGACCTATATATACTATATCTAGACCTCAGCAATCTCTATCACTATATGCCATTTACATAAAAATCATTTCCTTCACTTGTCCAGCATTATTGCAAGAATAATATAGTAGGGTGAGGTGGCTGAGTGGTTTAGCGCTTGGCTTCCGAAGCTGGGGTCTTGGGTAACGTGCTTGGCTTGGCTACCTAGAAGGGGGCTCGAGGTTCGACACCCGACTCGGGCAGAGTTGTGTTTACTGAGCGCCTAAAGGCAGCACGGAAAATCTTCTCCTAGATACCCCCCCCCCCCACACACTGGTCCACAAATGAGATTGACCAAAAGCGCTCTGATCATGCTATAAGCATGAAAGTAGCGCTATATTAAAAAAAGGTATAATAACGAATCTCGGTGAAGACTGGGATTTTGAATATCCAAATTTTAGGGCGTCCACCCAAGTTTTTAGAGTTGGGGAAAGTAAAGGTGGTTGGTCGTTGTGCTGGCCACATAAAACCTTGGTCGTTAACCGTTGGCCAAAGAAACAGATAACCTCAACATCGTCTGCTCTATAGTCTAAAAGGGGAACTTTAATTTTTTTTGCTAATAATGATAATGATATAGTTTATAGATGCCAATTCAAATAACTTAAAACACAATCGAGCACACACACACACACATACTTCCCACACACACACACACAACCAGGGCTTGATGACTTAGTCACCAAGTGTACAGGGGATGACGAACGACATTGAAACATCCTGACACTGAAAGTGGAATAAAGAAGTGTTTAACTCTGTTCGCGCCTTAACGGAGAGGAGCCGACCTCTTCATCCAGATATGATGTGACTGTGGTTTAATGGGTGGACATTACCTTTAAGGATGTTATGCGTTTTGGAAAGGCAACTTTCATGAAAAGTTTCTTTAAGAAATAGTTGCTGTGTTTGAGTGATATAAAATGCTTTTTTTAATTAGTCCATTTAGTCGATGTCTTTGTACCATGTTTTAACATACCAGCAGGCGGTGGCCGAGGTGATTGAACACTATTTTGCGTCTATTATAGTTGCTTTATAGCTTCATAAGCTGGGGGGTCCCAGAGAATACATATTCTTATACTGGCCTAACCAAGGTTAAATAGCATTTCAATTTTACGTTCTTGTTTGATTTGTAAAAATTACCGTAATAACAAATACGCATAATAATGACTAATACTTCACAATAGCTGAAGTGTATGTTAAGTAGCACTTAAATAATTGAGACTACAATTAAAAAATCTTGCCGGACTTAAGTTGTTACCTTGGACGCTACTTAAAATCCCGGAAACTCTCAAGGAACTCCTAAACTGTAATTTGTCATGCGCACTGCTTTTCATTACGTCAGACAAGAAGTGTTTTGTTTATAAACACGGACTCCCCCTTTGTTTAGTGTCAAAGGTCAAACCAGTTTCCCACCGCACGTTTTGTCCTGGAAAACTTTTTCTTTTTCTTTTTCCATAAACGTAAGGTTTAAGAGGCGTGGAGAGGGCTGGTGTCAGCCGGTGCGCACTGCACCTTTCGAAAATCCCCACTCCCCTTTTAGTGACGCCCCTGGAAAAGTTCTGGGCTGGCCTTTTTGTATGGTGACCCTGAATTCTTGTACTGAGAAGGGAGGCATTGTCACACCATTCGCTTCTGTGGCTCGCTCTCCGGTATTTCTGTTGTATTTTGTTATCAGGTTTGTACTGGCTATATGGGCCTATGGGTAGGCCGGCACCCCAATGGGCCGGTGGGGCCACCAATAATGGCCGTTTTTATTGACAGTAAGGACCGTAAAATATTTTAAATAAATGTAGTTATTGAAGTTTCATTGCGATTGTAGTGTAAATTCTGTTTTGTTTATGCGTTAAGATTTCTAATAGCCTCTAAGCCAAATTTCACATAGAAATAGAATACGTTATGTAAGCCCACGCCTTCACATGTTAAGTTTTCGGTGGAGTTTAACATATTAACGAACCAGTGCCATAATAGGAATCGCAATTTAAGGGCCGCATACTACTCTAATGCCAGGGCCGACTTTGACACTCGGTCCTCCCCCAGTTTTAAATGCTCAGTTGTCGGCCTTGAGCTTTGGAGACATGCTCAGCTTAGCGGATCATTTACTTAACAAACCAAAGATTTCCCGCTTGAATGTTTGTAAAACTGTTTCATGTCTCGGGTGCTCCTTTTGAGTTGAAGATAATCCACGTCCTAGTGTTATTGCCAATTGAAGAAGGAGGGGCAGATAATTTGGGACATGACCTCAAACGCTTGATACAGATTTGTGTAATTAAAGAGAAATTTTTCACTGATCTCTATTAATGAGTTTAATAAATTATGTATGCCTCCTAAACATTTTCAATTTTGACTTTCATTGAATGTCTGGCAAGTGCAAATGGAAATCATTTGTAAATTTGGAAAGTTGGATGTGTTAGCGAATGTTCTTTCATATAAATTATAATTTTATTCATTTGTCAGGTTTACTTGAGCTCCATGAAAGCTATTAGGCGCTACGTTCTACAGAGTTTCTTACCAGAGCTCTACCTTGCTTTCCTCCCCTGCTTTCATTAGCAGGCCATCCAAGGTTCTTGTTGTTCAATGCATTTCTATACAAAATTTACGTATTAAAACTCAATTTATGAATGTGCTGCTCAACCTTTTTCAAAACGTACACATTTTGGTTTATATATTACAGATTTAGAACACATATGTCAGATTAAACTCAATATAGCCATGTAATGGGGGAAAATTTGTAAAGAATAACCATTCATAGTTTTATATAGTCCTCTAAATTCCTTATGAGATCACTGCAATGCTGCTTGGCCTCAGTCTTGGGTTGACGACAGTTAACATCAGGAAATCGTACCGGTCTGTCCATTTGTGGAGTTCCGCCACGTGATGTCCAGGAACATTGTTGATTAGCCCAGCTTTGAGTGTTGGATATAAAAACATCAGATCAATAGGAGTTCAAGCTGATCTGTCAGCTGGTAAACGAACCAAGAAAATCATTAACTATGAATAATTTTGGATCTTCGACCTTGCAATGAACATGAAAAGCTGATTTTTTTTTTTTTTTTGACTACTCGCTAATGCTCTTATATCTGCGACTACAAGATTTTAGACACAAGCCTCCCCCACAGTTTGAGAATGACTGAGTACTGACAACACACCATCCATAAAAACTTCTGTGTGTGTATGTGTCCCAGAAATGTTGGACTTTACTAGTAAATAAAGACATTGCCCTTCACAACTCCGAAGATAATGCATTTCGTGCGAGATATGTAAGCCCATGTGAGATGTATGCTGACTTTCACGTGTCTAGAGCGGAAAAATAGGACAAGCAAATGAACGCAAGAACTATGAACAATTTCTGAACAAAGTTTTTACATTTGTTGTTGTTATTTGCAATGTAATCTTTTGCAAAGTGAATTTAAAAAAGTGGCCGACCTTACTTACACTATTATCTTCATAAATTAGTGACTATTAATACTAACAGACGACAGTCCAGAGCTTTACAAAACGACCAGGCGTAACGATACCTTATGCATTAATGCACATTAACTTAAACTTAAAATATTTCTGCTGCAATAATTTAAATATTTGAAATCAATTCTGATTCAGCTGTCTGCAACATCTATCCTCGAGTAACAATAAAAAAAAAAGTTTATTCCAATGAAAAAACAACAACTTTGCATTGTTAAAATTGACCCAAAAAAATGCATATTTTCGAAGGCCCTAACCGACCCCTGACAAAGTGTCGCGACCCACAAACTGAGAACCCCTGTGATAAAGTGTTAACAACAATGGAAAATCTTCTTTGACTTTTTTTTTCTTCTGATGGATCGTGACCTCACAAGGCGCCGGATGGGTGAAGCGTACACTATAGGGGAACAAACTCGGTAATTTTTTGATTGCAGAAAATGGGTATGAGTTATCCCCCCGTTTTTAAAGTCTTTTTTAATGTAAAGGAGACCAGTTGCTTTAGCCGTACTGATAATACAGAGAAATAATTAATAAAATAAACACAATAATAAACAACAATGTAGACATTCAAACCACGTCCCCTCCTGACGAGAAGTTTTCACCATACAATCACAACAAACAGTGAAGTAATATATCAACTGATATCACATTCTGCCTTTCAAAGTTCTTACCACAGAATCGAGATGCTATCGAAGGATTCTAGTTATCACCTACAATAGCCGCATCTCAAATGAGGAAATTCGAAACGGGATCACAATAGCAAATGGGCACCACGATGACAAGCTAGCGACAAGTTTAAACTCTAGGGCTCATAAAGACATTCTGGGAACAGTATCAGGCAAAAGAAGAGACAAAGAATGGACTGGACCGTCATTCAGAGATTCTAGTCAAGAAGGAATACAGAGAAGAATGGAGAGAGATGGTCGACAGATCCTGTGTGGTGCCCCAACGGCCCATCAGACTTGGGTATAGGTGAAGCTGAAGGTGATCATAGATATTTGTATCACATTTAAAGCAGCAGAACTAAGTTTGGTTTAGCCTGAAATGTGTTGGCCTCCTTCAGTCGTAAGGACTATGGTTTATCTCGTAGAAGCGAGATGAAAGCCTGGGCATTATTTATGGCCGGAACGATGTCGCCCACACAGCAGCTTCCCCACCCTCTCCACGCAGCTGATGTGACCAATGGAACGGAAATATCCGATACAGTTTGGGATCAGTAGCGCCGCAGGTCTGCCAGGCTGTAGTACAGTGTGCCACAGTGCCTAAGGGTCACCAGCTCCTGATTTTTCCTCAGGGTTATACCCTAACACAGGTAAGGCTTCAGGAGACCTGAGATGAAAACCTCTTCCAGGTTTTCTTGGGTCTGCCCACTTTCTCTTTCCTTGCGGATTCAAATCAAGTGCCTGCCTTGCAACATTGGCAGCTGGTTTTCGCAGGGTGTCCTATCCAGCTCCACTTTCGCTTTGTGATGTCTTGGACTATGTGCTTTCGGCTAGTTCTCTCCTACAAATTTACAGCAGTCTTCTTTGCCTGCCACCTAATTCCTAATATGCGTAGGCATCCGTTAACAGAGGTCTGGAGTTTTTCCCTACTTATTTTAGTGACTCTCCAAGTTTCTGAACCGTATAGATAGACCAACTTCACGTTTGTATTATAGATTCGTATCTTTTTATGTAGAGTTAGTGCCTTAGAGCACCAGATTGATTAAAGTGCAGAAAAGGCAGACCTAGATATATTGATCCAATCATTCTCACCAACCATGTCAAAATCACCCCTTTCTTTTTTTTTTATGACTTTGAAAAATTGTATCTAGTATTTAACCAACTCAGTTTACAACACACACACACGCGCGCGCAAACGCGTTTCAAAGAAAAAAAACTTAATTTTGTTAATTTCTGTAAGTTTTGTATTTCATCGTGTAGAGATTTTTTTAAAAAATCCCCCCTCCCCCCATCTGAATAATAATCTTATCCCCTATTATAGAAATGAAGTGTTGTGCCAATCTGTAACATATGACTATTGGCTAAATACACACACAAAAATGCCCTAACCTTTCTAACGTAAATTATAAGTCACCTTTTGACCAATTAATGTGTTGTACACAAATCAGGTCACTTATGAACCCTAAATATTTCAGGTTGTACCTGCAAGGTGGCATCCTATTTGATTATTTTTAGCAATTTTATTTTTATTTTTACATCCATGTCTCCTTGATCAAGGGGGATAATTAGATCTCAATTAAACTCTCCCCCTTGTCATTCCGTCCCCTTTTCTCTATCACAAGGTAGCCAGTCGTGCAGCTAAACCATTGAATCATTTCTAAAGAGCACTCCCTGGACAAAGCTATTTAATCATCAGATGTCCAAAGGGCAGAGGCTAAGCAAATAATGACATGTGGTTTCCCTCGGGTTATAACCGGCCCTTCACCCTAATAGAATGCATTCGTTATCGTTAAGTGCGTCCATACTACGAACATACACTTGTATTATACAAATTCATTCCGTGATAAAAAAAAAATAAAGCATTGAATTCGAGTGTGATGTTTGAAAGAGAGGTCACAATTAAAAATGACTACGAAGACCTTTCTGTGCCCTACATATTTTGCCAAATCTCACACGGTTAAACCGTAGTCTGCTGAATGTTTAATTTAGGTTCTTTTCAAGACTTCTGATACTTTCTTTGAAAGCGAGCTTTGGTTATGAAGGTATGTTTCACAGTTTTTATTTTTAAAAATTTTTCTGTTTAGACTAATTTTTCTGTTCAGCTTTAGCTTTATAATGAGTATCTAGTTGGATTCATGTAGCAGTGCCGGCACTAGGCATAGGCACACTAGGCAGCTGCCTAGGGCTGCGATTGGTGTTGAAGCAGCAGAACTAAGTTTAGTTTAGCCTTAAAAATGTTGGCCTCCTTCAGTCGTAACGACGATGGTTCATCTCGTAGACGCGAGATGAGCTTCGAACTGCGAAATTGCTAAAAATGGATTAAATCTCAAGAGCAAAACCTTTGGCTCTATTTCTACTGCCTACTAGCCTCGATCCATGGCATCAACTATAATTTTACTATATGCAAATGTTTAGAGATCTACTTGTTAGACTACAGATGTAAGAAGACCATTGTTTCTTCCTTTTGGTGAGATGTCAAAACGTTATTTCTAGTCCAGTGATCATGAATCGTCCATCAAGTTCATTCATGCTATAACCGTTGTATGAATTTAACTTATTCTGGGTTGCTTGAGATATAGACACGCTAATGTTTTTAATTCATTGCGTATTTTTCAGTCTTTATTTTTTATTTTCTATTTCATTTGGATGGGGGGGGGGGTCACCCTATTTATTTTTTCCCCAGGGCTTCTAATTGCCTAAGGCCGGCCCTGAGTCTATCTCTATGCACCACCACTGCACCAGCTAGACTAGAGTATTTACTTGCCCGGTGAACTAAGGTACTTAGGCCTACCTAAGTAATTAACATTAAAGTCTGTATTACTTCAGAACCGACGGTTATCACGTGTCTTACTCTTTCACCCACATCAAATCTTTTCAAAATCACGTGATAAAGTTTTCAATTCGGACTAATAAGTATTACATCTTTATATAGAAATACAAAACGTTATGTCGATTGACGCTGGCATAAGTTCAGTTTTCAATGGTTTATCAAATTTTACATATGATGACGACTGGTTAGACTACAGACATATCGTATGACACGCAACATATGGGCCGATATTAAGTAATGCCAGGGCTGATTTGGCATCCAGGCTGCATCTGGAATTCTCCACACACACACACACACATACACACATTGTTAGAGGCAAAACATTCTAACCATAGACATAAATAAATATAGAGTGGCCGGTAAAAGAGTTTTATGAAACGAAAATTTGTGACTTGCAATTTTGTGTACTTCATTATACAGCAGTGTGGTTTTGTTTAATCTCTAAGACTGAAGATCATGCAACTTTTCAGAATTCGGAAATCCGACAACAATAGATTTACATGTTTTCAGGTTACATGAAGTTATTTCCTTTTTTCCAGTCTATATTTATTTATGTCTATGATTCTAACCCATTACACTATATTGAGGTACAAAATATACATGTCTTTTGGTGTATTTGACTAATATAGACAGTGCCATTCCCTGGTCCATGTAACGTCATGCGTTCTTCGATACCAAGCCTCTAACACAGGGTTCTCAACCTGTGGGGTCGCGACCGCCTTGAGGGTCGAAGGACGATTTGCCAGGGGTCGCCTGAATCCATCGGAAATATGGACATTTTTTTTTGTGTTTGGTCAACTTTAAACGTGAAAAACTTGACATTTGACAAAGTTGTTCTATTGGAAGTTACAATTTTTATGTTTTTGTCATTTGAGGATCGACAACTGAATTAGTCTGATTTCAAACAGTTTCACTGTCGCAGTACAAATATTTTTTAAAAGTTTAAATGAATGTAAATGAATTCATAACGCAAGGGTTAAGTCTTTTCGGAATCATAATATTATTTCTGCTGTGGTGACGTCCTGGCGTAATTGAAAAAAGCTATTTCGTTTATAATTAATAATTAGCCATCGTTTAATAGACCATTCAATTAAAGGTAATATAAGTTGTATTGTGTGACAAATCATGACAATGGATCTCGTTCAAAAGAACGTAGATATAAACTAAATACAATATAATTTCAATTTTTTAAGGCCTGGTTTTACTTGAATAGTTTAAGCAGGTACTAAAAAAAAAACAACCAATGCGTCATTTGTAGCGAAGTTTTATAAGCCGAATCTATAAAGCCCATTTAACTGTAACATCATTTTGATTTGCAAACAACCGAACTTTTGTCGCCAATGATACCCAGTACTTTGTATTCTAAAGACGACTGTCTCCTTTACAGACCTCTTGATATGTATATCAAAAATTTGGTTCATCTCCGGTAAAGTATAAAATCATTTTGAAAAATATATGTGGTGTCTACACAGATGGTGCTCCAAGTTTGCTAGTGTGATTGTCAGGATTTTAAACTTTGGTTAAGATGGAGTCACCAAAAGTTACCAGAACTCACTGTGTGGTTCATCGACGAACAGAACTCACCGTTGTGGTTCATCGACGAACAGAACTCACCGTTGTGGTTCATCGACGAACAGAACTCACCGTTGTGGTTCATCGACGAACAGAACTCACCGTTGTGGTTCATCGGCGAACAGAACTCACCGTTGTAGTTCATCGGCGAACAGAACTCACCGTTGTAGTTCATCGGCGAACAGAACTCACCGTTGTGGTTCATCGGCGAACAGAACTCACCGTTGTGGTTCATCGACGAACAGAACTCACCGTTGTAGTTCATCGGCGAACAGAACTCACCGTTGTGGTTCATCGGCGAACAGAACTCACCGTTGTAGTTCATCGACGAACAGAACTCACCGTTGTAGTTCATCGGCGAACAGAACTCACCGTTGTGGTTCATCGACGAACAGAACTCACCGTTGTGGTTCATCGACGAACAGAACTCACCGTTGTGGTTCATCGACGAACAGAACTCACCGCTGTGGTTCATCGACAAACAGAACTCACCGTTGTGGTTCATCGACGAACAGAACTCACCGTTGTGGTTCATCGACGAACAGAACTCACCGTTGTGGTTCATCGACGAATACAAGTAATGAAGACAGCGCCACAAGAATTTTAAGTAGCAAAGAAAAACGTCACTGCAAGGATCAAATTCAACATGCCTCGAATGGTCTGGAAAATAAATCAGATCCTTTCAAATGAAACCAGTGTTACCAGTCTTATCTGCTCACTATATAAGGAAAAAGACATTGAACCTGACAAATGAATGAAATGATAATTTTTGTGAGAGAACATTCCCTGGTGCAAATCTGACAGAAGTCCATTCAAAGTCATAATTGAAGATGTTCGGTAGAGAAATGATTTCTGTTCAACCTCTGTTACACATATCTGGATCATGTGTCTGTAGTCATAAGCCGATTAGTCTAAGTTGCGCCATTTCTTCCATTTTCAATATTTACTTCTTGAGAAACATAAGTTTTCCAGCCTGTTAGTTATTGGGTTTAGATAGAGAAGTGGACTTTACGCTGTACATAACATACGCTATCATCTTACAAGAATACAATTAAATATAATTACGATTAATTAGGCTTGTGAACGAAAATAATTTTACTAGGGGGGGGGGTCGCTGCACAGTGGGGAATTTTAAAATGGGGTCGCCGAGCTTAAAAGGTTGAGAACCGCTGTAACACGTCTCGATTTTGTCCTATTGGGATTATCTCCCAGAGCAAGCGTAATTTGTTTCTCTCTACTAATTGTTATCCTTTTTTTTTTCTGGCCATTACGCACATCATAAATAATTCATAATGGCCCTTTCGTAGACCTTTATCAAGCTGACAATCTCTAAGTACCTCCCCGTCTCCCCTTGCCCTAAAAATGTGCATCGATGTGGGTGAGCGAGACGCTGCAGGTCAGGATAAAACGACAAGGGGACGAAACCTATTTGCGCTAGTTTCCTTTTAAAGGCTGATTTCCCTTTGAGCTCATCTGACCATTGGAAAACTATTTAGGTTTAAATAAATTCTTGCTATGGTTAAAAGAAATATATTATTGTTGTTTGCGTGATGTGTTTGATTACAATTGATGTAAGTAGGTCTACATTTTTTTCTTTCACGCATAGTGCTGTATTAAAAGTATACAATAAATTGCCGACGCCTTGTTAGTATTTGTTAGTGACCAAGTCATTTCTGGTGAGGGTGTTATCTTATATAATACAGACGTTACTTCAAAAAAAGAAGACTATGTCCTACGCGTCATGCATCTAGTCAATGACTTAAATTCTGCCAAGTCACTGGTTTTCCTGGCTGACTCAGGCAACCCATTCCATGCTCTAATAGCACTAGGGAAGAAGGAGTATTTGTACAAATTTGTCCTAGCATATGGGACGAGGAATGTGCCTTTATCTTTGTGTCTTTCTGAGTATTTGATTAAATTTTGTTTTTGTATTTGTAGATTATGGTTCAGTGTTTTATGTATAATTGCTACTTTACTTTTGAGTCTTCTGTCCTGAAGGCTTTCTAAATTTAGTGATTTTACTATAGGTGTTATTCTAGTCTAATGTGAATATTCGTTTGTTATGAATCTCACTGCTCTATTTTGTGTCTGTTCCCGTTTCTTAATGTTTTCTTGTGTTGAGGGGTCCCAAACGGTGTATGCATATTCTATAATGGGCCTAACCAAGGTTAAATAACATTTTAGTTTTATGTACTTATTTGATATATAGACATTTCTAGAAATTTTCTACTGACCATGTTGGAATGTAAATATTGTTTCGTATCTTTTTGAAAGGATTAACTTTTCAACGGCAGTATAGATCTATATCACGCGTCTTTTTTTCTTCTTTTATAAACGCTTAATCTACATTTGTTAAAGTCCGCAACCCCTCTGGGGCACCCTTGATGGCATTAGCACAACTTTAAGCTATCTGTGACATGCTGAGAAGAGTAAGCCTAATCTTGCTGTCATTCATCCATCTTTGTGTGTGTGCGCGCTTGTGTGTGTGTGTGTGTGTGCGTGTGGCTGCTTAAAAGACGTGTGCAATGTTTTCAGATTTTTAATTTTATGTTTCATTGTCAATAGTCTTATTGTAGTGCATCACCTCGTCCCTTTGTCTCTCTTGAAATAGTTCTTTTTTTTTTAAATTCTGTGTTGTTTTTTTTTCTATTCTATTGTGTGCTTCACAATCAGACTTCACTCTACCTGTATAGATATAGTGTGTGGTGTAGTGTGTGGTGTGTTGTGGTGTGCTGTGGTGTGTGTGTGTATTACTACTAAGCTCTTCCGCTGCTTAAGGGCAATGTAAGTTAAATGAGGAGTTTGTTTTTTTTAATTAACAAATCCTATCAGGGTATAACTGCATCCATTCATTGGTCTCCACGCAAGGCTCTGACTAAATTGTCACTGTAGAGCTTAAAGAGATAAATGAATACTTTCCATTGTTTGAAACTATTTGACAGCAATATTTCTGTTTACAAACAGTGTGATATCTACATGATATTGTGGGAGGATGTGCTGTTAACCGTTAAGCAGGTGGACTACAGGAAAATCTGTTAGGAAACTTTAAGCTTAGACTTGTGAGTTTTAGACTTTGTTCACCTCTAGACTTTTGTTAAGTTTAAGAAATTGTTATGTTTTAGACTTTGTTATGTTTTAGACTTTGTTATGTTTTATACTTATATCAGCTCCCCCTGTTGATCTGTCACACATTTATTTACGCAAAAGATGCAATGTAAAACGTTACGACCTGAACTGTGGTTTTCTAAACTGTTTGGGGGGGGGGGGGGGGACTTAAGAGATTTTCTTTTCTTTATCTAATCTTTACCCGATCGTTCATTTTCGTAATTACACAAATATTCCCAAAAATGACTTCGGGTATATATCCTTCCTTAACAAATTATTCATCCGAGCGAGGCTCGGTCACCTCATATATAATATATATACTAAATATATATACGTACATACAAGAATTGCTCGCTTAAGAGTATAGGATTCCTAGTAAAACACGAATTAATAAACAAAAAATAAATAAATAAAAAACAAAACAATTAGTTAATTAAATAGTGGCAATTATTTAGTTTTGTCTGTTATCGAAAAAAAAGTAAATAAATCTTACAGTATTGAGATATATGGCTGAAAATGTGGAGATAAGCTTCGTTTTTTTTTTAAAACATTAGGAGATTGAAAGTATGTCATCTGCCCAATGGACTGACAGATTTCATTTTACAAAAAAAAAATTAACTACATACATTATTATTAGATGATTTTAATCCAGATATATTGAAACATAATAAATGTATTAAAGTCTACAAATGAAATGCACGTAAATCCAGAAGTATTTTTTGTCTTCATTCCATCAATCTAGGTCAAAGATCAAATGAAATTCTTCCCTTAAGAGACATCGATACCCTACAAAAAGGGTCACAGAGCTCGATACTTTAACATTTCATCGATATTTACTAGAAGAGAGTCGGTCCAAGTAGATGACAAGACAGAAGTCGATATACTCTGCGTGGTGTATGGCTTCAACGTTCTGAATCTCGGATTGAAAACACCACTATTTTGTAATATGAATTTAAGTAAGAATTGAAAGTTATTCAACAAGTTACCAACAGGCTGAATAAAATCAGCAATGCAACGAAAATACTAAACAAATAGCTGAACATGCCAATAGCGAAAGAACAATGTTTGTTGTTCCAAATGTTTTCGTTGCTTCCAGAGCGAGATGAACGGATCTAAGGATTGTCCAGAAGGAGTGACACAAGTGGATATTACCAATAGTCACAATGTGACCATTGCACTGACCGTGACATGCAGTGTTCTGGCCGCTTACATAGGTATCGCTAACCTAACCGTCATTCTTGCCCTGTGTCGTCGTAGAGCGCAGTCCCCGAGGAATGGGCTTCGCACTTCCGGCGGAAGTAACAGCCCGCCATGTCATATTCTAATCGTCTCCATGTCCGTGTCCGATGCAGTTATTGGATTTTTCAGCATGCCTCTTGGGGCATACGTCATAGGCAACAACGGAATCTGGGCACTGGGCAAGGAGCTCTGCTCCGCCTGGATTTGGCTGGACAAGGTTTTATGCACAGTCTCCATCTACCACGTGGCTTTGATGGCTCTGGACAGATACATCGCCGTCTGCCGACCTCTTTTGTACCGCCTGATGTCTAAGAAAACTACACTGACTCTCGTTTTCCTGTCCTGGATACTCCCGTCTATAACCAGCACTATCATGATGTCAGGGGGGTGGCATCATAGCGACATCGATTGGCTGCTCAACTGCGCGGAACTGGTCGGAATCTGCACACCAATTTACAACCGGACTTACCTGATTGCTATTTCAATCTTAGACTTTTTTCTACCATTCCTCGTTATATTTGTGTTCTACTTTCTAGTGACTGTAGAAATTTGTCGACTAGACAAAAAGATAATCTCTCCAGGCTTAAAGAGTAAGTTACCCAAGATGAAACCGATTTCGTTTGTAAAATGTATCCAGAGATTATGCAGCTTGAAACACAAAGCGCAACCTGGAGAAGACTTAGAGTTAAATAGAGGGTCAACAAGCGAAGACAATAAAGATGAGAAAGCTATTGAGGCTGAAGGCTCCGCCTCAGAACTTATCCTACAGCCTCTCTATTTCAGGAATGCCAAGGATTCATTCAAAGAAACGGAACAAACTTTAAAATCTTTCGACATAGAAAGCAACACAGGCTCAGATGAGCAGAGTACACAAGGACTTGTTCTCTCCTGTGGAGATCATAACCCTCAAGAGAATGAAATAGATAGCATTTTTAACGATTCTAATGTCCAGGACTTAAAGTGCGACCGGGATAAAATATTCAAAACCAAAGACACCAAATCTATTACTGAAAAAAAACTCAACCCCAAAACCAGAAAAAGCTTTAAACAAACAAAACACATAGCAAGCCGTGAGGATTCCATAAACGATACAGAAACGACTCATTCGGATATATCCGTTTTTACATTATCTTCACCTAATTTCATCTGCACCGTCAATAGCGGTGCAATTCATGACAGAGGGGCACTAAAAGTATTTCAAACTCGTCTCAAGTACGTCATTTCCGCTGAAAACGCTAACCGGAAGTCACGTGACAAGCCGGAAGCATCCTCAACAAGAAAGAGAAGCAAGCAGCAAAATAAAACAAGCAAAGCGTTCACTACAATCGGATGTGTCGTTGTCTGTTTTACCGTCTGCTGGCTTCCATTCAGCGTGTACAATTTTGCACTTGTCTACAGTGGCTACAAGATGGCTACTTGGCCGTTTCTGCTGTTCACATGGATGGGCTACCTGAACTCGGCCATGAACCCCATTTTTTACTGCTTTACAAGCTCTGTGCGGCAGGCGATCCTCGCCATATTGAGACCGTCCAAACAACGGAAATGATCTTATAAAGATGGCGTCTTAGCCTCAGAGATAAAATGACTTCATCTCTTCCAAGCAACTATCACCACCCCTTTTCACCCCATCCCTCAACATTTTAAACATTTCATTCATGCTTCACACAATTCTTGCCTTTAGTGAACTAATCGTTTAATAACTTTTTAATTGTAAATAGTCATGTCTTGTTTGTTTTTTTAGCGGCTTCAAATATTACATAATAGCATGCGTATTTTTTACAAGCTCTATATTTATTAATCACTCTGTCCGTCTGTCTGTCTGGTACAAATGTTGTACACGTGATATCTCCCACTTCCCATTCTCGGATCAAGTTGAAACTTTGCACATGTATTCATTGTCATTGACAAAACGTGAAAATTTAAACAAAATAATATTAATTAATGGCAATTTATAATTGTTTTGTTTTTTAAATTTACAACAAAAAAAAAAAAAAAAAAAATCTGGCAATATTTGATAACTATTGCAGTAATTGTTTGGTTCTTTCCCTTATATAAGCTTTATAAACTCCTTTACCCCACTAGCGGTCAGAGTGTTACAAGATCAGCTGTCGTCATCGAGAAGTACGTTGAAGTCAAACTCATAAAGCGCTGGGTGTGAATGTGTTTGTATTTCGTGAGTGAATGTTGTTCGAATTTTTCATCCATATTGTTTTTGTAAAGTAGTTACGCTGAGGTTGTCAATGGTAGTCAAACTGAATTTCCATGTGATTGGATCAATAAAATTATCTTATCTTATCTTATTTTTTGCTTGTTTGGTCATGTTGGGTAATGCTATCATAACAACTGCCTGGTTGTGTAATG
Source organism: Biomphalaria sudanica (assembly GCA_036873155.1). Taxonomy (NCBI): domain Eukaryota; kingdom Metazoa; phylum Mollusca; class Gastropoda; family Planorbidae; genus Biomphalaria; species Biomphalaria sudanica. The sequence goes on along the minus strand of JAZGLO010000568.1, from coordinate 1,011,905 downwards.
TGTAACACTCGCATCCTGCACCTCACGTAACCATTAATGGCCAACCATTAAAAATTGTTGACAACTTTTTCTATCTTTGCTTCGTCATAACCAACGACTCTCTACTGGATAAAGACATTAACAACAGGTTAGCCAAAGCAATGGGCACCATGACACGGTTGCAGAAAAAAGTGTGGGACAATATCTTGCTGACTAACAATACTTAAGCCATAGTCTACCGGACCTGTGTAATGAACACTTTGTTATACGGAAGTGAAACATGGTCAACCTACTCATGGCTGGAAAAAAAGCTAAATTTCCGATGCCTAAGACGGATAAAATAACCATTAAGAAATTGCTACGAAGAGCAGAGTGCCAGGACATCCGCTCTGTTATCAGCAGCAGACGCCTTGGCTGGTTTGGCCACGTTCGTAGAATGCCAGAAGGTCGACTTCCACAGGACATCCTGTATGGCGATCTGATAGAAGGCAGGAGAGCCGCTGGTCGTCCACTTTTACGTTATACGGATGTAGGCAAACGCGACATGCAGCTCTTCAAAATCGACACTAGCAGCTGGGAAAAAGTGGCACTGGATAGATCCACATGGAGAGCGAGCATAAAGGAAAGGTCCAGGATTACAGATGTCATACACAACAGTAGTAGAAAGAAGGGTAACAATGCAACGGCGCCTGATGATAACAGATGCCCATCCTGTGACCTGTGACCTCAGCTGTGTAAAGGATTATTCATAGAGACGTAAAATGCCACAAGATTTATTTGCTTTTGACTGTCACCACAATGGTCTCGAGATCCAGACTTGTCCACTTCCATCCCCTCCCGTCAGAAGGGTTCTGCTTGGACGTAATAAGTTCCACTTCGAAGTAATGTCTAAAACGTTATTAAAATAATTGTGACTTTTAAAAGGGAGATAATTCGTACATAGTGTTCTAATAGCAAAAATATAACAGAGTTTCTTCCCTTGTATATATAAAAAAAAAATGTTTGACACTTCTATTAGAAACAAACATTTAGGTCAGGGGTGGGCAACTTTTTTCTATCGAGGGCCGAATAAAACAAATCGAAATGGGGGGGGGGGAATTTATAGATATATAATATGTACTTACAACTTAGAAAAATAAGCTAGCTAACTGTGTATAATGTCTTTTAATTCACATTTATACTGTATTTACATTTCTTTTCCTTATAACTCCCAATTTGAGGAATTACAACAAGAGTTAGCAATTTCTGAAACAAATTTTATGGATACGATCTCTGTACATCACAACATTTCCCCACAAATGTACAGTTATACTAAATGTAAAGTATTTAACTGTTAACACCCGAGCATAATGTTCCAGAACTGTGGAACAAGCTTACTAGTTGTTATCCTCGTGACTGCTGTCAAATTACAGTCAGTCAGCATCGCTCTTTTCTTACATTTCTTACAAAAGCTTGTTCCCAGATGTGGGTGTACCCAAACAATGTGAAAGTTTAGCAGGAAAATGTTTGTAAAGTGTGAAAATACAGCTTCTGGCACCCATAAAACTACATGGAAGTACTGACTGGAACTGCTCTTTCAGGTCATAATTTGCTTGGAGGTAGGTCATCAGGAGCTGAATCCACTTCTGAACTAAATGGTGAGCTAAGGGCATGAATAGCTGGATCCAAGCTCTTAACGTCTAAAAATTTGCTTTCCAAATGAGTCTTGTAAACACTCTACAACCATTTCACTAGAAATAGTTTCACCTTTCAACGACAAGGAAAATGACAAAACCTGTTTTCACTTGCTTGCATGAAAAACTTTGTTTGAAATTAATTAAAATGCACACACAATGCAATACTCCCAATGAAAAACATCAAGTCTTCCACTCTTCATTAGAAATATTAGTAACTAAGTCACATCCAATTTTCTTCAAATAATATAACAATTTCCTCATTGAGAATACTGGAAATCTTAAAAAAAAAAACTTGAATTCCATTTTGTTTCTCTATTACCTCGTGCATGCTAGGCCTGCGGATACTATTGTGCCACCGAACATTGGAATGTTTGTTTTTTCCCCCCAAATCTTAAGTATTTCTTGGAACTGCCTGTATTTAAGACCGTTAGCTTTGACGAGTTTGATTATTGAGAATGAGTGTTTGTTGATATGGTGCGCAAGAATGCACGCGTTCAATATAATAAAGTATTCTTCTCCGTCATAACACTAATTGTGGTTGTTTGTTTATTGCTGACTGTCAACCTACATCTTTGATGATTGCGCACTTGATAGGTTTGATATTCTATGCAGCTTTGTGCAAACTTTCCAGTAAAGTGGGATATTTTGGAAAAAAAAAAAAAAATGATTTTCTCAGTCAAAGCACGGGCTCCATCAGTTGTTACACTTGCCATCGTCTTCCAAACCAAACCAACTCTTTCAACAAGGTTTTTCATAGCATTGAATAAATACTGGCCTTAAATTGTGTCTTTGAATATTACCAATAAGAATAGTCTTCATTTACTTTTAACGTTTTAGAATTTTATAATAACGTGTAGAGACAATGTTTTTTTTTAGCTTCTGCTTCTTAAGTGATAAGAATGAGAAGTTTCAATAATTTTCATAGATATTTAAAAATTATTTGCATTTTTTATATGTGTAATCTCTGGCCACACCTGATTTCTGTAGGTGTCCGCGGGCCGCATAAAACCCTCCGGAGGGCCGCATGTGGCCCGCGGGTCGTAATTTGCCCACCCTTGATTTAGGTTATACAGGGACGGATAGACAGATAAAGGTTTATTGTTTGCAATAATAAATAGACAACAATTACAAAGGTGGCTAGAAATTTCCTTCCTGTACCCGAGCCACTCGAAGCTAACATGGCCGCTAATCGGCAAAAGTTTGACTGGAGCTGGCGAAACAATGAGTTGGCCACTAATGGTAGTGGTTTGCTTACTGCTGACTGAGAACCTAGATCTTAATCAACTGTAGATGGAAGCCTTACAAAAAACTAAATAGAATGAGATACGTTATTGGAATATTAGCGTCAGAAAAGAATTTATTTAAAAAACATCAACCAAAAAAAAAAGAGCATGTTTATGTTATACACAAAAAAAATACGCTCTTTAAACTTTTGTAATATTACTAGGTTTTTTTTAACATTAAGACTTTGGCAGTATCCTAGGTTCACAATTTGTACTATTGCAATAATAAATAGCTGGAGATGTGTCCAACAATAGATGCAGAATGTTTAATTACTATTTTCCCATGTTTGAAATCCAACATTGTGTTCAAATCATTCTAATTGATATTCAACTATTTCCCTTGACCATTTTTTGTAATGTCACTTGTTTATAACTTGGAATAACATGAACTATTTCGTTATAAATAATTATTTCCTTTCACATATTATTAACAAACTTTGCATTGAATTTCTGTTCATGTTTTTAAATAATTTTCTACTACCCCTGCCCCTTCTCCCTATTCACACACCTTAATAACAATTCCGTTCTCTCTCTCTCTCTCTCTCTCTCTCTCTCTATCTCTCTCTCTCTCTCATTTATTATGGTTGGAAAAAAAATTCAAATTAATGTGCGCAGGTGAGTCGATCCGCAAATAAATATAAAGACACATACATACACACACGTACATACATATCTGAAGAGCTCACCTTCCCCCTCAATCAGAAGTTCAGGGTCATTCCTTGACCAATTGCCGAGAGTCCTGGCACGATTGAGCCGCCCCCCCCCCTTCCCCAATTTTTGGTGTTGAAAAATACAAAACACATTGCTATTCATTTATTGATGCATCAAATTTCATAAGTTGTTGATCGAAACCGATCATTAGAGTTCAAACTTTCTCCTTCTTAAACCCTCCCTTTGTCTCTCTATCTCTCTTTTTCTCCCTCTCTTTTTCTTTCTATATTTCTCTCTCTATATATATATTTTCTCTCTGTCTTTCTTTCTCTCTAATCTATATCGCTTTTTTTTTTGTCGACATTAGTACTATTTCCTCTGGTCTTAACATGTAAACTTGTGAAGTCTCTCTCTCCCTTCCCCTCTCTCTCTCTCACACACTCTCTCCCTCTCTCACACTCCCTCCTTCACTCACACACTCTCTCTCACACTCTCTCCCTCCCTATCTCTCTCCATCTCTCACACTCTCTCCCTCTCTCACACTCTCTCCCTCTCTCTCACTCCCTCTCTCACACTCTCTCCCTCTCTCACACTCTGTCCCTCTCTCACACTCTCTCTTTCTCTCTTTCCCCCTTGCAACATTAGTACTCTGTCCTCTGCATTTAACATATGAACGTGTGAAGTCTCCTCTCTCTCTCTTTTTCTCTCTCTCTTCCACCCTCCCTCTATCACTCCCCCTCTCTCTCTCTTTCTCTCTCTCTCTCCTCTTTCCTTTGTTTCACGTTAAAACTCGTTCATTTATTTTACAAACAGCACCGCCAGAACAAAGTAAATCATCACATGTCCGAAGGGCAGAGACCTAAGCTAGTGCCTTCCCTCGGGTTCTGCTCGGCCCATAACAATAAAATAAAACGCAATAATTATATTTGTTTTTAGGGCATTCATTGCAACATACAATCTTATTGAAAAAGCTCAATGTCCCAGATAAACAGAACAAAACATTGAATTTGAATAAGAAGTTTTAGAGATATTAAAGAAAAACGTATTGAATCACACAAAGTTGTATTCTATAAACTACGACACACATCGTTAAATATATATCTACATGTCAACTTCTGTTCAAAAGTATAGACTCTACCCACTCGTGTCTGTCTGGCTGGCAAAACGTTTGTGCATATTAATTCTCCAACAGCCAATCTCCGATCAAGTTGAAATTTAATTTTGCACAATTATTTCTTTTACCTGAAAAAAAACAAGAACTAATTTTTAAAATATTAATCCATTAGTTTATTAACTATTGGTAATTATATATTTTATTCGGTATCGAACTAGGGAAAGAAATTGCACTTTCAAGATGTGGTGTCATACGCTGAATGAGTCCTATTTATACTTTGTGTAGAGAATTAGGTCGTGGCTAACATTAACAATAAATAACTTAAAAACCTTATATTTTCATAAGCACTTCGCTGACAGTAGTGGTTAGTGAGCCCTCGAGTTTGAATTAAAGTCGTACAGCTTTTTAAAAATTATTTATTTGTAAAATGCATTTAAAAAAAAACAACGATCACTGTAACGTTCAAACAAATATCTACTGCTTATGTCTCCTTCCTCTTTTTACAACTGGTCCAGACAAGTGATAGGATCATAACGTATTGAGACAAGTGATAGGATCATAACGTATTGAGACAAGTGATAGGATCATAGTGTATTGAGACAAGTGATAGGACCATAACGTATTGAGACAAGTGATAGGATCATAACGTATTGAGACAAGTGATAGGATCAAGTGTATTGAGACAAGTGATAGGATCATAGCGTATTGAGACAAGTGATAGGATCATAACGTATTGAGACAAGTGATAGGATCATAGTGTATTGAGACAAGTGATAGGATCATAGCGTATTGAGACAAGTGATAGGATCATAGCGTATTGAGACAAGTGATAGGATCATAGCGTATTGAGACAAGTGATAGGATCATAACGTATTGAGACAAGTGATAGGATCATAGTGTATTGAGACAAGTGATAGGATCATAGCGTATTGAGACAAGTGATAGGATCATAACGTATTGAGACAAGTGATAGGATCATAACGTATTGAGAAAGTGATAGGGTCATAGCGTAGTGAGACAAGTGATAGGATCATAGCGTATTGAGACAAGTGATAGGATCATAGCGTAGTGAGACAAGTGATAGGATCATAGCGTATTGAGACAAGTGATAGGATCATAGCGTATTGAGACAAGTGATAGGATCATAGCGTAGTGAGACAAGTGATAGGATCATAGCGTAGTGAGACAAGTGCTAGGATCATAGCGTATTGAGACAAGTGATAGGATCATAGCGTAGTGAGACAAGTGCTAGGATCATAGCGTATTGAGACAAGTGATAGGATCATAGCGTAGTGAGACAAGTGATAGGATCATAGCGTAGTGAGACAAGTGATAGGATCATAGCGTAGTGAGACAAGTGATAGGATCATAGCGTAGTGAGACAAGTGATAGGATCATAGCGTATTGAGACAAGTGATAGGATCATAGCGTATTGAGACAAGTGATAGGATCATAGCGTATTGCGACAAGTGATAGGATCATAGCGTATTGAGACAAGTGATAGGATCATAGCGTATTGAGACAAGTGATAGGATCATAGCGTATTGAGACAAGTGATAGGACCACAGCGTATTGAGACGAGTGATAGGATCATAGCGTATTGCGACAAGTGATAGGATCATAGCGTATTGAGACAAGTGATAGGATCATAGCGTATTGAGACAAGTGATAGGATCATAGCGTATTGAGACAAGTGATAGGATCATAGTGCATTGAGACAGGTGATAGGATCATAGCGTAGTGAGACAAGTGCTAGGATCATAGCGTAGTGAGACAAGTGCTAGGATCATAGCGTAGTGAGACAAGTGATAGGATCATAGCGTAGTGAGACAAGTGATAGGATCATAGCGTATTGCGAAAGCTAAAAGCCTGAAATTGTGTTAATCAAAAACAATCGGTAAAAATATTATCAAATCGTACATGTTTTTTGTATTTAGTCTATATCTATTACAATTTAATTATAGGACTGATCCAAACTAACTAATACAATTTACACCATTACACCTAATAAAAGCTTTTTTTAGGAATGGAATTATGGTTCCATGGCCGATTGTATATATTGCTTGCATGATATTTAAAGACAGTTTTTCTGCACGCTAATTGCTGTGATTTTTCTGGTCATAAGACTCTGCATAAATAATATCACACTTCTCCCTCAAAATATAAATCGTCACATGTGAGCTTGGCACTGCTTTTTATTAGTAAATAGAAGACCAATAGGACAACAATACTAATGCTCATACCCCCATCTTCCTTTGAGGCAGTGTTTCCCAAACACAGGCCTCGCGAAACTCAATACAGTGTTTCGCGAGGCCTGAATAGGAGCTCCACGAATTACTGGAATAAATCACTTGTAGGCCACCTCGTGAATTAATCTCTTTAAAAATATGCAACGTGTTCCGCTAAATGCTCAGAATGTGCCAAATGTTCTGTTACGGGGAAAGTTTGGGAAACACTGCTTTTAGAGGATGATTTCCCCTTGAGCTTAACATTGTTTTCTCCCTTGGAAAACTATAAAATGATCTCTAGCTAAGGTTAGGAAAGAATTCATTAGTGTTGATTACAACGATACGCCCACGTTAGCAAGTTTCTGAATGTGAGTAGATTGAATTTCTTTTTTTTTTTTTCTTCTTTTTATTAACAAAGTTGAAATGTAAATTTGTACAAAGCTTATATCAACGCACTCTCTGTGTGGCCAAAAGTATGTACTTGTTATTTCTCCGACACCCAATCTCAGTTCAAGTTGAAATTTGGCACAATTATTTCCTCTTACTTGACAGAACAAAAAATCAATTTTTAAAAAATTAACCAATTAGCCAACCATTGATAGTAAATTACTTTGCTTGGTATCTCAAACAAGGAAAACAAATAGTACTTGGCTCAAGTGGTGGTGTAAGCTGAATTAGTCCCCTTTCAAAGGGAAAGAAATAGTACTTAACTGATGTGGTGGCACAAGGGTTATAGACTGTCGTTTGAGGCTTATTAGAAATTATTTTACACCACTGTTCCAAACTACACTTACTTCTTCTTTGCTATTATTTTAAAGTATTTTTTCGGGTATTTTTCTTTTTAGTTCGAGTAGATTTTAAATAAAATATTATTATGTCATTAACATCATAATGTTTTGTGCATTTTAAAATGGACAATAAAAAAACAAAATGAAACAATGATAGAAAAAAAAAATGGATACAATCTTTTGTTCACCCCAAGAATGGATTAATTTATATACTAAATACGATAAAAAAAAATAAAAAATTTTAAACTTATATGGATGTCATCCTGTGCTGTTTAAACACCTCGCGTGTAATATATGGGGTGGGGGGGGGGAGAGTATCTTAATATCCTCGTCTCAGTTATGGTTCTGACCAATCAATTAGCACCAAATTGGCCCGCGCCAAAAGTGCGGCGCAAAACGTTACGTACCGTCGCTCGTGTAAGTACAGTGTTCTATATGGATGCTTTCCTGTTAGAAGGTATGCCATACTGAATCAAATTATGGTTGTTTAATAAAGCTGAAATAATTATATTAATCAATGCTATTATGTAAAAGAAAGTTCTAATACATGGCACGTACCGTCGCATCTTTACCATCACTGACCGAAGGCCAAGTCTACACGCGATGCCACTACCAAGAGGAACGAATGAAGGCTACGCACCAAAACAGTGTTCATACGTGCTTCAATCGGAAGGAAATATAATTATGAACTTTAGACTTTTAAATGTTGGCTTTCAAAACATATTGGGTCGAAATAGAGCATAAAAAAATTGGTTTTTGGTAAATTTAACAGCTGCGGTTTCAATCATGAAAATGGCTTAGTTGTTCTATAAATGGCTGCCTAGTCGTGCGGTTTGCGCGCTGGACTGTCGTTCGAATTTATCGACGGTCGAGGGTTCAAATCCTGCCCGCTCACATCCCCCGTCGTCCTGCGTCGTCCTGAAGGAACATCCGAAACATGTAAAACATTTTATGTACCCGGAAAGTAATAGCAGGTTAAATTTTCTAATTCTATCGTCCACGGCCAGTGGTAGAATTGGTGATGATACGTCAGTGATCAGGACCAAGAATTTTATGTTTAGAATAAATAAATAAATAAATATATATTCTTTTCGTCAATCTAGGTTTATTGATCAAATTCAAGCTATGCATTAATACCTACAAAAAGAGTCACAGCGAATCAATACTTAGAAATATCACAAAGTACTGCTACTTAGAAGTACCGCAGAAAAAAAAAGACTTTCTCTATTAACAAGACAGTTGACGATTCAGCCTATGTGATGAGGTTATAACCATCCCCAGAACGTGAAGCGTTATTAAAAAGATTATGTGATGATTCGGGAATGACTACGAGCTTAAAAAAAAAATCAAAGTAAATCTCGGCAGATTTAAGAATATATGTAATTCTAACATGTCTTGCAAATGACATTGCGGAAAACTTTGAAAGCAGCTAAATTTTTTCTGTCCGAGATGTTTTCATTTACGGCACAATACAATGAACAATTCAAGCTATTACCCAGTGGGAGCTACACATGTGAACATCGCCAATAGCCAGAAGGTGACGATTGCACTGACCGTGAAGTGCAGTGTTCTGGCCGCTTACGTGTGTGTCACTAGCGTTATCGTCATTCTTGCCCTGTGTCGTCGTAGTGCGCAGGCGCCGAGGGATGGCCATCGCACTTCCGGCGGAAGTAACAGCCTGCCTTGATATGTGCTTATAGTCTCTCTGTCCGTCGCCGATGCTGTTACTGGGCTTACCAACATTCCTCTTGGGACATACGTCGTAGGCAACAACGGAAGATGGGCTCTGGGCAAGGAGCTCTGCTTTTTCTGGATTTGGCTGGACAAGGTTTTATGCACAGTCTGCATCTACCACGTGGCTTTAATGGCTATGGACCGATACATTGCCATCTGCAGACCTCTTTTGTACTGCCTGATGTCGAAGAAAACTACACTGACCCTCATCGCCCTGTCTTGGCTTTTCCCGACTATTATCAGCACAATCCTGATTTCAGGGGTCTGGCATCATAGCGACATCGACTGGCTGCTCAACTGCGCAGAACTGGCCGGTATATGCACACCAATTTACAACCGGACTGACCTGATTGCTACGTCGATTTTAGATTTTTTCTTACCTTTTCTGGTTATTTTAGTGTTGTACTTTCTTGTGATATTCAAGATTTATCGAATTCGGATCAATCCATTTTAAAATTATCTTCATCTAATTTTATCAGCAGTTAATGACAGGAGTGCGCTTACAGTATTTCAAAATCGTCGCAAGTATGTCATTTCCGCTGAAAACGCTAAACGGAAGTCACGTGACAAGCCGGAAGCATCCTCGTCAAGAATGAGAAGCAACCAGAAAAATAAAACAAGCAAAGCGTTCACTACAATCGGATGTGTCGTTGTCTGTTTTACCGTCTGCTGGCTTCCATTCAGCGTGTACAATTTTGCACTTTCTACATTGGCTACAAGATGGCTACTTGGCCGTTTCTGTTGTTCTGGTGGATGGGCTACCTGAACTCGGCCATCAACCCCATTTTTTACTGCTTTACTAGATCTGTGCGGCAGGCGATTCTCGCCATATTGAAACCGTCCAAACGAAGGTTTTAGACGAGATTAACTTTTAAACACACACAAAAAATCCTTTTTCTTGACTGCACCTATCGTCACACCCCACACTGGCACTCATTCTCTAGCATCACCCCCACACACTGGCACTCATTCTCTAACATCACCCCCACACACTGGCCCTCATTCTCTAGCATCACCCCCACACACTGGCACTCATTCTCTAACATTACCCCCACACACTGGCACTCATTCTCTAACATCATACCACACACTGGCACTCATTCTCTGACATCACACACACTGGCGCTCATTCTCTAACATCACCCCACACACTGGCACTCATTCTCTAACATCACCCCACACACTGGCACTCATTCTCTAACATCACCCCATACACTGGCACTCATTCTCTAGCATCACCCCACACACTGGCACTCATTCTCTAACATTACCTCACACACTGGCACTCATTCTTTAACATCATCCCACACACTGGCACTCATTCTCTAACATCACCTCACACACTGGCACTCATTCTTTAACATCACAGCACACACTGGCACTCATTCTCTAACATCACCTCACACACTGGCACTCATTCTCTAACATTACCCCACACACTGGCACTCATTCTTTAACATCACAGCACACACTGGCACTCATTCTCTAACATCACCCCCACACACTGGCACTCATTCTCTAGCATCACCCCACACACTGGCACTCATTCTCTAACATCACCCCACACATAGGCACTCATTCTCTAACATAACCCCACACTGGCACTCATTCTCTAACATTACCCCACACACTGGCACTCATTCTCTAGCATCACCCCACACACTGGCACTCATTCTCTAACATCACCCCCACACACTGGCACTCATTCTCTAGCATCATCCCACACACTGGCACTCATTCTCTAACATCACCCCACACATAGGCACTCATTCTCTAACATAACCCCACACTGGCACTCATTCTCCAACATTACCCCACACACTGGCACTCATTCTCTAGCATCACCCCACACACTGGCACTCATTCTCTAACATCACCCCACACACTGGTACTCATTCTCTAACATCACCCCACACACTGGCACTCATTCTCTAACATCACCCCACACACTGGCACTCATTTTCTAACATCACCCCACACACGGGTACTCATTCTCTAACATCATCACACACTGGCACTCATTCTCTAACATCACCCCACACTGGCACTCATTCTCTAACATCACCCCACACACTGGCACTCATTTTCTAGCATCACCCCACACACTGGCACTTATTCTCTAGCATCACCCCCACACACTGGCACTCATTCTCTAGCATCACCCCACACACTGGCACTCATTCTCTAACATCACCCCCACACACTGGCACTCATTCTCTAGCATCACCTCACACACTGGCACTTATTCTCTAACATCACACCACACACTGGCACTCATTCTCTAACATCACCCCACACTGGCACTCATTCTCTAACATCACCCACACACACTGGCACTCATTCTCTAGCATCACCCCACACACTGGCACTCATTCTCTAACATCACACCACTCACTGGCACTCATTCTCTAACATCACCCCACACTGGCACTCATTCTCTAGCATCACCCCACAAACTGGCACTCATTCTCTAACATCACATCACACACTGGCACTCATTCTCTAACATTACCCCACACACTGGCATTTATTCTCTAAGTGTCTTGTATGCAATAGTTACATATGAAGTGTCTTGTATGCAATATTTACATATGAAGTGTCTTGTATGCAATATTTACATATGAAGTGTCTTGTATGCAATTTCACATTTGATTCCTACCTACATATAGTTTCTTTTATGTATTATGATTATTGATTGATATAATAAGGGGTATTGGGTTCACATCCAGTGTTCCAAATAATTGTTTTGAATCATCAACAAAGTTTAAGAAATGAACTTTTAGTGGTGTTAATTGTTTTAAACACATTATCGATTAAATTATATATGCTTATGTTATCATCCTTCTTTTTTTTATTATTATTATTGGTGCCAAAAAAAAATATTTATTAGTGGCATTTTGCATTTTTAGGCCATTTTTAAAATACTTATAATGTTGGGAAATTACAATGTAGGTAGTTGCGTGCTTTCAATATTGGTAGTTCCAGAGGAGATAAATATTGCTTTCAATATATTGTAAGTTAATGGTGAGGTTTTGGTTTTGTTACTCTGCATAAATTAAATTGTTTCAACTAACACCAGGAAGCCAAGTGATGAACCACTCGGCCAGCGCGCTCCTATTGAGAGTATCCACACACACACACACAAAAGCGAGAATGAAAGAAAATGTGTATAAGAATTTTTTTTTATTGCGTTGTATAGTGCGCAAAAAGAAATGACCATGCCAAACAAACTGGACAGTATTAACTTCCTCCCTCGCTAAGAGCCATCTACACTCTTCCAACTAAAACAGGACGCACACCTCTGTTGAATTACCATCTGAACAAAATAAACTCCACACAACTCTCCCTTTGTAGACATTTGAATCCAAGCATAAGAAACCGTAAACCATATCCTCTTTGAATGCCCCTTCCTAATCCACCTTAGGCAGACCCCACTACCCAGAGGCGGCCTTAGCAGGGCGATGGGCCCTGGGCGTGTGTCATATGCGGGGACATGAACCTATATATACCGGGCTCGTCCGCCTCTAAGGCTTTAAATTTTTTGCTAATAAACATAGTACCTAGTAAACATAGGTAGGTATTGTACTAATGGCCATTCACTAATTACATACTGTATTGTAATTGTTCTGCATGAAAGATTTCGCCTTTTAAAGGTAAATAAACGCAACTAATGATTCAGAAACATTTTGCATGAAAAATCAACAACTAGATCATGCTAATTTCTGCAAAACTGGAGTCGGAAAGTAACTATTAATTACGGTGGAGAACCAGGACACTAGCGATGACCAAATAGTTGCTTAGACGGTCACAGACGGATTCAGTCACGGAACCTTCCTGGCTTGTCGCTTTGCGCTAATAATTATATTATGTATAGTCTCTCCCGATGCGCGGTCCAAATGTCGAAGCCCGATTGAGGCTCCTTAAGAACAACGTGTACGTGGAAGATACAGTTGTCCCTTGACGTTCCGACTTTCGCGGGAGGGTCTATACCACGGGTTTTCAAAATAAATGATGAAAAAAAATACTCTCGCGTTTTTTTTTTTGGAACATGTTTTCCCACGGCCACCCCATGTATACGCAAAGTAGCGTATTGGGGAAAAAAATACGTCTTTGCCAAACTTTCTGGTTGCTGATTGGCCGAAAAAAACAATTTAGCACATTAATTGAGACCAATCGTTATAGTACGCCTGAACACTCGCAAGCACGCTGTTCTGCCTCAACGTGGCGCTCGTGTGGAAACGATCCTTAGAGGAAGTGGTTAGGCTAAATGAATAGCAAAACAAAACTCCTGTAGGAGAGTCCAAGGGAACGCGAGAGTGGTCCCATTGCACGGAGCGGAGTTGAAAGAGAGCTTCCACGTCCCTGTCGATAATCCATGCGCCGTTCCTCAAGGGGCCGTTACACTAATGGCGAGCCCACCACGGTTAGCTTGGTACAGCAAAGGAAAATGGAGGAGGTTCCCGGTGCACTCGGCCTTCGGCCATGTCTAGCCCATGCGCCCGGGGGCCAGATGCATCGGAAATAGCAATGCTTTAGCCTACATAGGCATTGACTTGGGTCTCTTCCAGAGGCTTTTTAAATTTTTACTGTTTGGAGCTCAGGTTTTTTTTCAAGCTTAGAGTTCCAAGAGCCTTCGGCTCAGCTCTTAGACTATTCAACGGCCTGAACACTGACCTGCGACGTCGCAACCTGTGTAGACCAGTAGCTCGTTGCCCCGCCACAGGTCGTGACGACAAAAACAGTTGGCAAGTAAAGGTTATTAAGAGAAAGAAATATTGTTATTTAGGAGATTAAAGTGTTAGGGGGATGTGTTGTGTTACTGTTCGTATCGAGAAATAGTGTTCGTATATGAAATTAAATACCGCAGAAATTTTAATTTCGCGGGCGGTATCGGAACGTATCTCCCTCGAAAAACTGTAGACTGCACTTTGATAGCCATGTTCAATGCGACATTTTCCAATATTAACACTATGAACAAAAACAATGCAACTTAAAAAATACTCGACACAAAGCTAAAAAGACATTTTCTTTTATTCCATATGCCAGGACAAAATCATGCAAGCACTTTTTTAAATAAAGGTTCTTATAGCATGGCATGTGTTGTGAGAAACAGACATAAATATCTAAGTAGTTTCATCTCTAATTACTATTAAAGAACAGTTATCTTTTTTTTTTTTTTGAAAGGAAGTTCTTTAATATATAATATAAGAAGACTATAAATGCTGGAATTTACAAGATCTTAAAAAGTTTCATTCTGACAAGTCATGCAAACAATGAAACACTTCACAAGAACTGCTCTTTTACAGAATCAGACACATCACAAGACCAGCTCATTAACACATTCAGACACATCACAAGACCAGCTCATTAACACATTCAGACACATCACAAGACCAGCTCATTAACACAAATTCTTTACAAGACCAGCTCATCAACAGAATCAGACACTTCACAAGACCAGCTCATCAATACAGACACAAGACCAACAAATTCACACAATTAGAAAAACACAATAAAAAAAAAAGCCAGCACATACCAATTCAAAAAACTTCACCAACTCAATACTATGTTCCAACAATCTATAAAGCCAACTCATCAACACATTCATTCACAGCTCTCCTACACTGCAGATGTGCCTCAATTATCTTGCTAAACTCTGTTCTGTTCAACAGTTGATAGGCTAGCGGAAGAAGACTGGCTATCTGGGGATGTAAGAGTGGGCTCCCGTAACTAAACAAATCCAAGCCAAGTTCAAGGCCCTCTCCGTAATCACACTCATCATTAGCAAACTGTACGTAAGTGATAATTTCTTGCAGATCATCCAGTGACTTGTCTTTTTCTGCTTGGGTCTTGCTCTCCACAATTCTCTTCAACATAGCTCGCAAGTTGGCTACAAGGAAAGGAAAGGCAAACTGGTTACAATGAACTAGAAGACAAGTTGGCTACAATGAAAGGAAAGGCAAACTGGTTACAATGAATTAGAAGACAAGTTGGCTACAATGAAAGGAAAGGCAAACTGGTTACAATGAACTAGAAGACAAGTTGGCTACAATGAAAGGAAAGGCAAACTGGTTACAATGAATTAGAAGACAAGTTGGCTACAATGAAAGGAAAGGCAAACTGGTTACAATGAATTAGAAGACAAGTTGGCTACAATGAAAGGAAAGGCAAACTGGTTACAATGAATTAGAAGACAAGTTGGCTACAAGGAAAGGAAAGGCAAACTGGTTACAATGAACTAGAAGACAAGTTGGCTACAATGAAAGGAAAGGCAAACTGGTTACAATGAACTAGAAGACAAGTTGGCTACAATGAAAGGAAAGGCAAACTGGTTACAATGAATTAGAAGACAAGTTGGCTACAATGAAAGGAAAGGCAAACTGGTTACAATGAATTAGAAGACAATTTGGCTACAAGGAAAGGAAAGGCAAACTGGTTACAATGAATTAGAAGACAAGTTGGCTACAAGGAAAGGAAATGCAAACTGGTTACAATGAACTAGAAGACAAGTTGGCTACAATGAAAGGAAAGGCAAACTGGTTACAATGAACTAGAAGACAAGTTGGCTACAATGAAAGGAAAGGCAAACTGGTTACAATGAATTAGAAGACAAGTTGGCTACAAGGAAAGGAAAGGCAAACTGGTTACAATGAATTAGAAGACAAGTTGGCTACAAGGAAAGGAAATGCAAACTGGTTACAATGAACTAGAAGACAAGTTGGCTACAAGGAAAGGAAAGGCAAACTGGTTACAATGAACTAGAAGACAAGTTGGCTAAAATGAAAGGAAAGGCAAACTGGTTACAATGAATTAGATGACACAGAATAAAATAAAAGTTGGTCTTATTGAAATATAATGTATTGGTCTATTTATCAAACCACATCTATTTGTCATATTGAGCCACACCCATTTGTCTATTAATTAAAACCCATGGATGCAAGCACCAGACCCTCATTTTGCCTGCAAAGGGGGGGGGGGGGGGTGGCAATCTCAAAAAACCTGCAAAGGTTTTTGTGAGCAAAAACATCAGTATAATGACTGTTCGCGTTCATCATTATAAGCTGTTGCAACAAAAACAATTTATTTAATGTTATTATTATTTAAATGTAATTATATTAATATTATAAGCTTTCCTACCTTTTTTTCTTACTTGTTAAAAAAAAAAGATGTTCATGCAACTCTATAATAAGGTACAATTTACTCCAAATCCAATGTTCAGTTAGTGAAATAATATTTTTACATCTATTTACATGTTTTAATGTGTCCAATCACTGTCTTTTAGGCATTCTAAAAATGGTTAATTTAGACGAGGCTTTTTTTAAAAAAAAAGCCATAATAGGAGCTTGTTGCTTTCTTTTTTGTGCTTGGGAGCTACGACTATCCAGAATTCTGGTTTTATCTTTTAAGCCAGTTGAAGATGATGTAGGAGTTTGTTTTAATTTTAGTGCCTCATTATCAGAAGAAATTATTACAGTTGTCTGAATCTGTGCTGGTGCTGGCAGTTGGTCAGTGACAACTTGTTCAGAAATAATGGGGAATCTTGAACATGAATTCACAGGAGCTTATTGATTGGTTTTTAATGTCTCTTTTTCAGTTGTCTGATTCTGTGCTGGCTGTTGATCAGTGACAACTTGTTCAGAAATAATGGGGACTCTTGAACATGAATTCACAGGAGCTTGTTTATTGGTTTTTAATGTCTCTTTTTCAGTTGTCTGAATCTGTGCTGGCTGTTGATCAGTGACAACTTGTTCAGAAATAATGGGGACTCTTGAACATGAATTCACAGGAGCTTGTTTATTGGTTTTTAATGTCTCTTTTTCAGTTGTCTGAATCTGTGCTGGCTGTTGATCAGTGACAACTTGTTCAGAAATAATGGGGACTCTTGAACATGAATTCACAGGAGCTTGTTGATTGGTTTTTAATGTCTCTTTTTCAGTTGTCTAAATCTGTGCTGGCTGTTGATCAGTGACAACTTGTTCAGAATTAATGGGGACTCTTGAACATGAATTCACAGGAGCTTGTTTATTGGTTTTTAATGTCTCTTTTTCAGTTGTCTGAATCTGTGCTGGCTGTTGATCAGTGACAACTTGTTCAGAAATAATGGGGACTCTTGAACATGAATTCACAGGAGCTTGTTTATTGGTTTTTAATGTCTCTTTTTCAGTTGTCTGATTCTGTGCTGGCTGTTGATCAGTGACAACTTGTTCAGAAATAATGGGGACTCTTGAACATGAATTCACAGGAGCTTGTTGATTGGTTTTTAATGTCTCTTTTTCAGTTGTCTGAATCTGTGCTGGCTGTTGATCAGTGACAACTTGTTTGGAATTTATGCCTTTATCACAGGGTACTTTAGAAGATACTTTATCAAATGTAGAAATATGATTTTGATACCTGTTATAAGCAAATGAAACATCATTTTTCATTTGCTCAGTAACAATTTTGGAGACAGCTGTTTCTGCATGGGCAGCTAATGATGATTTTATGATGGCCAAGGACTCATAATTAAAATACTTAAGTCTGGTCCTATCCATAATATTAAAACTACCCTCAACAAGTGGGCCTGTAAATATAGACATAACTGCTTTAACAAATTTTGTCAAAGTTGGATATTTAATATCACCATCAGTTCTCCTGTTAAAAACTTGACACCACCAATCTGTGTCCAATCTAAACTTGGAGTCGTCCTCGTTTACATTTAGTTCAGCAAGAGTTGTATCTTGCTGATACCACTTTAGCTCCATATCTGACAACCAAGCTCTGAAGGATCAACCACATTTGGGAGACGTGTAGCTAAGCTTTTTAACGATAACTGCAAATGTTCATTTAAAAACAAAGCAGGTGATAGGTAGGATAGCTCTGTGATGGCTTTATTTAACAGTGGTAACTTCATCAAAGCCTTGGCAGCTTCCAAATATCCTTCTCTTAGAGCAAGGAAAAAAGATTTACACAGTGCAGAATTTTTTTCCTTATTCTTTAAACATTTGGACAAAATTGGCCTGCTATATTTGCCAACTCCCAAGTCTCTGTCAGATAGTTGGATGTCTTTGTTATTTACATCAAGACTCACCATGTCCTTAGTGCTATACATGGGAATAAATTCTGGCTTAATAAAATTACCACAGAATTCTTTCACTAAAGTAAACATGTCAGTATGCAACTCATGCACTTGTGGTTTGTTCCGCTGGTGTTTCTTCAAAAAAGGAAGAAATTGTTCAGTTATGCCTTTGTACAAGGTAGCGATTAAAACTGTCTTCTCTGACTCTCCAATATTTCTTTAATTTGCTTCCCTAAATTGTCACCAATTTCATATTTTTGAAATATATCCTGAAGTATTTTCTCACTCTTTCTTTCGGCAGGAGATAAAAAGGCTAAGTAGTAAAGTAGCAAAGAGTCAAACAGATCCAAAAATCTCTCTGCTACCACATTAATTTGTGAAATCTGTTGGGTATCACACGAATTAGTGATTTCCCTTCACTGGCACCTAATAAACATTGTATTTTTTAAAATACACTTCTAGCCTTGGGGGATTCCTCAATATCATAATAAATATCCATGGCTAAACTTTGAAAATTGAAAAATTTTTCCATTGGTACACAAAATTTCTTCACTGAATTATTTATCATGTGAATGGTGTCCCCGCTGACACCCCTAATAAGTGTTGATTTAATTTTCTAATTTCAGGCTCAACACCTTCTTTTTTCCCCCCTCATTACGTTGCAATTATCCATCATGACAGATATTATTTGGCTCCAGTTTATGTTCATGACTTCTAAGGTTTCCCCAACAACATTAACAATATTTGAAGCACATGAAATATTTCATTTCTCTGGTGCCTAGAGGCTGGCTTATAACTTTTAGTGATGAATCATCATAATATTGTACCATTATGTTTAAAAATTTTTATTTCCAGCATTATTTGTAGCTTCATCGATGTTCAGTGAAATGTATTTACCTTTCAATTTCTCTTTCATTTCCTCTCGAATGGAATGACCAACTCCATGAGAAGTTATGTATGTTGCACTTTGATGTGATAAAGTGGCACTATTTAGAGCTGTAATATCTTTGCCAAGCCTTTGGCTCAATTTTAAAAGATCAGGAACTAAAGAAAATGGAAGGCTGTGTTCAGCAATAAACAGGCTTAAAATGGCCTTTATTTCCGCTGTTTTGTCTTGCAAGCTGTCTTTTGTGAATTGTGTTGTGCTCGAGGTGCCAGTTAATTTAGTACTTTGGATTAAACTTTTCACAGCCTTTCTGTGCAACTCTAAATCACAATGATTTCTTAAGGCTTTCTTCTCAGAGGTTCCATAAAGGATGGTCTTGCCGCAGGCAGTACAAAAACATGCCCCAGATTTATTTATCTTTTTGCACCATTTTTCATATGAAAATCCATCATTAGAAACTTCAGACAGCCATGACCACTGCCATCTATTTCTAATTGGCTTTCCATCCAAACCAATATCAATAGTAGAAATATCATCACCAAATTTCAAAAACATGATGATGATTCAGATGATAGACCTAAAGTCCTAAAGCCTAGAAAGTCCAGATCTAGAATAATTGCAATAGTTATAGATCTAGATCAAGTCAAGCAATCATATAGATCTAGATTCTAGACAGAGTCTAGATCTAAATCTAGTTAATAGTACAATGATTATGATAACTGCACGCATCAGACATCAAGCGACTCAGTAACAATCATGAATCATGTAGATCTATATCATCATAATATGATTCATATAGTGAATATAGAGTCTAGATCTAGTCAATCTAGAAAAACGATCTTACTTGTGATCCAACAATTAGATCTAAATTTAAAACCACAGATTTCTAATTTAGAGCGCTATTATTCAAAATTATTGAAATTCAGTCACAGAATATGTAGATCTAAAGTCTACTCAACTAGTAGATCTAGAATAATAATTTGATTGTAAAATGATATGAGCATGTTGATAACTGTATAATTATAACAGCACAATGGATCTATTCAAGCCACAAGAATCAAGAATGAAAACATGCTTTCAAGCCACAAGAATGAAAACACGATCTCACAGCACACTGAATGAGCGGAAATAAATAGAAAATGACATACAGCATCACGCATGCACGCCAAGCGTTTCCTCGCCAGCTTTTTTTTTTTTTTTTCAACTAATTGCGCCTTTCCCACCTCCCTTTCTCGCCTTTCCCGACTGACCCCGAAAAAAAAAAAAATAGAACGCCGGCGATTTGTTTTTTTTTTTAACGTTCATTTTGCCATAAAAACCACATCTGCGCGCTGGACTGTCCTTCGGTTAACTTGATGGTCGGGGGTTTATACCCTGCCCACTGTCATCCCCCATCGGTCTGAGGGAGTTTTGTACTAGGAAGTAGATTATCTTCAACTCTGAAGGACCTCTGAAACATGTAAAACATTTTATACTTTTGCCATTTAGTCAAAAAAAAATATTTTTTTTAAAAATATCTTACAAAGCTCTTTTTAATAAAATTTAACCACCCCTCTGCAGAGAGAGATCTAAAAATATTTAAAAGTAAAGTTCCCCTTTCAGACCTTGTGACCTATAGGGCAGATGATGCAAAGATCATCTATTTCTATAGTCAACAGTTAACGAGGGTGTCTTGACCAACTGCCTTCTCTTCCCCAATCTATGTCAGGTACCCATTAGTGCTAGGTGGACCCAGGGGCATCCAAAAAATCCCAATATATTCAAAATCCCAGTGGCACCAAGATTCAAATCTGAGACCTCTTGATTCGGGGGTCAAGCTCTTTAATTCTCAGAAACTAAGCCCCTATTTTCAAATGAACTCTAATATAAAAAGAAAACTCATAAATATATATATAGTTAAACCTCTAGACTGGAATTAACACACACAATTATATTACCACAGGCATAGGATCTACTTATCTTTTTCTTTTTGAAGGTATATCTCTTTACAAGATAAGACAAGACATATAAACAATGTACTTGGTTAACCAGAAACTACAATTAATTCATAAAACAACAGACTTCTACTTGCTAGTTGATAACCTTTGCGTATTACTAAGACTATGTTTCCAACTACCTGGAGTTTCAGGAACTGGCCTATAGCCTACATCATTGGCATCTACTGGCACCACGATTCCAGCACCATGAAAAGTCGCACATACGACTTTCTTCTGCCTCTCCTTCATTCTTTTGGTGCTGCCAGCAAGGGGAAGGTCAAGCCTCGCTGCTTCTTGCTCCAGAGATTTGATCAGCTTCTCAAGTTGTTTTTTCTTTTCCCCAGAAGTCGTTTTCAAATTCTTGGTTGCATGATTGCTGCAAGGAAAATAGAATGTCTGAGTTACCAAATGTTTCTTAATTTTATTTATGTCATCAGACAAAATTTGTAATCTGGCCAACCAAATGTGTTCCTTAAAGGTTTAATCACAAAAAATTTATGTCCAAGTAAATGTATGTACCATACTATATTACAATTGTATTATGCTATAGTTATTAAGTATAATATCCAAACATGGGAAAGGCTTTGGGAGACAACCTTGAAGAAAAATCAGGAGCTGGTGACCCTTAGGCAGATTGCGGCACACTGTGCTACAGACTGGCAGAGCCTGTGGCGCTACTGATCTCAAACTGTATAGGATATTCCATTCCTTTGGTCACATCAGCTGTGGAGAACTGCTGTGTGGGCGACATCGTTCCAACCTCAAACATGCCCAGGCTTTCATCTTGCTTACTCAAAAAGTGTTCGAGATGAACCATAGTCGTTCTACAACTAATGGAGGCCAATGATTAAGTATTATGGTTTAGTAAAATGTTGGGGTAGATGGTTGGAGTTAACTTGTTTTGAAATTATTACAATTTATCCAAGCATTGTCATCTTTTCCAATGGCCAAGTTATCAAGGAGGCAGTGGTGGGAAAACATAGCAAAGCAAGGAGATAGAGTGAGAAGGCATAACTTAACCCTATGGAGTTTTTTGCCAACTTCATTGACGCTGACCTCACCATTACCACAGCTATTCATGTATTAAGGACGCACACTTCACCAGGTTAGGAAATGCACAAGTGCTAGTTTTTTTCAGGGCACCCTAATTTACATTTCAGTTTTTCAGATTTCTAAAGTTTACTTCTAGATGACAAAGCTTCGCTAGTTCTAAATTACAGCAGCCTTTA
Organism: Biomphalaria sudanica; assembly: GCA_036873155.1. Lineage (NCBI taxonomy): Eukaryota > Metazoa > Mollusca > Gastropoda > Planorbidae > Biomphalaria > Biomphalaria sudanica. The sequence continues at coordinate 989,306 of JAZGLO010000568.1, read as the reverse complement.
TTTATTTTATTTGATGATTGGATTTGCTGCTAATAAGTTTCCCCATAAGGTTTCAAAAATGTACAAAGTTTTAACAGTAGGATGCAAAACTGAGAAACATCTCAACTAACTTACTATACTGCTGCAAACAAGTTCTCTCCACATAAGGAAATTTTTTCTTTGCTACTATCTCCAGGGGAATTACTGCCTACAAAGACTGGAGCCTCTTGAGGATCATCTCTGATGGCAAATAAACAAATAATAAGACTATAAGGAACATCATAAAAAGCTGAGAATATTGAAATGTTATGAGCCAACAAAATAAAGGCACTACAGTCAAGAAAACTAAGAGAAAAGCATTTCTCCCGGGACACCTACATAAACTAAAGAAATCTTTTAATGCTCATAGTGCAAAGGAGTTTCTAAGGTGATTGGGTTAAAAAAAACATAACAGTAGACATTGATGACTCTTGACCTATATCAACCTTATGATTAGAAACAAATTCTATTTTCAATAGTAATATCTATAATAAAGGCATTCTCTTCGATTCCAAATATTAAGAATAAGTGCAGAATTTCACATGACACGCAAGCCCAGTAATATGTACACCATAAGAAACATTCATCTCTAACCTGTAGTATCCAAAATGCAGTTTAGTTTCTTCTGTTGTGGTAATGACAGTCTGAAACTCAGGTGGGTCGTACATATATCTGTAGTGAATAAGGTAGTTTGGCCGCCTGCCATGTTTGTTCTTAGTCACCCCTTTGTGTTTGTTATGTAAAATATCAAATGGTCCCACGAGACAAAGCTTCAAAGTGTTGGCAAGGGCCCCTATAAAAGACAGACATCAAAAGACAGTTATTATTGTGGCAGATTTTTTGCAGCGTGTTATACAAATGTATTTTATTTATTGGACAAACAACTGCCTTTAAGAAATTCATTTCTGCAAGAATGAGTTCTAGTCAACTGAATGTTACAGCTTATCTTCTTATCTTATATAATACAGATGTTACTTCAAAAAAGAAGATGATTACGTCCCACGCGTCATGCATTTAGTCATGCATATTAACCAATGACTTAAATTCTGCCAAGTCACTGGTTTTCCTGGCTAGCTCAGGCAACCCATTCCATGCTCTAATAGCACTAGGGAAGAAGGAGTATTTGTACAAATTTGTCCTAGCATATAAGATGAGGAATGTGCCTCTATATACAATTTCTCGATAACTTTGACTGCTCAATATATTATGCAATCGTCTGCAAATAATCTGACTTTTGTTCCTGAAGTAATGCAATTTGGTAAATCATTTATGTAAATTAAAAATAGTAGTGGACCCAAGACTGTTCCTTGAGGTACACCTGAGTTTACTGTTATCGGTGTTCTCTCCCTATCAGAAAATCTTTAATCCACTGATGCAGTGGACCATTAATGCCAAAATATTTTAATTTTTTAAGCAAACTATGGTGGTGAGCTTAAAAGAATAAGCCCCACACCCCCTCCCCTTAGTAAACTCCCCTTACTAAACTGTCAGCCTACCCTTACTAAACTGTCAGCCTACCCTTATAAAACTGTCAATCATATCTTTTTTGAATGTACAATTTAATTCCCCTAAGGCAGGGCCTATTACCACAACCCCAACATAACCAACACTCTGTATAGCAGTCTGGAACAGTAAAAAAAATCATGCTACTTTTCCATGGCAAAGACTGTCATAAAGCCTACAGCTCAGCCACCAAAAGCTGGCTAAAGAAGAAGAAGAACGTAATAACTTGTTACTTAAAATTTTGAATTTTGTCTTGAGACACTTTCTTAGGGTTGATTGTATATTAGTTCAAATAAACTACAGAAACTAAAAAAAAATGAATGCTAATGTACGTTATATATATATATATATATATTCAACAATATATTCAACAATCTCATCTAATTAATTACAGACATTTAAAGACTCCTAAGGAGAAGATAATGCCCTACAGATTTCATGATTTTATGTGTTAATCTAGTCATTCATGTTTATCAGTGACTTGAATTGTTGGTTTTCATGGCTGATAATTGTTGGTTTTCATGGCTGAATAAAGCAACCCAGTCCACAATCTAGTTTCACTATAAATTCATATGAGCAAAACTATAGTTTTTATACATCTTAAAGTTATAAATGTAAAAACAAAATTACAGTTAGTTCTCTAGCTGTGTTGAAACACTTACTGGTGGGATCCTTTGGGTTCAAAGATTTACAAAACTCCCAGAAACTGTAAAAATCATCCGGCATGTCAACCAGAAACTTTCTCTTTATGTTTTCTTTAACATCTTCTGGGGATGAAGGACAAGGGTCATCTGGGTCTTCTAGCTCTGGAGAAACTGTATCCTCAGATTTATGCCCGACATTAACCTCTGAGTGTTGCGCTGCCTTGACATCTGACTCTAAGCTCTCCACATCAGTTGAGCATGAAGGACTTTCTGGCTTCAACTTTTTCGCTTTGCTAGACTTAGCGTCAACTTCGGCATCTGGAAACAAATAAAAACTATGAATGTCAAAGTAAAATAGGGAGATGGGGGAGACTCTACAAAGCAAGCTAGAAATAAAACAAAATCTTTCAATAATTTGTTATACATGTTTAAACAGTAAATATTTTGTTCTAAATATTGCTTTGTCATTGATTTCTCTGTGGTGTAATTTTTTTGCTTAGTTTCTATGTTACCTACATTAAACATTCTCAGGCTACAGGTTCTAGCCTAGATCTGTCAAACTTGGAGAATGTTCCCTTCACATATTTTTTATTTAGCCACGAAAGTTAAAGTAGATAGTGAAAATGGTTTACCCGTTCAGCCGACATATTTATATATATATATAAATATCAAATGTAAAATACTGTAAAAACAGGTTTACCCAATTTGTTAAAAAGCTTTATACTTTGATAGAGATACAATTAGGTACTTTTTGTCTATTTTTAGGGCCCTTTGGTTGTGGGGGGGATATTAAACATATATTACGGTATGCGCCATGATATAAGGAACATTTATGCCAAGTTTCATCATTATTGGTTAAATGGTTTTGATTTTTATTCAGGACATAGGCTGAACTATTGATGATATATTATGATCATTGTATGACCCTAGTTAGGATATATAGCCTTACAATTTTACAGGTCAGTGTTGAAAAAAAAAACATTTTTTTTTTACCAGAATCTGATAAGTCATGTTTTTTCTTAGAACTTTCAGAATATCTTTCAATTGTTGTTATGGTCTTTTTGACATTTTTTTCAGTACTGACCGTTTTAATTTCCTGTTAAAAAAAAACAAAAAGCAATATAAATAAATAATGTTCAACAGAATTTTTTATGTTATAACAAAAATATGAACAGTCAAAAGTTTATTTTCTTTTTCATTTCATTTCTTAACACCCTCTACGCTCACTGTGTGAGCCTGCAGTGGTCCTCTGGGGCCTCATCTGGCTGGGGGGCACAAACAAAACTATTTCTGTCAGGGAGAGGTATGGCGAGAATGAATGTTAGTTTGATATTTTGGTATGATTGTTATATCCCCTTGTTATGAATGCGAAGTGTTGCATGTGTTGTGAACTGAGTGATTAAGTCTTCGTTGAATGTGCGAGAGAATGTGTTAAGTCAGTAAGGTCTTGCTCCCGGTCCAGGAAGGTTGGACGTTTACTTCCTGGACTGGTATTTATGCATTTATATATTTATAAGTTGATGGACTGGTGTTTTATGTATTTCATAGGAGTGATATAATTGTGTGCTTTATTAAGTATTAAAGTATTATCGATATTCGTGAATATAAGGAGTTAGAGTTGATGTATATTAAGTGTTCGTATTTGAGTTAAGCAAGTATTGAATTATAATTGAGTAACCAAAAAAGTACCAAGCAAGTATTATTTAATATTCAAGAAACCCGCTAGTGAGCCACAGGAACCAAGTTAAGAAACACAACAAGAACAAGAGAACCAAGCAGCAGTATATAAATATATAAATTAGAACCCTGACATCTGAGGGCTTCGTCCGGGCAGGTATTGCTGTACCTGTTACCTATCATTCGTCGTTTTCGATCAGCCAAACGAGATACTACCTTGACATATTGGAGTGCATTTAAGACAATCTGTATTATTTAACACCAGTGTATTAACCAGTGTACTATTTTAGCCAGTATTATTATTGACATCTGGAGGCTACGTGCGGGTAGGTACCGTGTCGGTTGTACCTATTTTTTCGTCACCATGAAGAAGCCATTGAACTAGCCAGAGCCTGCATTTTTTTTGTTCACTGTTTGACCTCTACACAGGATTGTGACTGTTACACACCAAAGTTATTATGTTATCAAAGTCAGTAATATATTCAAGAAAGAATCTCAAACTTTGTGCTTTAACGTCGTTAACATCCACGTAGACCCCGCCTCCTAGAGATGTGGAGATAGCATTAGGTGGAATCAACTCTATAGAAAATGACATACAATTCAAAGAAACAAATTGACATTTCTACTAGAACCGTATTTGTTTAACCTAATTTGTCATATGTCATTGACTAATTTGGACTTGCAGCTACTTCTTGTATACCGAGGTCATTGCGTCACTCACCATTTATAGAGACATCACCATTTAAAGAGGAATCACCATTTAAAGAGGAATCACCATTTAAAGAGACACTACTACTACTACTCGCTTACTATTGGATTATTGGATTTAGAGACATCACCATTTAAAGAGGAATCACCATTTAAAGAGACATCACCATTTAAAGAGACACTACTACTACTACTACTCGCTTACTATTGGATTATTGGATTTAGAGACATCACCATTTAAAGAGGAATCACCATTTAAAGAGGAATCGCCATTTAAAGAGACATCACCATTTAAAAAGACATCACCATTTAAGGAGACACTACTACTACTACTACTTCTCACTTACTATTGGATTATTCTACATGAATGCAAGTACTCAAGTAATCGTGAATTATCTACCTTTGTTACATTGATGTTGGATTATACTGGACTTTAGCGCATCAATGCCCTCTTGGTCATCGTTGAACGTAAAGGAAATAGCAAGTGCCTGTATCACTGTGTCTAACCTATGGAACTGACTTGATTATTCGTATGTCTGGTATCTTTTTGGATTATTATTGCACTAACTGACTAGATAATCATTTTTTTTTGTATGCACCCATTATCATTACTATTAGTATTATATCAATGTTTGAATAATTTTGTTTTGTATTTTTTTCATTCTCTAAATCTGCTGTGAGTCATAAAGTGTTTACAAGGAGGCTGAACAGCGACCTGACACTCCAGAAGTTCTACATTCTTAAAGTAACACAGTCGTGTGGAAAGAGTTGTCATTTCTTTCCTGGCATCAGACACAGATAATTTGAGTTTTCTTTTGTCTGTTGTATCGGGCATTCAGGGTCGAGTGTACATTGCCTTTTCAGTAGGGGGGATAAAGGGTGAATTTTTTCTTTTGTTTGTTGATCCTTTTTATAATTTATTGTCCTATGTAAATTGAACAATGTTACTTGTTAACTTAACCTTTATAAATTAATTTACTCTTATTCAGTAATATTTCTTATTATTTGGGATTACCATGGACGAGTTTAAACCTAGGTCAATTGAGGTATTAATAGAACAGGCCCACATGTTTGGAATTGAGGGTTATGAATTATGAGAGTTTGTTTTAAACCAACAAAAACTAGATCTAGAAAGATTAAAAGATTCAAACCAACAAAAACTAGATCTAGAAAGATTAAAAGATTCAAACCAACAAAAACTAGATCTAGAAAGATTAAAAGATTCAAACCAACAAAAACTAGATCTAGAAAGATTAAAAGATTCAAACCAACAAAAACTAGATCTAGAAAGATTAAAAGATTCAAACCAACAAAAACTAGATCTAGAAAGATTAAAAGATTCAAACCAACAAAAACTAGATCTAGAAAGATTAAAAGATTCAAACCAACAAAAACTAAATCTAGAAAGATTAAAAGATTCAAACCAACAAAAACTAGATCTAGAAAGATTAAAAGATTCAAACCAACAAAAACTAGATCTAGAAAGATTAAAATTAGAATTAGAAAGAAAGGCAATAGAAGTGGTAAAGTTGAGAATGGAACTGGAAATAAAACTGTCATTACAGGGAGATGTGAACTATAAAATAGAAATTGAAAATTACATATTAACTAATGAGGAACAAAATAACTGTCAGGATATTGTTAATAATATAAGTGGGATAGAAGATAATGAAGAAATCGAGAATTTCTTATCAAGTAAGGAACTAAATGATTGTAATTATACTGTTTATGATATTAATGAGATAGAAATTGGAGAAGCAATAGAAAATGTCTTAACTACTGAGAAACTTATTGATGAGGAACTTATTGATTGTCAGTTTATTGACAATAATATTATTCATGTTCTGAGACCATTTCACAGAGTACACAAACCATTAAAGAGATTAAACCTAACAAAAGGAGTTTATCAAGTTGTCGGTGGGGGTAAAGTTAAACCAGACCCCAATAGGCTACAAATGTTTTTGTACCTAAAACTTCCAAGAAAAAGAAATCTTGACGTAGTGTTTCCCCCCTCCCTGTTGCAGAGAAGGGGATGTCCACGAGGGTCACCTGAATTCCCGAGTGCGACTTGGCAATAGAGAAAATTCAGCATTGTCTGTCTTCATGTATTTTAATCATTTTTTTGTACCAAATCTTAATAGTTATTGTATTTATCTAAACAGTACATCCGAAATAGCTTGCTGTGTGTTGCACCAAGTAGATGGCTTCCTTCTGGTAAAGTGCAGAGAGCTGATACATAGAGAGTAGCATTACTTCATTAATAGCGTGAGTGTCCAATGCCTAGACAGATTCCTCTGATACCCAGGAGGATGCACAATCCAGTTTGACCACAGACCACTGTCTACTAGCTGATACACTGTCAAGACTAACCTAGCATCTTAGCATAGTTGTCATTGTCAGAATTCATCTTTTTTTTTTCCCAATACAATGTCAAACGCGGTTTTAACTATTAGAGATGGTATCTTGTCGTATATTATTGCTGTTTTAAATTATTAAATATTAACGTGGGAAGGACTATGCCTGCAGACTTCAAATTGTAATTTAACTCTCCTTGCCACTATTTTTTTCTCATTTATTCTTTTCTCTCTTTCCCTTTGTTGTAAATAGTGTCATATAAGTGATAGCCTTAGCTGGACATATTTCTTTTGTTAGGTTAATAAGGGCTATTTCACTTTAATGTACATTATATACATTTGTGTGTAGATATATATGTTTATATATATGTATATAAGTGTGTATGACACAGTGTGTGTATGTATGTACATTTATGTATATATTTGAATGACTGTTATCTAATAACAGTCATATCGTGAGAGGGGGGATGTCAGGGAGAGGTATGGCGAGAATGAACGTTAGCTTGATATTTTGGTATGATTGTTATATCCCCTTGTTATGAATGCGAAGTGTTGCACGCGTTGTGAACTGAGTGATTAAGTCTTTGTTGAATGTGCGAGAGAATGTGTTAAGTCAGTAAGGTCTTGCTCCCGGTCCAGGAAGGTTGGACGTTTACTTCCTGGACTGGTATCTATGCATTTATATATTTATAAGTTAATGGACTGGTGTTTTGTGTATTTCATAAAAGTGATATAATTGTGTGCTTGTGTGCCTCAAAACCAGTTTAGATTCGTGTTGATGGGGCACATCGGCATAAATAACGCAACCCATCTAGGAGAAGGAAAACTCTGACTCCAAACCCCCACTCTGTGGCGATACTCCCCCATGTGGGTATCGGGGCTTGGAAATGACCAAGAGAAATATATAACCTCACTGCCTTTCCACTTGCATTTCACTAAGTGAATAATAGTGGACCTTCCCCCACTCTAGGTGCTTTTTGACGGAGGTCTGGATTGCACTACACCAGATGGAGGTCCTTGTCTCACTACATTCTAATACTAGATATAAATCCATCATGAAGTGTTTTTTTTCTGGATCTGGTGAATGTGATATCGTGAAGGGGCCTGGATCCAGGATGTGACAATTCCACAGGGCATACCCAGGGCACAGTCCACTTTAAGCTTTCTTCTGCAGAAAAGTTCCATTTGGAGAGCTCTATGGATGGCGGAGAATGGACCATTGGCCAACCCCACCTTGTCCCATGGATATTCCGGTCTTCAGACCTAGATGTTTCCTTTTATGTCAGTATTGGAGAAAATTGCCAAGACCGAAAACTCCCTTAAAATGCGGGGACTATATATTTATATATTTAAAAAAAGCCTGAGGAAACACCCAGCCTACACTAAATGCCAAGGAATTTAACGAAAAATCCATACGAGCTCAGACGTCGCCTCGTAAAAGATCTGCGCATGGCAGTTTCTTCCAGGACTGCCTGTGATAAGTTAGCTACTGGAAATAAAATACAGACTAGCAGCAAACACCTAAACCTTTTGCAACTCAACATCTTAGGCCTACAAAACAATACAACAGAACTCCAACACATACTCAAGAAGCATGATATACACATAGCGCCATTGAAAGAAACACTACTGCCCAAGAAAAAAATAAACATCACAGGCTACACACAGTACAGATGCCTTTGCACCAAATGCCAGGGAATTATGACCCTCATAAGAAACGACACACAAGCCACAGTAAAACAAATACAGAACAATACACACATCAACATGCCGGAAATACTTCTTTGGAGAGGAGGAACAAAGTACACCATCAAAAACTACTATTGCCCACCATCATCAACAGCAGAAATAGACATACTACTACCACACTACACAAGGACAATAATAGCTTGCGACTTCAATGCACACACACCTTACCTAGACTACCCACACTACAACAAGCGTGGCAAAGAAATAGAGGATGTAACAAATGCCTCTAACCTACAACTTCTGCAAAACAAAACTTCACCTCCAACTTTCCTACACAGAGCACACAACACAACTAGCAGACCTGACCTAACTTTTATCTCTACAGACATTACTGACTCTTCTAAAATAACAGTACTTGAAGACATAGGTAGTGACCACAGGCCTATACTCCTCAATATTGGAACGCCAGGTAGATACCAATCCAGCAAAACAACTAGATGGAACTATAAAAAAGCTAACTGAGCAGCTTTTTCACAAGAAACAGACACAAGACTATCAAGCATAATGGAGACAGACGTCAATTCAACCTACACAACTATAGTCTCCAACATCTTACAAGCAGCAAAAAAACACATCCCTTGAGGCCAAGTTAAGAAATACAAACCTTTTTGGACACCTGAATTAGATAAATTAGTAAAAGAAAGAAACATGGCCAGGAAGACTATAGAAAAAAACACATCCCTCGAGGCCAAGTTAAGAAATACAAACGTTTTTGGACACCTGAATTAGATAAATTAGTAAAAGAAAGAAACATGGCCAGGAAGACTATAGAACAAACAACCCTACTAGAAAGAACAAGACAAAGTACAACAAATTGACAGGGCTTAAAAGATACAAAATTAAAACAGAACAAAAAGTGGACCACAACATGCGAACAACTAGATCTAAACAAGGATGGTCGAAAGGCCTGGACCCTTCTGCACCGGCTAGCAGGAAAGAAACAAATAACAAACCCCCAACCTATAAAAGGCACTGACGACATAATAACAGAAAACCTTAAAAAGGCTGAAACCTTCAATAAATATTTTGCCAGCATTAACAAGTCAAAGCCAAGAAAACAACTGGACCAGGCCTTCAGTAATATCTTAAAGAAAGAAGAAAAAGCTCCAACAGTCAACTGTCAGATCTTTGACACTCCCTTCACTCTACATGAGCTCAATACTGCCCTAAAAAGCCTCAAGTCAAGAAAATCCCCTGGACCCGATAAAATAACAAATGAAATGATTCGGGGACTAGGACCACAGGCCCAAAACTGTATACTTAACTTTATCAACCATACATGGATAACTGGAGACATACCACAGGAATAGAGAACCGCAAACATAATACCCATTTTAAAGAAAAATAAACCACCAGGAGACCCAAAAAGTTATAGACCAATATCACTAACATCCAACATTGGCAAAATGGCAGAAAAAATGATCAATAACCGACTTTATTGGTGGCTAGAAAGTACTTGCTCACTCCACAATGCACAAGCTGGCTTCAGGAAAGCAAGTAGAACAGAAGACTACCTCTTTTGTTTTATCCAGGACACAGTAGAAGGGTTTCATGAAAACAAGCACACTACAGCAGTATTTATAGATTTGCAGGAAGCTTATGATAGAGTGTGGAGAAAAGGTCTATTTTTGAAGATGAAAAAAATGGGCATCCATGGAAAAATGTACAGCTGGATCAGGTCATTCTTAAAAAACAGAACCATCCAAACCTGCTTTATTGCTGCTGAGCTGTGAGCTCTTTTGCAGACTTTGCCAAGGAAAAAAAGTGTGCTGTTTTCTTCAGTTGTTCAGCACTGCCGTACAGGGTGTTGGTTATGTTGGGCTGTAGTGGAAGTAGGGTCTGCCTAAGGTGGATTAGGGAGGGGCATTCAAAGAGGATATGGGGTGGGGGCAGTGTCTGCAAAGGGGGAGTTGTGTGGAGTTTATTTTGTTCAGGTAGTAATTTAATAGTGGTGTGTGTCCTGTTCTTAGTTGGAAAATTGTAGATTGTTCTTTCACGTGTGTTTTTCCCAAAAATCAGGCGAACCTGTTCTTTCAAACTGACAGGAGAAGGGATGAAAGGCAGAACAGTGGCGCCTCATAACCAGTTTAGCTTCATGTTGACGGGGCACGTCAGCATGAATAATGCAACCCATTAAGGAGAAGGAAAATTCCAAACCTCCACTTTGTGGCAATACTCCCCCATGTGGGTATCAGGGCTTGGAAATGACCTTGTCAAGAGAAATAAATAACCCCACTGCCTTTCCAGTTGCATTTCACTAAGTGAATAATAGTGGACCTTCCCCCCTCTAGGTGCTTTTTGACGGAAGTCCTTGTCTCACTACACTCTAATACTACATATAAACCCATCAATAAAGTGTTTTTTTCTGGATCTGGTTAATGTGATATCGTGAAGGGGCCTGGATCCAGGATTTGACGATTCCACAGTGCATACCCAGGGCACAATACTGTACACTTTAAGCTTTCTACTGCAGAAAAGTTCCATTTGGAGAGCTCTATGGTCTATAGTAGATCGAGACTAATCTAGAGTAACTATAACTATAGACCACAACTGCACAAGTACAAGGTCTGAAGTACTGAAAGGGGAACTTTGTAGACTTTTTTTATTATTAAATTAATTATTAATATTAGTTTTAATTTTATTTATTAATTTAATAAATTTAAAATTATTAATAATTAATAAATTATCAGACTCAGTAATCTTAAATCTAGATCTAGATCTAAATCTTGATAGATTTGGTTCAAGATGTATCTGTTTTTTTTTTTACATTTCCTTCCGCCTTATCAGGATGACTATAACTTTCTAGATGCTGTGAATTCTTCCTGTAGCATTTAGAGCCGTATTTACAAATAGGCAGAGGTTTCTTCTTTTTGACGACTGCCGCCATTTTATCGAATTCATGTTTCCGCAATGGGGAGGTCTCCTTTAAAATAATCACTTTCGACTTCTAGCTTGATTAATGCACCAGGACGAAACGTCCCACAATGTCATTATAGGCCTGAGTAAAAAGAAAAGAATTTCTAAAAAACAAAAATGGCCGCATCACGAAGATCTTGACCAGGTGGGCAACACAGGAACTCTGAGCAGTGTTTGTGAAGAAAGTAGAATCTAGACTTAGACTTAGACTACACTGTGACTATTCTATATCAATTACTATATCTTCTTATCTTATATAATACAGACGTTACTTCAAAAAAGAAGTTTAAGTCTTGCCTTTGTTCACCACTTTGGAATAGGAGCCATCAGTAATAGGGATATAAAAAATGTATATCTGTTTTAAAACACAGACTGATTATGTTAATTAAGATCTAGGTTCACAGCAATAAACAAATAACAACAATTAGTGTCATGGCGGAGAACAATACTTTATTATGTTGAACCGTGCACCTTTGCCCACCAAATCAACATCCCCTTTTCTTTAAAAAAATAAATAATAAAACATTTCTGGAAGTATCATAACAAATAAAACAAAACCACAACAACATAAGCAACAAAACATAACATACATATATACGCTTCAATGAATACGAAACGCATCACATTTAAAAATCAACATTCAATTTTTCATTAAGACATAGTCATTGAATCTTGTCGGTTTCTTCAACTGATCCCTTGGTCGCAGGGAATGATGAGTGGCGAATGTGTTGATTATTGATTATGAGTTCTATTGTCCTGTAAGTTGTCATCAGTATCGGGGAATATATCTTCCGTTTCTCTGTTCGGGTTGATATGCACTCTGTTTCTTTGGTACACTGCACCATTGTCACCTCGAATAATGTAAGCTCTCTGACTTCAGACTGGATTCTTCCACGTCTCCATGTAGGGTCATAAGTGATTGGAAATAGACCATCTGTCCTGTTCTCAGATGACTTAAATTTCTTGACCTCTTATCATAAGATGTTTTTACACTCATCTGACGTTTTTCTTTCCTTCTCATAATGTTCTCTTGACATGTAGAAATCTTAATGTTACTCCTTTTGTTAGGTATCAGTGTTCGAGTCCTCCGACCAAAAAACATCTGAGCTGGGCTTAGATTTGTGTCTTGCCTTGGAGTATTTCTAAATTGCAGTTAGGTAATTAGAGGCCATGCATGACGTGAACGGGGGGGGGGGGGGCACAAATGAAATAGAAAAACAAAAAATTAAGACAAATAAATATTCAATGAGTTAAACACCTTCCTGAATCTATATCTAAATAAACAAATCTTATCTTATCTTATATGATACAGACGTTACTTCAAAAAAAGAAGATGATTACGTCCTACGCGTCATGCATTTAGTCATGCATATTAACCTATAACCTAAATTCTGCCAAGTCACTGGTTTCCCTGACTAGCTCAGGCAACCCATTCCATGCTCTAATAGCGCTAGGGAAGAAAGAGCATTTGTACAAATTTGTCCTAGCATCAGTGGCGTAGCTAGGGTGGTGGGGGGAGAATTTCAAGATCCCAACGGGCCCCCACTTGAGGGGGGCCTCCAAATGAGTCCGAAATTTGTTTTCAAATTAACTAAATATTACGTCACTGCCTTGTAATCTTGCCTTTCACGTTGTTATAGAAGTTAGTGACCCTGTCGTATGTATTCCACACAGATTATTAACACTTTCTGTGCAGGGTTACTCTCAATTTTAAGGAGTTACTTCCATAGCGCTGACTAGTGCCGTGTTACTCTGAGGAAGTAACTTGGTATATAGGGTAGTTTATTTCATCATCCTTATCGTTTAACAGGAAGCCTGTTAAGTGCACTGAAAACAAAGGAGACCGTGAACGTGTCGAAGAAAAGTATCACTATTCAGATGTTTCATACAAAGATACAGTAGAACGTCGTTTATCCGAACGTTTATTATCCGGAGCGTCAAATATCCGGACCACATGATGCACATATACTGTATGAATACGAAAAATAAGTGATTATTTTCCACAATAAAGGTAAAATTGCGACATTTGTCACCTATTTTGCTCGTTCTTCACGCACGTGTCCCGCATGTGATGATTTTCAATATTCGTATAGTGTCCGGTTGCATATACTGCATGGATCGCTTCCGGTTTTCGGTTATCCGAACAATCGCGTATCCGAACGGTGTCCGGTCCCAATTGAGTCGGATAAACGACGCTCTACTGTACAGCAGTCGAAGAAGTAAAGATGTCTCTTGAGTTGAAGTTAGCGTGCCCAGTGCGAATGTGAAACGTCAGATCTTGAGACATGAAGGAGTAATGACGTGTTGTTGTTTTTTTATCAGTCTATTTCATTGCTATTATATGCTCTATCTCTATCTCAAGTTCAATCTATGAATGTTGTAATAACAGTTCTATTGAGTTTTTTGTTCTAATAAGAAATTTGCTCAAGTTATTTAAAAGTTTATTTATTAAAAATGAAAATATAAAACGCCTACATCGGTTCAGATGCACTAGCTGTCTGGAGCTACAAGCCAACGACCTACCAACAACAACAGGGGGGGGGGGGGGGGCGGCGAAAAAAAAAGTATATTTTCATTGTAGTTATTAATACATGTCTGAATATTAGTAAAATAGCATTATTAACGATATTTTAAAAATTAAAATATCTTAATTAACAGACGTCGTTTCATCTTCTAATAAAACTTTGTCAATTGTATACTTTTTTTTTTCTTTTTTTGCAAGAGGCGTATGCAAAAAATGGGTCAAAACTTTCTGTAGAAAACATTTCAAAAAGTCTCCGCTAGTGTGATGCTTCTGGTAATTTCTTGCTTTCTGAATGGTCGAATTTCTTCCGACCATTGCACTTCACTATAGTGACGACTTTTTTGTGAAAAACAAAAAGATCCGCAACAGAGACGTCTAACTAAAAAAAAAAGATCACGATTATTACAGACATCCGTGCCCCTTTATGTACCTAGAATGTCCCTCGCATAATACTATTGAGCTAGAATGTCCCTCGCATAATACTATTGAGCTAGAATGTCCCTCGCATAATACTATAGACCTAGAATGTCCCTCGCATAATACTATTGAGCTAGAATGTCCCTCGCATAATACTATTGAGCTAGAATGTCCCTCGCATAATACTATTGAGCTAGAATGTCCCTCGCATAATACTATTGAGCTAGAATGTCCCTCGCATAATACTATTGACCTCGCATAATACCATTGACCAGGGCTGCCTCTCTATTCTTAAACTGAATATGACCCTCGACTATTTTTTGTTACTAGAATGCGTTCTGAAAGTAAACACATCAATATTGACCTTGGTTTTATATGTTCTCTTCTACTACGAGAAAAAGGCGCTATGAAAGGAAGAAAATGAATTTCTAAAGCTGAAAACGCCTGAATACCATCAGCGTTGGGGATCCGCCGAAATCAGACTCCTTGCAGACTTGAGCGTAAACCTGCTGCATCTTCATTTCTATCTCCAGGAAGAACGGACATTTTGTTATCTAAAGGGCTGCCACCCGGAAATGTGAGAAGCAGTGCCTTACTGGTTTTTTTTTTTTTTTTACTGTATTTGTCTACGACTACGTGACTTGAACTTTGGATTATTCATTTTGTATTAAACTCAAGAGAAATATTCAGCGCTGAGTTGTTTCATTTTGTGCTAGTGGTGTGTTGGATTCATTTTAAAGCAACTCTGAATCCGCGTATGTCAGCTGATTGTGGATACAATGCACGTATCTCCAAAATGGCTTTTGGATTTCGAGTCTTTTTTTTTTCCGGATTAAACTTTAACTTACAATAACAAACAAGTGAACATATCCACGTCCAGACCATATAACACTGTTGAGCAGTCAAAGTTATCGAGAAATTGTATATAGAGGCACATTCCTCATCCCATATGCTAGGACAAATTTGTACAAATACTCCTTCTTCCATAGTGCTATTAGAGCATGGAATGGGTTGCCTGAGCTAGCCAGGAAAACCAGTGATTTGGCAGAATTTAAGTCATTGGTTAATATGCATGACTAAATGCATGTCGCGTAGGACGTAATCATCTTCTTTTTTGAAGCAACACCTGTATTATATAAGATAAGATATATATACCCATAATGGCCATATATTATGTATGACTAAATGCATGACGCGTAGGGCGTAATCATCTTATTTTTTGAAGTAACGTCCGTTTTATATAAGATAAGATACACTGTTGATTGTTAATATAGGCCTACCGGTTCATCAATTATAAATTCATCGTCGCAAATATAAGTGATTAGTCTGAACGACCAATCTTTTAATGTTTATTAAAAAAATTATCAAGTTTACGGATTTCTGGACGCACGTGAATCCGAAATTATCCATTGTGCATGGTTGTACTTGAGGGATACAACAACGGTGCGAATATGAAAGGAACAAATGGCATGGTCTGCAAAAAAGGGATTTAAATCAAAGGGCACTTTTGGTATATATATGGGAGATGAGAATGTGGCTTGCGCGATGAAAATTTATTAAAGTGAGGGAGATTTGCGCTGCATCAGCCTCACTCTCTCGCCCCTTGCCAGCTGGATCAGGTGGCAGAACAGAGTCCAGACAACTAGAGCTGGTTTGGGGTGCAGTGGATGACCAGTGTGCTCTACATGTCCGACAGAGCTCCAAAACGTTCCACGGCGATTGCTAGATGATGCCTGATGGCCCTGGTAGTCCAAATCGACTTGAGCGCCATGCAGCCGCAACTAGACTTCACATGCTGGTGGTTGATAGAGACCATAGTTTCACCAGATACTAGCTCAGGATTACCCTCACCTGGTTTGGCCCGTTAGTCGAGACGGTTTGCCGGGGAGTGGCCGTTGCCGCATGCAGACAACTGTTTGGAGCCACAGGCTCTTTTGGTACAGTGTCAAGCTCAGTCTTAATGGATTTTTTTTTTCTAGAAAAAAAAGGGGGGGGGGCGGGATTTTTTAATTTCGCACGCAGGCGGCCCTGATCCTCATTATACACTCGACAACAATCTAGATAAGACTAAATAGAGGCCAGATGTAGGTCTAGATTTAGATATAAATGGATTAATAATTTGAAGAAGATTTACATCTATAAATGATTAAGGCAATAGCTTATCTTCTGACAGCCTAGGGGCAGCAGATTTAGTTGTTAAGTATACGGTAAAGTATCACATTAAAAACCGGATCTGACGCGAACAGCTTAATATAGCTTATAACCGATGGCACTACGTAGGCCTACTCTAGTCTAGATCTAAAAGCCTCACTTTCACGTTTACTCTTATACTAGACCAATATAATCAGGATTTCTAGATTTCTAGATCGAATCAAGTCTAATGCCACTGGTAAAAAGATAGGCCTACACTATGCTGTTCGCTTCCGATCCGCTTTTAAATGTGATTCTAGTCTAGGCCCTTTATGGATTCTAGATGAATTACAGATATGGGAATCGAATTGGAGCATGTCTTTCCACTCAGAAAAATGTCAGTTGTTAAGAGTAACAAAAAAACTAAAACAAATTAATTTCAATTATCTTATTCGTGGTAAAACAGTAGCACAGACTAAAAACGCAAAATACCTAATTATTATACTAAATGAAAAACTGTCATGGAATCCCCATAGTGATGAAACTATAAAAAAAAAAAATCAAACCAAGCATTAGGGTTTATTAAAAGAAATTTCTACAATTCAATTAAGAACATAAAACTAAAATGTTATTTAACCTTGTTTAGGCCAATAATAGAATATGCATCCTCTGTTTGGGACCCCTGAACAGACACAAAATAGAGCAGTGAGATTCATAACAAACGAATATTCACATTTGATATGAGTAACACCTTTAGTAAAATTACTAAATTTAGAAAGCCTTCAGGAAAGAAGACTTAAAAGAAAATTAGCAATTATGCATAAAACATTGAACCATAATCTTCAAATACAAAAACAAAACTTATAAAATACTCAGAAAATGACAAAGATGTTGTCATACGGTCTTGTCCCATATTCTAGGACAATTTTGTAAAATGTTCCTTCTTTCCTAGTGCTATTAGAGCATGGTATGGGTTGCCTGAGCCAGCCAGGAAAACCCATAAATTTAAGTAATAGATTGACATGCATGACTAGATTGACCTAAGACGCGAAGGACGTAATCATTTTCTTTTTGAAGTAACGTCTTTATTTCATAAGATAAGATATGACAGAGTTGATATAAGCTTTGCATTAAAACAATTCTAAACAATGTTGAGTACATAAAAATCCTATATCTTGATTAAACAATGAATCAAACAAATCTAGCAAGGTTATTTAATAAGAATATATTTTTCGCAAACTAGTTTTATAATCATTGTAAACATACAGTGTTTTAGTCAGATATTATATAGATAAGACATCATAGTGTATTAGTCACATATTATATGGATAGAAATCCTTGAACTTATCGACATCATTCACGTGTGACGACTTCCTGGACATACTCGAATGACAGGAACATTAGGACTCCTTGAGAACTTTTTTTTTCGGGCACTAAGATTGATCCCCGCTGGTCATCAGCCATTGTTGGTATAAGGTGGCATGTTTTGTTAGTAAATATTTCTTAGATTGGCGCCGGCTGGTGATCAATCACTGTAGATACAAGATGTAGAGCTTTGCTAGTGAGCTGTCACTGCTTAACCTTGAGAAACTTCATAAACACCAGAAGTTACGAAAATGAATTGTCTCTGTCTGCTACAGCGCAACGCATCCCGGTAGGCCTCCCGCACAGATATAGTGAAACAATAACAAATGGGGTTGAATAATGAATTGGCATAGTTTAAAATAGAAAATGAAATATAAACCATCGGCTGCATTTCTATATTCATTGAGAATACGATAAAGTAATAGATGCCGAATGGCACCCAGGCGATGGTAAACGCTAAAACAATGCATCCAATGGTCGAGTAAGCTTTCACGCTACTTTGCTTACGGTGTGGAAGGGTCGGGAAGCTTACTTCGGAGTAATTGGACTCATCAGATCGTCTGCTCTCTTTTTCTTTACACACATTTTTCGAGGCGACCTCGTCGTCGTCGATACTCTCAAACACGGCATCAGTCTTGGGTTTTTCACCCAGCACTTCCGGGTTATAAGATACTCTGACCTCTTCGACCCCGATGTCGTCTGCGAGTTCAGCCTTAGCGCTCGGCGCGTTGTTCGAACGGTTTGCCTTGCTAAAATCTAAAACTCTGAACTTTTTGAGGAACTGTTGGTCAAGCCAGTAGATTTGTCGAACTATGAGTAAGTACAGAGTGTAGAGCATCAAAACAGGTATCCATAACTGAAAAACCTGTTCTAGTAGCACACGGAAACCGGTTAAATAATTTGTACAAGTGTTGGCCATGTCCATGCACACAAGCCGATCCTGAACGTTAAAGTGCAGGAAACCCACAGAAAGTATTCCGATTGATGTTATTAGTGGCACAGACCAGGCAGTTACTGCGAAATAGATCATCGTGGTTGTTTTTAGTCTGTGGTATATAAGAGGTTTTGATGCGGCAAGGTATCGGTCAAGGGCCATAAATGCTATGTGATATAGAGACACCGCGGAGAGTAGTTTGTCTATAAACAGAAATGCCAGACAGCTCTCGATTCTGTGGTTCCACTCCCCGTTGTTGAGGATGAGGTGCACCACCTGGGGCATCATTAAGCCCCCGATGATGGCGTCGGAGGTTGCTAGGGACATCATGAGGATTTGAGATTTGTTTCGTTCCCTGATTTTGTACTTGCGTCTGTAGAGAGACACTACCACGATGAAGCTGACATTCGCTACGACTGTCAGGACTGAGATGACGCCTAAGACGGAGCCGATCACTAGAAGGACTAGACTGTCCTGTGAGATGTGAGGTCTTTCCAAATCTACATTGCAATCCGTCGTATTGTTTTGACTCATCTTAGCCCTGTAGAATAGAGCGAAAGTTTTTTTTGGGTTTGAGGACTAAAGCAGAACTATTTTCAAAATGGATCCAACTACTTAACAATGTCAATGTGGAGGATACCTTATAACATAAAATTTATTATATCATTAAAGCAAGGCATACGCAATATAGGATTCTTAGCCCTTGCTGACTGATTGACTGACTGACTGATTGACTGACAGACTGATTTATTGACTGATTGACTGACTGTCTGATTGACTAACTGATTGATTGACTGACTGACTGACTCATCACCACTTCTTCCAATAAGGGGCGCTCAAGAATTTTGAAATTTACAAGTCACAACTTCAAGGAGGCGGGAGCAACTTATAATCTGGACACTTGATCTCAAAAAACGGCTCTTACAACTTTCCTATAAATTTAACACTTAGTGTATATCGCTGAGAAAGAATAATAAGCTCGTTGGCCACACTGGGAAAACTTTATTATAATTTTTCAAAGTTAAAAAAAAAAAAAAAAAAAAAAAAAGCTTATTTAAGGGTAATAACTCCGCACTTACAAATACATCTTTCAATAATGTGAAAGTTATTTCCCTTATTCGACGTCAAACAAAATAATTAATTACAATTAGTTGACTAATAGGTTAATTTTTAAATCGATTCATGTTTAGTTATGAAGAGTAAATATTTGTTTAAAATCTCAACTTGATCCAAGAATGGGCGTGGGAGAAATAATGTGAACAATCATATAAGGGGACCAAACCTAACCTGTTTAGCCCTATCTCTAAATACTGAATGATTAATTATTTCCCTTGCTAAATAATAAAATAATTGTAATTAATTGTTAAATTGTTTGTTGTTGTTTTTTTATTCATGTCTTGTGCAAAGTTTCAACTTTATCCGAGGATGTGTGCTCAGAAATAACAGGTACAAACTTTTTACCAGACAGGCAGAGTTGTAAATAAATGTAAGTTTGGCTAGAGAACTGTCTAGATCTAGATCTAACCGGTTTTGAAAGGACTATAGCGTTTGGGAATGTCCGAATAGAAGGCATTATTGATTCAAGAATTACCAGGCTTCTTTGTCCGGGGGGGGGGGGGGGGCGGGGGGGATAGGGGGTAAAAATGTTCCATTGTTTTTTTTTTTTTTTTTTTGTAACATTCATTAGTTGTTAAAAGAAAAATAGTAGACATTGTCTTTTTAAAAAGTATTCTTATCTTTTTTCTTGTACCTTAACTCTTTCTCTCCTAACTGACGATACCAACGTTGATTCCATCAGAATGTGGTAAATAATTACGGAGAGAAAGAGTTAATATATACTTTGAGTAAATGAAACCTTTTCGAAATAGGTTGCGCTCTCTAAATGACAGCAGGGCAACTTTTCCAAATCGATTTTTGTCCGCTTTCTTTTGGTCCACGTTGCAATGCTTAATTTGTCCATTTTAATAACTTTCAATATTCCTCATTCCATTTTTCAGCCTCCCAAAATGGGAATAGCCGCTTGTAGTTTTTCTTGGTCTGTGTGTCCATACGTAAGTCCCATTTAGATCTCAAAAACTAGAAAAAATAAATGCACATTCCTCGTCCCATATGATAGGACAAATTTGTACAAATACTCCTTCTTCCCTAGGGCTATTAGAGCATGGAATGGGTTGCCTGAGCTAGCCAGGTAAACCAGTGACTTGGCAGAATTGAAGTCATTGGTTAATATGCATGACTAAATGCATGACGCGTAGGACGTAATCATCTTCTTTTTTTGAAGTAACGTCTGTATTATATAAGATAAGATAAGATAAGATATTGAAAATCCGACGCCATGATATTTTCGATTATAAATTTAGAATAAAACGGCTCCATTTTATTTTTCTGATAGCGAAATTTTTAATTTTTAAAATCAACTATTCAAGCAGTTTTAGTGTGTGTGTGTGGGGGGGGGGGGTTCATAGAAATCCACCATTCTTTACAACTTTTCCCCCTAAATAGTAAAAAAAACACAAGAGACAAATTAATAAAAATGGAAGACTGATAATAAGGCTTGTTTTCGAGTCCGAAGATTAGTGAGGAGTGCAGTATTTCCCGTGGCTGCGCAGCCCTAGCTGTGACCTACATATTTTGCCACATTGTCCGCAGGTGGTCGAATTAGATTTTCTTTTCGCCGTCTGCGCTTGTCCTCGGCAGCGGATTTTCTTTTGGTCTCAAATGTGTATCCCGCGGCCTTCGTGAGTGACCTCCAGCTGTCTCGTTCTGGGGCCGCATGCAACCAGGTGCTCTCTTCTATGTCAGCCAAGGAAAGTTGACGCCTAAGCTGTTCTTTGAAGCGTTTCCGTCTGTTACGTCGACCACCTTTTAGCTCACCTAAAAAGACTGCCTTTGGCATACGTTCGTCTACCATACGGGACACGTGCCCTACCCAGCGTAATTGATAGCATATATGTAATACATTTATGAAAACGGTTCTTTATTTTTTTTTTAATTTTTTTTTTTTTTTTTAAATTGTATTACTAAATTTAGTATTATACTAGCTAATTACATTTTAAAGAAAATGTATAGTTTTGTTTTTAAAAGAGAAAAAAATCTGTTTAGTATGCATGTATGTGAAGTCTAATTTAAAACAAAAATTAATAAGCTGTGTTTCCTATTATAAGCGTGGCGTTCAGTGCATAATAATCACATAGGCCAATATACATGTAACTAAAGGGAAAAGTTTCTTTGTATAGGTTTTGAATGAGAGATTGGCCCTTTACAAGACAAATCAATTAATAATTCAATAACATCAGTTTGGCCAGGTGGACATTGAACTATATCTTTATAACCATCAGTTCATTGAATACATATGAATTATGAATATTAGCAATGTAATAATTATAAACTCTAATAAATCTCCGTATCAAGACGTACGTCGAACTATCAATACAACAGTAAGTGCAACACTTTTGACACGAGCACGTCTCTTCTTTTTGTATCGACAGAGATAGGGTTGTAGTTGTTGATACTTTGTAGTTCATTGTTTCTGATAGTCTTCATGAAGTTGTTGAAACCTGCCTTTTTACTTGTCTGGGAGGTGGGGGGGGGGGAACCCACTTTGAGGGCCAATTTTGAGTTTGTGTTTCCACACAAACTTTCTTTGTAACCTTGCTTAAGATACGGACTGTGTATTGGAGGACGAAAAAAATAATAATAAAAAAAAAAAAAAAGGCGTGATTTCATTTGGTGTTGAACTGAGTGGAAACAACACTAAAAGATTCAAGTCAAACCAACCAGAAATTCATTATGGTTTGGCGCTTTTGGAATTCAAGGGGTTAAAAATTTAAGCGGTTTGTTTGTGCCTGTGAAGGGACAGTCGTTCCATTAAAAGACACAATGGCCAAAAAATGTATTGTGTGTGTGTGTGTGTGTTAACGACGTCACAGTGCCAGGGCGACGAGAAGGCTACAACTGATGGGCCTAAAAGTGTTAGTGCTTACTCTCTATTTGGGGGTGTAGGGGCCGTTCTTTTGAAGGATGAAAGAGACAAAGAAGGGTTCTCATAGAGTTTGAGGACCAGAAAATTTTTGCTGTTACACTGTTATGGATTATGTGTGTGTGTCTATTGTGACGGCGAAGAGGTTAGCGATTGGTTGTGAATGATGCAAGATATGTGGCATTGTCGTCATTTGGTCTTAGCTAGGGGGAGACGATTCCAGAAGGTGAGACTGAAAGGTGGTGTTATTGTAGTGAGTTAGATTTTATTTAAAAATATTATTACTAAAGTCTAGTACATGTATTTTAATTTATCACAAGTTTATCCTGTCTATATTATAAATAAAGTTATATTTAGTATTATTCACAAGGAAGTTATTCAAGTTATTTGAAGTTTTATTTATTAGGATATGTTACACCTACAACGGTTCAGTTGTCTACCAGCAGCTTGGTGCTGCATACCAATGGTATTATAGAAAAAAAAACGTCTTTAGGCCTAGGGGACTAGATTTATAATAGCTCCATTCATACTTTTTTTTACATGCATGCATTCGTTTTACTTTTAACATTATTATTTTGTTTAATTGTTTTTTATACACTATATCAGTGACTGTATCAGTGGTAGTGACTATATCAGTGATACGTAAATTAAGACCCGCGAGCTGCAGTGAATATATGGCTAGTATATATATATATACATTCATTAGCTGTTGTCAGACATGATTATGAATGTCGATTCTATTTTAAAACTTCCTTGTTTCAAATATGTTCTCATTAGTTTTGACAAAAATTAAAATGCAAAATTTTTACAGTTAGAAAAAAGTTTACCATTAACTTAACAGGCTTTCCTTAGTAGACTGTAAAGAGCTACTAACGGGAGCAAACATTATAGTGATATTTTTGTATGGATGACGAATGAAACAATGCAACCGTAAGACAAACATTTTAATCAGTAAAAAATTATTTTTTTTTACATTTTATTAAGCTTAACATATTAACTCTTACTCTCCTGACTGTTATAAAGATAAAATTTAATAATAATATCGCCTCTTCTGTCTCTGAAGACAGTGGATGCGCCCAGGTGAGTCATTGGCTTTGGTTACGTCTTGAGACGGGGCAGAATCTGGAGTGACTGATCAATTCTGGAGCGGCAGAGTTAGACACAATTCGTGCTCATATATATATATGCATCTGTCCTAGGTCTAGCTGACATGGTTAGCTTTCTTTTTCTTTCTCATGAACTGATGCAGCTTCGTTCCTTTTGCTTTCTCATTAACTGATGCAGCTTCGTTCCTTTTGCTTTCTCATTAACTGATGCAGCATCGTTCCTTTTGCTTTCTCATTAACTGATGCAGCTTCGTTCCTTTTGCTTTCTCATTAACTGATGCAGCTTCGTTCCTTTTTCTTTCTCATTAACTGATGCAGCTTCGTTCCTTTTTCTTTCTCATTAACTGATGCAGCTTCGTTCCTTTTTCTTTCTCATTAACTGATGCAGCTTCGTTCCTTTTGCTTTCGATGAAGTTCGTTCCATACATAGATATAGTTCAACGTGAAACTTAGCCTAAATGGGTGTGAACTGAATGATTATCTTATTGATTTGAATGTTTTGTAAAGAGCCAATCTCTCATTCAAGGCCTCAAGGAAGAAACGTTTCCCTTTGTTAAATGAATAGCTTGGAGGAGAGGTGGCTGATTGGTTAGAGCACTTGCATCCGAACAGGAGGGTCCGGGGTTCGAATCTCTAAAAATAACAACTCTAATAAGTCTCCGTATCCAGTGGTATCACGTCGTTGGTCGAAGTAACAATACAACAGTGTCGGCTACACCAGCGGTGGGCAAATTACGACTCTCGGGTCACATGCGACCCTCCGGAGTGTTTATACGGCCCGCGGACACCTACAAATATAAGGTGGGCCCACATATATAGTTATTAATGTGTATGTGTTTCGTCAGTGAATGTTGTTCGAATTTTCATCCATATTGTTTTTTGTAAAGTAGTTACGCTGAGGTTGTCAATTGTAGTCAAACTGAATTTCCATTTGATTGTATCAATAAAATTATCTTATCTTATCTTATCATATTAAAAAGAAATGCAAAATTATTAAAGATAAATAATTTTAAACTTTTACTATTCCTATTTCTTATGATGAAGAGGGTTAAAGAAACAATCTCTATGCATCTCATTCTAAAAAGATTTAAGAAAACGAAAAAAATATTACTTGGCAATATTTCGAAACGTTTAGTTAAAGACGCAAACTCAGGCTTGTGTTTATTTAATGCTACGAAAGATTGTGTTGAAAGTGATGGCGAGTTGATCCACTGATGGAGCCCGTGCTTTGACTAAGACAAAACAACAAGCTTGTCAATAAAATTAAAGAACAATATCCCAACCATCTACTCTTAATGCAAACAAAGAAGAACGGGTGGATTGCTGACTGACTGGAATTTGAAAGCAGTCAACTAGTAAGCTAGTTCAACACTTCTGTACTGAGTGTAAAAAGTGAAATACTTCATATTAAGTAAAAACAGTACATTTGTGGTGGCTTGTTGTGCAGCAAAAGACTATAACATAGTTTTAAAAAGTAGTTTCAGAACTTTTTCTTATTCCTCAATTAGTAGAGCAAAAAAAAAATAATGTTAATGTTTGATACAATATAAATGTAAATTAAAAGACATAATACATAGTTAGCTATCGTTATAAATATATATGCGGTCCTCAATTCTTATTATTTTTTTTTAAATTTTAAGCGACCTTCAATAGAAAAAGGTTGCCCACCCCTGGGATACTCTGTTTCTAATATTCTTGCTGAAAATATTTAAACCTTCCTTTTTACCTTCCTGACCGGGTCACTTCGGGGGGGGGGGGGCAATTTGGAGTTTCTTTTTCTACACAAACAATCTTTGTAAGCTTGTTTCTATAAAAAGAAAATACATTTAAAAAACGATCACGGCAACATTCATACAGATTCTCCTTTCTCTCCCATCACCATCCATTTCCCAACTTGTCAAAGTACATATGACATGAGCTTTGTTTTTAAAAAGGTACTAGTCGACCCATAAACAAGTACAATTTCTTTCCCTTGTTCGAGTTACCAAAAACAAAATAATTTATTACCAATAGAGAATTAACTAATTCACTAAATGTTGTTTTTTTTTATTGAATCTTGTGTTGTCAGGTATAGGAAATAACTGTGAAACATTTCAGCTTGATCCTAAATTAGGTGTGGGAGAAATCACGTGTACAAACTTTTAACCAGACACAGACAGAGTGAGTTGATCTAAGCTTTGTAAAAAGAGAGCCGAAACTCACATAAACAACAATTTGTATTAAGCATCGCTATTATAAATTTAGACAACAATGTTTCTCATTTTATATTTCCGAGATTTATACAAATCGATTTATTTAGAAGGACTACTATTTAAAAAAAGTAGATGCACTTGTTTCAGCTTGACTACATTGTGCTTTAGTTTCATTTAGTTAGAGGGATGGTTGTTGTTAAATAATGCTTCGTAAAGTTCTCTTTGCACGGTTCAACAATTTACAGTAATGTCTAGAGCTGGTTTGCACAGTTCAAGAATGTGCAGTATTGTCTAGAGCTGGTTTGCACAGTTCAAGAATGTGCAGTATTGTCTAGAGCTGGTTTGCACAGTTCAAGAATGTGCAGTATTGTCTAGAGCTGGTTTGCACAGTTCAAGAATGTGCAGTATTGTCTAGAGCTGGTTTGCACTGTTCAAGAATCTACAGTATTGTCTTGAGTTGGTTTGCACTGTTTCAGCAGAATTCCTCTGCAATGGCTTGGCGTACGATACTTGTGAAACAAAAGCAAATCGGGTTTACGGCCGAATTTGCGTAGCTTAAGATATTGAAACAGATATAAACCACAGGCCACAATTCCATCTTTAACAAATAGACAACGATGTGGAAGATGTTGTAGGGAAGCCAGCAGACGGTGAACGCCATGACGATGCAGCCCACAGTCATGTAGGCTTTTAAACTGTTCCTTCTTAACTTCCGCTCCTGGTCGCTGTGGGCGACGCTGCTTTTTGACAGCCGCCCCTCTTTTTCACTCCATTTCGCCGAGATGGCGTCGTCTTCGTGTCTCGTGGCGACATCGTCTCCGTCTTTCTTATTGCCATCATCTTTGCACGTCTTATAGATATCGTCTGACGAAAGTCTCAGTGAAGGCATAGCCGCAGAAGCGAGAACTTTTGCTTTGTTAATTTCTACTTCCCTTTCAATGGAGTAGGCTGGTTTAGAGAAGCGTTTCGCATGGACCAGAGCTTCAGTTGTTGCTTTTGCTAATGGCTGTGCCAAAGAATTGAACTTAACAAAGAACTGCCGCTCATAGACGTAAATTTTCCGAGTTATGAGCAGGTAAAGGGTATAAATTATTAATAGCGGCAACCAAAAGTCGAGCAACATCTCGGTAAGAAGCACCAACCCGGTGAAATACTCAAAGCAAACATGGCTTACGGACATGCATTGAATGAATGTATACAGATCGTAGTAGACGAAGCTTGTAACTAAAGAAGCCGAAGTGGACACTATGGGAAAAGCCCAAGTGGCTAAAATTAGAAAGTATACCGTTTTAGTTTGTAACTTAAGGTACAGGAGTGGCCTACAAGCTGCCAGATATCTGTCCAGAGCCATTAAAGCAACGTGGTATATAGAGACAGTGCTGAGAACCTTGTCCAGCATCAGAAACATCAGACAGAACTCTCCTTGAATACTCCAGTAACCATTGTTGACGACAATGAACGCAAGCTGGGGTAGTAGTACCGCTCCGATCAGTGCGTCGCAGGTTGCTAAGGACATCATTATCAGCAGCGACTTGTTGTGCTCCCTGCAGCTGTATTTGCGTCTGTAGCGACACATGACGAGAATGAAGCAAAAATTTGTGGTGACGATCAACACGGACAAGGCGGTCGTTAAGATGATAAGCAACAAAGTGATACGCGTGTCATCCGTGATGTTGGGCAGCTCAAACTGATCCAGACAACGGCTTGTATTGTTACTGGCCATCCTACTGCCACTGAAGAGAATACAGTAAAGAAAGTTTCGGTCAGTATGTACATAAGACGTCCACAAGCCGTAGTTTTGGTCAAACAGAGACATGAGACTGTGACAAAAGGTGGCCTCGAAGCGGAAGCTATAACAACATCAAAAAGATATTAATATATTTTGTCGACTTAAAGTTTGCGTAAGCCAGCTTTGTTCGTTATAATTACAGATACAATTAGACATGCTGTAACTTGGTCAAGAATGTCCTAGATTTGGTCCTACAACACGTCACACAAAGATAGCTATGTAATAAGTTAGACCTGAATATCCTACAAGTTTCTCTAGAATGTACCACTATAAGTTAATCCAGAATGTCCCACAATAAGTTAATCTAGAATGTCCCACAATATGTTAAACCAGAATGTCCTACAATATGTTAAACCAGAATGTCCTACAATACGTTCAACCAGATTTCACTACAATAAGTTAAACTAGAATGTCTTTCAATAAGTTAAACCAGAATGTCCCATGAGTTAAACCAGAATGTCCTACAATATGTTAAACCAGAATGTCCTACAATACGTTAAACCAGATTTCACTACAATAAGTTAAACTAGAATGTCTTTCAATAAGTTAAACCACAATGTCCCACAATAAGTTAAACCAAAATGTCCTACAATAAGTTAAACCACAATGTCCTACAATAAGTTAAACCAGAATGTCCTACAATAAGTTAAACCACAATGTCCTACAATAAGTTAAACCACAATGTCCTACAATAAGTTAAACCAGAATGTCCTACAATAAGTTAAACCAGAATGTCCTACAATAAGTTAAACCAAAATGTCCTACAATAAGTTAAACCACAATGTCCTACAATAAGTTAAACCACAATGTCCTACAATAAGTTAAACCAGAATGTCCTACAATATGTTAAACCAAAATGTCCTACAATACGTTCAACCAGATTTTATCCCTTTATTACTTCTTGGCACGCATTTTTCTCCCACTTCTCATTCTCGGATCAAGTTGAAAACTATGCATAATTATTCAAAGTTGATGACAATACACGAATCAATCCAAAACAATTAATTAATTATTTAATCAATTACTTCTAATTAATTTATTTTATGTTTTATGCAGCAGAAAGGGAGCTAAACCGTGCCATTTTGAGATAAATAGCTGTCATTAGTGGTTCTTTGTTTTTAAAGAGTAATATTGGTTTCTATTGCTTGTTTATTAATCTCAACCTAGAGGGAGAAGATGGAGTGGTTTAAAACCCATTCACTAAATGGAAACAAGAAATTGTCCATTCTTGAGTGTTAATATTTGGGATGAAACTAATCAAAGATATAGGCGCTGTGTCCATAGAACAGAAACAGAAAGTTGGGCAAATCCCAAGACAATTAGATCTAGATCGCTTTGTACTTGTAACAATACATTTTTGCCCTTGGTCAGGGCCTTGTATTGATTCATTGTATTTCTAAAACATTTAGATGTTCCATTATGGAATTAAGGGTATTCTATCCTAGACCAAACGGCATGGGATCTTTGGGGCAGGGGGTCGCACTTGTAGGGCCGGATTTACAAATTACGGAGCCCAATTTAATACATGCTTGCGAGGCCCCTCTTCTAATTTCTTGTTTACGATATTAATTAGATCGTTATATCAACATTTGTCATACAACATGCTTAGAAAGCAACTCAAACTCAATAGGCGCCAGTGGGCTAATTAAAGTAACGTCAATCGTACGATACACTAAATATGTTAACCCTTTAAGTCCTAAATCTTTAAAAGCCTGTGACAAAAGCAATGATTGACATTCTGAATGTAATTTGCGGGGCCCCTGCCAGGAGCGGAGCCCAATTTGGAGCGATCGGTCAAACAAGACTAAGGCCAACCCTGACTGACAAAGATACCAAACCATGTATTGATACCAGAAAATGAAAAAGCTGATATACTGACAAAGATACCAGACCAAGTATGGATACCTGAAAACGACGGGGTGATAACTGAAGAGACACTAAAGCTCTAGTTCGACAGTTTGTGTGTGTGTGTGTGTGTGTGTCTGTAGAGAAATAAAAGCTACGTTAACTCTTTATCTCCGTAATTATTTTCCACATTCTGTTAGAATTATTCATTTTTCACATTTGTACAATCTACCCTGTTATGATGAAACTTCAATGACATTAAGGTTTGTAAATCTAAAAACGTTACTTTTGGCATAGAATTATAGGAGAATGCCTGTTGTTGTTTGTTGTTTTTTTAATTGTCATACAAATATAAGTTTATAAATCGAAAAAATCAATTAAATTTAATGGGGTCAAATCAACGATGGTATCGTTAATTAGGAGAGAGAGAGAGAGTTAAAACGAGGATACTTATACAGGTGATCAAATCAAAAACTGTAATATGCGAGAAGATGGGTGTCTCATAGGGACATTTTATAAATAGAGACAAATCCATTAAAAGCTATTTTTTTCTTTGTTTTTATCTTGTTCCAGGGTATAAAGCACCGCAGTTTTAATGCGATGTATATTTAAAAAAAAACACATTATAATTATTATGCAATTTTTTGTCATTTTTTTATCACTGTACAAAAAGATCTCTTAACTCTTGTAGCACGCAATGGTAGTTGACAACAGTAGGCCTGTATTTAAAAATTATTTTTTTTTATTGAGGCCTAACTTTAAAATCTCTTCAAACTTTCTTACTTTTATTTTTTTTTTCACATTTTCTTTCAGATTCCGATAATCGCCCATAACTCCGCATCAACGTTCAAATCAGGGTAGGCCTATATGGGGAGAACGGAAGGTTTATTATCTACTTTTTTTTTACAAAAGCTTATGTCAAATCTGTCTGTCTGTCTCAATTTTTTGTTCTGGTTAGTTCTCCCGCTTTTCATGTCGGATCAAGTTGAAACTTGACACAATTATTCACTGCACCTAACAAAACATGAATCAATTTTTTAATAATCCATTAATTAATTAATAAGTGAAAATTGATTAATTTGTTTGATATTGGAAAAGGAAATGAATCCTGCAGTATTGAGAGATATGGCTATAAAATGTCTTTCCCTTTGTTAAGCTTTGTTATTTTTTAAAGTATTTTTTTCATACCAAGGTAAATATTTACCTCTAGTCGACCGGCGGTGTAACGTAGGGTGCTATTTTGCAGGGCCAGCCTTAGGCCATTGCAACCTATGTGTCGCAGTGTGCCCCGCACTTTCATAGGACCCGCGCTTATTCTAGGTATATAAATGATTAAATTAAACCATTTTATTACTTTTATTACTTAACAGATTTCCCGCGGCCTCCTGATTTATCAGGAGCTCCTGGAAATCTCCTGAAATTGCAAAATATATGAAAAAGTCCTGGAAATCTTCGGAAATTATTAAAATCTTTTGAAAACTCATAAAAATCTCCTGAAATATATAGACAAAAATTGTCATTTTGGGGTGTCATTTAATAATGGAAAACGCCAATCCTACGCGCGATAAAAAAAACGGCATTATCCCGTAATTTTGGAATCTGGTGAAAGAGGCTTCTCGCTCCTCAAACTAATGAAGAGTTACTTAAGTTCAACAATTCTCGTAGATAGATTGAAAAATTTGTTAATTCTTGCTGTTGAGCGTGATCTATGTAGGAAATAGCATTTTTATGATATACTGTATGACTTCGCTACACGCAAGGCTCGTAAAGTAATTCTGTACGTAGTAATGGATAAATACAATGCAAAGACGAATGTATTTTCTAATATAAACTCTAAATTTTCACTTATAATCCGTATCCCTACCCAAATTGGGCCCCGCGAATTCCGATTCGCATAAGGCCCCACAATGTTTAAGTCCGGCCCTGCTATTTAGTGACGGGTGAATACAGAGTAGATTACTTGTTCTCTTTCCATGACTTCTTGGTCACAATGATTAAGTCCGGCCCTGCTATTTAGTGATGGGTGAATACTTCTTGTTCTCCACCCCACCCCTCCTTTTTTCGCCTCTAAAATTACGTGAGGTAACTCTAGTCAGTCCGACTTGCAGAAATAAAAGAGTGATCTTTCCATTACTTGGTGTCCAAACTCTTGAGCCATGAAGAGAATAATATATATAGATTAGATTATATCCTGTCTAGTCTAATAGGTTGGTTCACTTATCTGCTACTGATTTACAATATATTATGTGTGTGAAAGAAATAGAATAAGAATGTGAAAAACAAAATAAAAATATTTTTTGTTTAAATAATCAACTGGTCTGGCTACACCACGATAGAGCCCTAATAGGGGTCGCAACACATGCACTGGGAATTTTCGTGTAATGAGAATCATACTCCAAGAGTGAACAGAAACAAATTTCATAGACTAGTTTTATTTCCTACATCTGAGAGCAGCCTTGATCTATAGGTCAGTGAAACCAATTGTTTCATTTAGAAATTAATAGTTTACAAATTTTGACACTCACCTTTTGTCACAGACTCATAGAGATTAATATAAAAAAAAAAAAACAGACTAAGAGATATAGACAGGCAAAAAGAAAGATATTGACAGGCAGACAAATATTAAGATATTGACAAATAGAAAGATATTGACAGGCAGACAAATAGAAAGATATTGACAGGCAGACAAATATTAAGATATTGACAAATAGAAAGATATTGACAGGCAGACAAATAGAAAGATATTGACAGGCAGACAAATATTAAGATATTGACAAATAGAAAGATATTGACAGGCAGACAAATAGAAAGATATTGACAGGCAGACAAATAGAAAGATATTGACAGGCGCACAACTAGATACAGACAGACAAATAGAAAGATATTGACAGATAGACAAAAAGAAAAATGTTGTCAGACAAACAAATAGATACAGACTGACAAATAGAATCAGATAGACACATAAAACTACATTTACTGAACAGAAGAGACAGAATCTAGATACTGACATAAAAATAAATAGCAAGCGACAGACGGATAAAAAAAGAATTATAGACGAATAGACGGAAAGATAGACAATCAGATAGATTGATAGGTTAGTGATCTAGATAGGTTATAATATAGATACGTCTAGATAAGTAAGTCTAGATAGATACAGGGCCGCCGCCAGGGTTGTGGCCGCCTGCGTGCAAAATTTTAAAATGCCGTCCCCGCCCTCTTTCTTTTTTTTTTTTTTTTTTTTAAAGAATCATTAGGACTGAGATGGACACCTGTTCTTTGATTGAAATCCATTTTTTTTTAAATTTCACTAAAACGAGTCTTTTTTTTCCGAAATGTATATTGCATACATACATTTTAATCGTATTTGTTTATTCCCGGAGATAGAATGGACCTCATTCACCAATCGTAAACAACATTTAGCCACGTGATTCTCTATCTCTTCTATACAAATTACGATCTAATTTTAATATACAGTGGGCTATCACGTGACAGTTTTTTTTCGTTGTTTTAACAATATTATCGTGTGACTAAATGTTGTTTGTTTACGATTGGTGAATGAGGTCCATTGAAGATGCATCAGGTTTAGTCGGCAATGGGTTTAATTTCGGGCGGGAGGTAAGGGTAACTTTGCGTTTTCAACTTCAGAAATTCTTTATCCTGGCGTCCACAGAGCCTGTTTCTCTTAAAAAAAAAGATTTTTTTAAAAGGCTAATATCGGTGTGTTTTCTTTCAGAACGCATTATTCATCAAAACAAAAAAAAAGTCAAGGGCCATATTAAGTCTAATAATAAAGTGGCAGCCCTAGCCAGTAGTATTATGTGAAGGACAGTCTAGGTTGCCACACATTTTGGGCACGTCTTTAATGGGCGTGATCATTTTACAAATATTCTTCGTGTTAAGTAAGACGTCTCTGTCGCTGACGTTTTTGTTTTTTTTCACACAAAAGTCGTCACTATAATGATGTACAATAAACGGAAGAAATGTGACTATTCTGAGACAAGAAATCCAGAAGAATCACACCAGCGGAGACGTTTTGAAATGTTTTCTTCAAAACATTTTGACCCATACTGTTGCATACGCCCCTCACAAAAAAACAACAACAACGTCAAACAGCTAGTACAACTGAACCAATGTAGGCGTTTTATATTTTTAATAAACAAACTTTAAATAACTTGAACAAACTTCTTATATAAACATAAACTCAATATAACTGTTATTTCAATGTTCAATATTAGCATATTTTGCTTGAGATGAGTTAAAGATTTAATATTAATGAAATAAGCTGATATTTCAACGAAATCTAGCTCACCACAAAACAACGTCTTTACTTTTTCATGTCTCAAGATCGTCTGCCGTTTCACATTGCATTACGCTAATTTCAACATCCACCAATCAATCGCTTAACCTCCTCTTACCGTCGTCTAGGAAACACACACACTCTATAACCCCCCTTTTGTCAGGAAGTTGCGCCTCTTCCCCATTAGAGGTACTCGACCCCCACCCCCTTCCGATAAGGGGATCTAAAGTTTGAGAAATGCTGCATTAAAAATACCGATGATCAATAATGCAAAACAAAATAATAGTAATAATAATCCAATACGGAATAATTGCCCAATTTTTAAAAATAAAAGACTAAAAAGAAATTTAAATACCGTTATAGATAATTAAATATTCAGTTGTTCTAGTATTAAATATGTATTAGGCCTATAAAACTGATTTTACTACGAAAAGAAAATAATAACAAATGCATTTTAAACTAGAATACAAATGATCTTCATGCACATCAACATCTAAACTCTAGAATAGGTCAAAAATATATATTTCTACTCTCAACTAACAGTCATTTCAAAAAGAAGTGGCAATGTTTTAAAATTGACTTTCTAATTACTAGATCTACTTACAGGGCGGGCTGTTTGACTCGAAACAATTATTACAAACAACCCGCGAAAATTCAAGGCCAGAAGAGAGTCGGCGCATATGGAAAAACCAGTGGGAATCCCTCACGCGACGCTTCCCCCCCACCCCAAAATAACTTCTTTTTGTACAAATATCGTCTCAACCCAATCCCAAAAAAAAAAAAAATTTCAAGGGATAATGGAATCATTAAAATTTAAATAACATATTTAAGTAACTTTTTTTATCATTAAAACAAAAATTTAAAAAAGGAACCTTGGAATAATGATTTTGCCGCCCCCTTCATTCGGCCGCCTGCGTGCAATGCACACATTGCACAATAGGTAGCGGCGGCCCTGGATAGATAGATAGATAGATAGATAGATAGATAGATAGATAGATAGATAGATAGATAGATAGATGGCGTCCAGATTAAAGTTTAAGAAAAAGACTTACTGTTAAGATAGATCTACAGTATCTGAGTATGGTCTGTAAACATTCCATAAGTGATTTAGATCTCGATCTAAATGCATTAAATACTTGATTCAACTTTCAATCTATGTCATTTTAAACATGTTAATCATGCACCCTATTACATAGATCTAGACTCCTATATGTTTAAGTCTTGAAGCACTACGGGATGGCTGGGTATAAGGCCATTCTACTGTTTACACTTGTGTTAAATCGACATGAATCCTACACGTTCAGAGTCTCGTCTGCTTCAGAAACACAGCATAGGCGACGTAATGTTCAGCTAAAAATAGAACGACTGAGTCGCAAAGGTTAGGGGGAAAAAATGAATTTCACATCTCATAGACAGATATATAGATAAACTATATACAGACAGAATAGATAGATAGATCTAGATAGATAGATAGATTGACTCCCAGTGGAGCTTTGGGCTGCAACAGTACTTCGCCATCGAACTCTGTGCTCATCCTGCAGTCTTTGCTTTGGTTTCCCAGCTTTTCTATTCCCCTGTGGGCTCCAGTATGGAGCCTATCTTGTAATTTTTTTTTCTTTTCTTCACAAGAATCCATCCATCCCCATTTGCGTGGTTTGATTTCATGTTCTATTGGTGCACCCAGTAGGCTATAGTTTGAGATTTTGTTTTGCCATCTGACACTAATTATAAAACGCCATCATTTCTTGGTGGATACCTCGAGATCAGGGCCGCCGCTACCTATTGTGCAATGTGTGCATTGCACGCAGGCGGCCGACTTTAGGGGGCGGCCTAATCATTATTCCAAGGTTACTTTTTTTTTTAATTATTAAATATTTAAAAAAAAAAATATTTTAAATAAATTCTAACTATTCCATTATTGTTTGAAAATATAATCGATATTCGTACAAA
The DNA here is from genome assembly GCA_036873155.1 of Biomphalaria sudanica. Lineage (NCBI taxonomy): Eukaryota > Metazoa > Mollusca > Gastropoda > Planorbidae > Biomphalaria > Biomphalaria sudanica. The sequence goes on along the minus strand of JAZGLO010000568.1, from coordinate 953,209 downwards.
AGAAATTATTTTGAAAACTAGAACTAATTAAATATAGCAGCGGCCGAGGGATTCCCACGGGTTTTTTCCCAAAGCGCCTACTCATTTCTGGCATTAAATTTTCGCGGGTTGTTTGTAATTTTTGTTTTGAGTCCAATGGCCCACCCTTTAAGTACATCTATTACTGTTAATTTTAAAAAAAAATTTCATTGGTGGCGGGGGGGGGGGGCGTTAGTTCCACTCATATGGAGGGGGGGAGAGCGCAACGGCCATGACAAAAAGGGGTGTTATGGAGTGTGTTATGGAGTGTGTGTGTTTCCTAAGCGTCGGTGAGAAGAGGTTAAGCAATTGATTGGTTGGTTACACAGTGACGATGAAATTAACGTACCTAGTACAAATGTGAGACGATCTTAAGATATGGAACAGTAAAGACTTTATTTTTTTTTTTTGCGAAATAGCTTTTGTTTAAACATCAGTTTATTTCATTATCTTATCTTATCTTATATAATACAGACGTTACTTCAAAAAAGAAGATGATTACGTCCTACGCGTCATGCATTTAGTCATGCATATTAACCAATGACTTAAATTCTGCCAAGTCACTGGTTTTTCTGGCTAGCTCAGGCAACCCATTCCATGCTCTAATAGCACTAGGGAAGAAGGAGTATTTGTACAAATTTGTCCTAGCATATGGGACGAGGAATGTGCCTTTATTTTTGTGTCTTTTTGTGTCATTACTATTAGATCTATATCTCATCTCAAGTTAAATCGTGAATAATAACAGTCATATTGAGTTTTTGTTCACAAAGAATTTAGTGGAAGTTTTTCAAAGTTTATTTTTCAAAAAATAAAAGACGCATTCATCGGTTCATTTGTACTAGCTGTTTGTAGCTACGAGCCAACAACCGACCAACAACATGGAAAGGCGGGGGGGGGGGGGGGGCAAAAAAAAGGTTCAGACCCGTTGTCGACTTGAGCGGAAATCTGCCTCAACTACTATTCTATCTCCAGGAATAATTTTTACAACACTTAAAAATGATGTAGGCAACACAATGTCCGAAAAAAAGAACAACAAAAATACAACAACGTTTGAGTGAGCGTTCATGGCATAACTTTGGATTCTATACACAACAGTGTTCAATTCATATAATTGAAAAATAAAACCTACAAAATTATGACTAAGTTTCTTTTCTTTTTTTTACATTCTTTAAAAACTCAAGGGCCTCACTGTCAAGGCCTACATCGCTCCTTGGGCTTAAACGAAAATGTTATCTAGGGAGTCGCCACCCGGGAATATGAGAAACACTGCCTTACTCTGTTTTTTTTTTACAAGTCATTGTTTAAGTGATTTGTACTTAGGATTATTTACTTTTTCTAAACTCAAGAAAAATATTCAACGCTTACCTATATATATAATTCTCTTCTTCCCTCAACAGTTTAAACGAGTAGTAAGGAGTAAAGGAAAGATCACTCTGCGGATAGTCCACGAGAAAACAAGTAAGGGGGGGGGGGAGAACACGTAGTCACAACATAGCAGGGGAGCAGGACCGTTGCAATATCACTCTTTTTTTTTTTTTGGATTTCTACCTCACGTTAAAAAAAAGAGGGGGGGGGGAGTAATCTACTTTGTAGTGACTATCGAAGCGACAGAACACGCTCAAGAGTTTGGACACAATGGAAAGATCACTCTTTTATTTTTGCAACTCGGACGGAGGGAGTTATCCTAGGTAATGTAAGAGTGAAAAAAAAAAGACAATTTTCGTCTGTATATTTCAGGAGATTTGTACGAGTTTTCAAAAGATTTTTAATAATTTCCGGATATTTCCAGGACTTTTTCGTATATTTTGCAATTTCAGGAGACTTCCAGGACCTCCTGTTAAATCGACAGGAAGCCGCGAGAAATCTGTTATAAGTTACATGGTTTAATTTAATAATTTATACACCTAAAATTAGCGCGTGTCCTATAAAAGTGCTGGGCACACTGCTGTCGCATAGGTTGCAGTGGCCTTAGGTTGGCCCTGCAAAATAGCGGCGTATGCTACGCCGCCGGTCGACTAGTTATGCTTTATTCTACAATAACAAACAAACATATTCACGATCAGACCATGTCACACTGTTGAGCAATCAAAGTTATCGAGAAATGGTATATAGATTATGATGATTTCCGCTGTTCATTGTAATATACCTGCCGCAGCTCATCAATTATAAACTCATCGTCGCAAATACAGGAGCATAAGCGAGTCGTCTGAACGAGATAAGTTTTTTTAAGTTTATCACAAAAAAAACAAAAAAACAAGATGTCAGATTTCTGTAGGCACGTATGTCCGAGATTGTTCCTAGTGCATGATTGTACTTGAGGGGTACAACAACTGTGTGAATGTAAAAGGGAAAATAGAATGGCATTTAAAAATGAATTTTAATCCAATGCCACTTTTGGAACAATGTCCAGCTCAGTCTTAATGAATTTTTTTTTATCTAGAAAAAAAAAAGGGGGGGGGGCGGCATTTTTAAATTTCGCACGCAGGCGGCCACAACCCTCGCGGCGGCCCTGCTCGAGATTGTCTGTATTGCTAGTTGTTACTCTTCAAGTATCTACACCGTACACCATACAAGAAAACTGCTTTCACATTTGAGTTGAAGATTTGTATTTTATTATGTAAGAATCTGTTGTTAAACCACAGAATCAAATCATCGATTCAACAATATTTTTAAAACTTGTTGACAAGTGTTATCCAACTTGGCAACCATTGGGACGCGATGACCATTGGCCCGATTTTTTAAAATCAAACCTAATTGCCTCTATCGCTGTAAACAGACCTCTATAATCAGTAGCGACTGCTAGATCTAGATCTAAATCCTTAATCACTGCATTTGTTTTAGAACCAGATAACATTTAATGGACGCCCAAACAGGCACAATGCAAACACAGCTAACATGCTTCGGTTAGTAACATCTTTCAATCTTTGTGGTTCTCGTTACTCACTTGGTTAGTGGCCAGATACGTTTAAACAAAGAACTTCAATGCGTCTAAAAGAGTGTTCAAAACATTTTCTGCTAGTATATTCTTAGGGCTCGAAGGGTCTGAGATAAAAATGTAACATTGGATGTTATGAAACATTTCATCAAATTGGACTTTAAATATATTTTTGTTCCGGTTTCTGTAGAGTTGCTATGGGCAACGTTGTTTGCTTAAATGTTGATATATTTTTAAACAAATAGGGACGGCATTTCAATTACACGTAAACCAAAAGGACAGTAGAGCTGGATGCTGAAGAATGCATGGGATCATGGATTAGTTTGTTTAAATACAGAGGATAATAAGGCAAGCCGCATGTGTAAGCATGACAAGTAGCATACATAAGAGTCATTCGGAAGTTATTATATGGAAATGATTAGCAAGATTAGCAAGATTACCAATCAAATAATTACTTTAGGGCTCTCGCAAAGAGAATCAAAGAATAGCGAGATTCCTTTGTTTAGCTCGTGAAGCGTATGTATGAATCTATTTCTGGCTCACTTATTCGTCTGCTGATTGAACATCCGGTTTTGAAAGAACATGTTTTGGCTACATCTACTCTAGTTACTCTGTTCGTAAAACGTTTGAATGGAGTGATCAATACCAGACATAAAAATCGTGTTTTGTGCTATATTTTAATTTACACTATGATTCAGGCAAACTGTTTCTCATATCAGCAGAATTAAAACAACACGAATAGTAAAGGACGTTTCTCGCATTGGGATCAAGTGACGAACTCAACATGTTTTTTAATCAAACTAATTGTAGCATGTCGCATCATGCCAGGTCCGGTAAGCCTCAAATCACCAGCAATCGAAATATTCTGGTGATACTGACGGTCCTGTTCTGTGTGGTAGCGGTGGTTACTCTCTTCTTGAACGCCATTGTCATCATAGCGATCTGCAAGCCGTCCCGCAAAGGTCATGGCCCGGGCCACGCTCGAAGAAACGGAAACAACACGCAGGTGGTCAAATTACTAATGGCTTCCATGGCCGCGGCCGACGCCGTAGTCGCCTTGGTGATCATGCCTCTGAAAATCACAGAAATGGCCCACAACGGTGAATGGATTTTCCCGAAGTCCATGTGCAAATTTAGGTCCTTGACCAGCATTTATCTCTGCACAGTGTCTGTCTACCATGTCATGGGAATGGCTATAGATCGCTACCTCGCCATCTGCAGACCAATGTCCTATCGCCTCCTAACAATCAAAACAGGTTGCCTCATGGCTGGTCTTTTCTGGACAATCCCCATGGTTCTTTATATCATCCCAATCATAGCTAAATGGATTATAATCGTACGATCTGATACAGGATGTGGGCATCTGAGAAATAACTTCTGCAAGGCAAAGATGCATGATACGTACTCCGTAGCTAGCGCAGTGTTATCATTTTATATCCCGTTCCTGATGATTTTCAGCCTGTATTCGAAAGTTTTGCTCGAAGTTCGAAAATTCCACAAGGGACATCATGGGACCTTGTCTAAAAGTCGGTCTCAGAAAAATGTCAGCCTCAAGTCAAATTCATCTGAAAAGGATTCTTTTAACGACAGCGGTCAAAAAGAGAGTAATCCGGGAAGTCTGCGCAAGTGCTCCGGTTCATCAAGCATAACAAAGAAATTGTCGAACATTGGAAAAAGCAGCAGTAGGGAATATCGCAAACCCTCAAGTGATCTGAGACTTAATTACGTTGGTACTTCCTCGTTTAGAAAATCTGGCCTAAGGAAAAAGAGCACGAAGGCGCTGTTAACCATTGGCCTGATTGTCATCACTTTCACTGTGACATGGCTACCTTTTTCTGTGTTCAAAGTTGTTTTTGGCGTCAGCGGCCATACCCCTTTTCCTGCCTGGATTTACAACTTAACCATATGGATGGGGTACTTTAACTCCACATTGAACCCGATTTTATTCTGCTTGCACCAGGACATAAGGTCATCAGTGAAAAAATTATTATTTCCTTGATAGTTGAATTTGAAAAGCATACGACGTCAAGCAGACGATATTGGTATTTGATTCGAATCAGACCTAGGCCGAATGAATCGATTTAAGTTCTTCGTCGTGAATGCTGGTTCAATATATTCTACACTGGACATGACTGTTGTTTTAGTGTGTTCCATGCAGTGTAGTGTGTGATGATTTGTTTTCAATGCATTTTAATGCTAGAATTAAACAGCGTCTTGCTTCAGATAGTATATTTCTGTTAGAGGAATTTTTATATTTAATAACTTTTGATGCGAATTAATGGCTAACACGTCGACCTTCCATCACGGAGGCTCGAAACCTCGAGTTTGAACTCAGACTAATAGCCTTTGAAAAAGCAGCACAGAAACCTTCTCCCAGATACACTTTAAGCCTAATAGCTAAGCCTTTCCAACGGATCTTTCTATTTCTAGCTTTATAAACCTTCAGTACAATACAGGGGTGTAACACTATTGTTTGGTGAGAATAATGAGAAGATATGATTCCACGTGAAATAGGGGTTTTCACATTGACAATCACGTGGTACCATCTTTGTTGGTCACATGATGAGAAGGAACGGCATGCTCAGTAAAAGAGTCTGCGCCATGTGCTGAGAAGAGACAGACATGTTAGGTCTGTGGTTTAGAATGTTTTATAATCACTTATTGTGTGTTCATATTGGAACTATAAATGCTTGTGAAACATATTTGCGAACATATTCATGTTATTGATGGCTGAGATTGCCTACTTGTAAGCTATTATTTTACTCAATAAACATGTGTCTGCTACATCTGTGTTCAGTACTAATTATATAGATCTACGTCTCGTGGTCGAAGTACGCAGCAAGCTTAATAAGAATACACTACATAGTCATGAAGATATAAGTATTTAATTAATAAGACAAGAACTATACATCTATACCAGAAAAGGTATTAACAACACACTAAGCCAATAACACCAATAGCAGTTGTGTGTTACAAGGGGGTTAGCAAAAAGGAGAGGTTATGGAAGTGCTGACCCCCTTCCCCCTAAAGCAACCCCACACACTTTATGACATCAAAACATTTTATTAAGGTGACCTTAAGACAATGATGCTTAAAGAGGTTTTAAAAATATGATCTCCCCACCCCCCACCAAAAAAAAAAAAAAAAAAAGACACCAAAAGTCATCTAAAACCACTTCTCATCTGATCTGCCCGTTGTAGCATCCAGTTTTGAAGTAAGATTGTCCAGTAATATGTTAAAAAGAGCTAGAGAGAGAGAAAAATTATAAATAAACAAATCTTAGATTGAGATTGCATCAATTATTTCAAATCAATCCTGTAATTCATTTGTTAATAGATCTAGACAAACAATAATAAATGTGTACAACTGTGAATATTTTGTTTAACGCAACGGTCATGCTTAGTGCGCCGTGGTCCAATTATTTTTGTGGTTCATAAGGGAGGGGGGTGGTAAGGGTGTATCTGGGAGAAGGTTTCTGTGCTGCTTTTTCAAAGGCTATTAGTCTGAGTTCAAACTCGAGGTTTCGAGCGTCCGTGATGGAAGGTCGACGTGTTAGCCATTGAGCTATTCAATTACTTATAAAAATTAAAGATTTTATAGCGTATTGTTACTTTAATTTTTTCCAGCGAAGACCTCGTTCACTACGCAAGAGTTATCTTCCATTAGTTGAATACATTTTCTATATAAAACAAAATTAATTACGACTAATTGATTAACTAATTCTTTTTTTTTTTCATTGATTCGTGTGCTGTCATCGACAATGAATAATTCTGCCAAGTTTCAACTTGATCCAAGAAGGGGCAGTTTGAGAAACAACGTGTAAAAGATTCAGATAAAATGACAACAGAGTGAGTTCCCTTTGTAAAAAGGTAGTACGTGTATTGGTTAACTCTTCCTCTCCTAATCGACGATACCATCGTTGATTTGACCACATTTAATTAAATAAATATTTAATTTAAAAAACGTTTCTTTATGTTATATAGAAGGAACATGCATTCCCCTTTAACCCTAGACCAAATACAACATTTTCTGATCACAACGAACAAAGCTATTGAAGCTTAATCAAACATGGTAGTGAAATACTAATGAGCAAAATGAAGAAGTCCATCTGAAAGTGCAAAAATAATTACGAAGGGAAAGAGTTAAAGACACTTCAGGACAGAAGACTAAAAACATATAACACTAAACCATAATCTACAAATACAAAACCACTAAAAATAAAGAAAGACAATAAGATAAAGATACATTTCTTATTACATATGCTGGGACTAATTCGAACAAGACCTGCAACGTCACAAACTGCGGGCAGTTAGGACCAATAGCTTGTTGCCACATCACAGGTCTGTACCACGGATCGCTGTCGAGCAACTCCAAGGCCTAGTTAAGTCTTTTGAAAACAGGAATATCTGAACATTCCACATTGAAGCAAGAGCACGCTCTCGAATGGAGACTCAGCTCATTCGGATAGTTACTAAAAGAAATTGCTATATAAGAACTTAAAACTAAAATGTTATTTAACCTTGGCCAATAATAGAATATGCCTCCTCAGTTTTGGGACCTCTCAACTCAAGAAAAACATTAAGAAACTGGAACAGACACAAAATAGAGCAGTGAGATTCTTAACAAACGAATATTCAAATTTAACTATACTCAGAGTAACACCTTATCTTATATAATACAGACGTTACTTCAAAAAAGAAGATGATTACGTCCTACGCGTCATGCATTTAGTCATGCATATTAACCAATGACTTAAATTCTGCCAAGTCACTGGTTTTTCTGGCTAGCTCAGGCAACCCATTCCATGCTCTAATAGCACTAGGGAAGAAAGAGTATTTGTACAAATTTGTCCTAGCATATGGGACGAGGAATGTGCCTTTATTTTTGTGTCTTTCAGAGTATTTTATTAAATTTTGTTTTTGTATTTGAAGATTATGGTTCAGTGTTTTATGTATAATTGCTACTTTACTTTTGAGTCTTCTATCCTGAAGGCTTTCTAAATTTAGTGATTTTACTATAGGTGTTACTCTAGTCAAATGTGAATATTCATTTGTTATGAATCTCACTGCTCTATTTTGTGTTTGTTTCAGTTTCTTAATGTTTTCTTGAGTTGAGGGGTCCCAAACGGTGAATGCATATTCTATTATTGGCCTAACCAAGGTTAAATAACATTTTAGTTTTATGTTCTTATTTGATTTATAGAAATTTCTTTTAATAAACCCTAATGCTTTGTTGGATTTTTTAATAGTTTCATCAATATGTGGATTCCATGACAACACCTAGGTATTCTGCGTTTTTAGTCTGTGTTACTGGTTTGCCATGAATAAGATAAGTGGAATTAATTTGTTTTAGTTTTTTTGTTACTCTTAACAACTGACATTTTTCTGGGTGGAAAGACATGCTCCAATTTGATTCCCATTTCTGTAATTCATCTCATTCTCTTTGTAAAATATCTGTGTCTTGTGTTGTTTTTATTGTTCTATATATTATGCAATCATCTGCAAATAATCTGACTTTTGTTCCTGAACTAATGCAATTTGGTAAATCATTTATGTAAATTAAAAATAGTAGTTGACCCAAGACTGTTCCTTGAGGTACACCTGAGTTTACTGTTATTGGTATTGATTTAGAGCCATTTATTATTACAGTTTGTTCTCTCCCTATCAGAAAATCTTTAATCCACTGATGCAGTGGACCATTAATGCCGAAATATTTTAATTTTTTAAGCAAACTATGGTGGTGAACTTTGTCAAAAGCCTTGGAAAAATCTAGTAAGATAGCATCTATTTGTTCACTATTATCTAAACCTTTTGAAAAATCATCAATTAGTCCTATTAGTTGTGTTTCACATGATCTATATTTCCTAAAGCCATGTTGGTATGGGGTGAGGACATTATGTTTGTCTAAGTGGTTTATGATGTTGCTACATATTATGTGTTCTAGGATTTTACATGTGATGCTGGCAAGTGATACTGGTCTGTAGTTTCCTGAATCAGATTTTTGTCCTTTTTTAAATAGGGGGGTGACATTAGCTTCTTTCCAGTCCTTTGGTACTCTGCCCTGGTTAAGCGATGCCTGAAAGAGTATTTTGAACACTGGGGCTAGCTCATTGCTTAGTTCTTTGAGTAATCTAGCTGGAATACCACCAGGTCCAGACGCTTTATTTGGTTTGGTGTTGGATAATAGTTTTTGAATTCCATTTTCTTGTACTACTATATCTTCTATGTTGTCTACTTGGTTCAAATTAAGAAATATGTCTTTGTCTCCTGGGGCTGGGAATGCTGATGCAAAGTATTTGTTTAGGATGTATGCTTTAGTTTCATAATCATTATGTATTATGTTATGTTCATCTTTAAATGGCGCTATGCCTGTTGTTTCCATTTTCTTAGACTTAATGTATGACCATAGGTTTTTGTTGTTATCTTTAGATATTACATTGTTTATGTATTCACTCTGCAGCTGTCTGCTTACTTTTTGGTTTAGGTGTTTAATTTTTATATACTTTTTGTAAACTCTTTCTGCCTTCAGTAAAATCACTAAATTTAGAGACCCTTAAAGGTAAAGTAGCAATTGTACATTGTAATGACACAAGACGCGTAGAAGTTGAGTTTAATCGAGTTTTTCCTTAGTGACGTGACGAGTAATTCAAAAGTAGGATTACGAACTAGAGAAAGTAACGGACAGGACGCCTTAGAGGACGACGCTGGGCTAGCGAGGACAGAGCACTTTCTATTGTTCATTAAATTGTTGACGTTATTAGCCTGCGTTATCAAGTATATTCATTGTTATTCTGTTGTTGTGTCTTCAAAGAACTCGCATGCAACATCAACATCTAGAATCTATAATTTATAAACAGACCATCAACAACATAAAGCTCTGAACCATAATCTTCAAATACAAAAACAAAACCGAATAAAAATACTCAGAAAGACACACAGATAAAAGCACCCCTTTTTCCCTAGTGCTATTAGAGCATGGAATGGGTTGCCTGAGCTAGCCAGGAAAACCAGTGACTTGGCAGAATTTAAGTCATTGGTTAACACGCATGACTAGATTGACCTAGGAACACGCGTAGGACGTAATCATCATTTTTTTTGGTTGAAGTAACGTCTGCATTTTATAAGATAAGATGGTTTATTGAATAACAGTGGTTGTGGTTGTGTCACAGTTGTGCGAGACAATAAGATGGTTGGCTTATAGAACAAGTGGTTGTGTGAGACAATAAGATGGTTGGCTAATAGAACAAGTGGTTGTGTAAGACAATAAGATGGTTGGCTAATAGAACAAGTGGTTGTGTGAGACAATAAGATGGTTGGCTAATAGAACAAGTGGTTGTGTGAGACAATAAGATGGTTGGCTAATAGAACAAGTGGTTGTGTGAGACAATAAGATGGTTGGCTAATAGAACAAGTGGTTGTGTGAGACAATAAGATGGTTGGCTAATAGAACAAGTGGTTGTGTGAGACAATAAGATGGTTGGCTTATAGAACAAGTGGTTGTGTGAGACAATAAGATGGTTGGCTAATAGAACAAGTGAAAAAAAACAGCTTTTCAACACGTCAACACTTTTTTATTCTGTACACCGGATACACCAAAAAAGAAAAAAAAACTAACTATTTATAGTTTTTCAGACAGAAATAAAAATCTCTTATTATGCCTGCATTATTTCAAGGACACAACAATTTCTTGACCGCTAATCTGATTCCTCGGTGAAAACAGAACAAAACTGGGTTGAAAGCTGAGTTTAAATAACCCAGCCACATTGTCATTGTCTCAAACCACTGTGAAATGTCTGCATCAGCATGCGAGGAAAAAAACTCCATGAAAATTGCGTAAGGCAACCAACAAAGAGTAAAACTCATGACAATCAGGCCAATTGTCAGAAGCGCTTTCCTGCTTCTCTTTTTGGGGCCAGATTTTTTCAACGCACAATCCTTAATTTTTGTATTGTCATTAAATTTGTTGCATGAGTTTAAAGACGAGTCATTGTTATTTATAATCGTAGGCAAGCTTGCAGTCAAAATGGTTTCCACAACGATTCCACTTTCGCTTTTAATGTTCTGAAACGCATTTGAAGTGGTTGTAAGTTGTATTCGATTTTGATCGTTCGATACGATACTTTTGTTGCTTGTATGAAACTTTTTAACTTTGATTAAGACTCTCAAATACAAAACACATATGACAGAGAAAGGAATATAAAATGAAGCGATTGCACCCAGTAGTGAAAAAAGGACGGTTTTGTTGTGTCCACATGTGTTGCTTAGAATGATGCATCCAGATTTTGTGTCGGTGAGGCGCACCATTTCCAAGAGCACGGGTAGAGGGTATATGAAGACAGGGACTGCCCAGCTTAGTCCAGCCATGATGTACCCCACTTTGACCGTCATCATGTGATAAGAGAGTGGCCTGCAAATGGCCAGGTATCTGTCGATGGCCATGCAGGCCACGTGGTAGATTGACACGGTGCACATGTAGACGCTGAATGTCCCTCGATATTTACATTTGTCGAATGGCATGACCCACATCCCGTTGTGGACCAGCTCTGAGATCCGTTTCGGCATGATGACCAGAGCGACGACAGAGTCGGCCACGGCCATTGACGTCATCAGGAGTTTGACCACTTTCGTGTTGCTGCCAGCCCGCTTGCCGCGAGCAGACGAACTGCGACCTTGACCCGTGGATTTGCAGACGGCTACGATGACTACAACGTTCACGAAAAGCGTCACAGCAGCAAAGACGCTCATACAAACTGCCAGGAACACCAAAAGTGCCCGACTACTTGTTAGAAATGGCGCGAAAGTGTTCGCTTGAGTGAGGTAACTACAGTTTGTAGCATTATTGATCATATTATAATTTTAACTCTTATGTTGAAAATAGTAAATCTTTGGTTTAATAGGTACAAAGATTTAAACCGTACATGTCCTGGACCTGATGTTCAAATTAACATTAAAATATTATCATGAAAAATGTTGGTTATCTATTTTAGTCCTACTTAGAATAATCTGCATGTAAAAATCTGGCAACACAGTCAGCAAGCTGAATTCTCGATAATTTTAATTATAAAAAATTCATTTAGAACATAAAGGTGTCAGAAGGTTAAAAATAACCTATTCTAGTTAATCACCATATTTAAAAAGCTTATCTCCTAATGTCCAGGTAAAGCGATGACATTAATTAAACCATAGAGTTAAAGCATTACCCGTGTCGTAAGTTTATTCTAAAAAGGCTTCACGTCTGCACATATTTGTATTCTAACCTTTCAGTCATGTCTCGCTGTGTCAATCACATTGAAGATGACTCTTCCCGAACTCTGGCTGTTCTATATTATAGGCGATTTCAATGATGCATACAGTAACAATGGTTTCATTTTTTTTTTTTAAAATTGTTTGAACGTTGTAATTCATGTTTACACTACCAGAGATATTTGTTATCACAAGTGCCATCAAGGATTCTCAAAAAGCCTTTTACATGCTTATTTCAGAGAAATCTCCCCAGCAGTGCTAGGTATCTTTTTTTTTTCTCGTTTAACTGTAAACATTCTTTCGTAGCAGAGGGAAGAAGAGGGTCATTGTTTAACGCTCAGACCTTCTATAACGATGGGTCTCTATCAAACCCCCAGACAACGACCTTTACATTCACCCGATGCAACCCTAGTGATGGAAACTAAACTAACTTTTAAAAGTTAAACTAAAACTAGTTGTCAACTAAAATAAAGTAGTTCAACTATTAGTTTACCATGAATTTCAAAATGTAGTGAAACTAAACTAAAAAAAATTAATTAAACTATAACAAACTTTTTTTTTGGGGGGGTGGGGGAGGGGTTAACCTAGAAATATTTATCCATAATAAAATCAGTATTAAGTAATATGTTTCTTACCTATACGTTAATGCACAATAAAATAAAATGTCTCAATAAATACGTGTGCTTGTAGTTTTGCCTTGAATTAAAACCTTTAGAAAAGAATGGGACTCTTTTTTTTTAATTATATTAACTTATTATAGAACGGAAAATTGTAATTACTTATACCGGTAAAATACATGTTTGACTAACCATGCCGATGTGTTATTTTTTGTCTGACCACTAAAAATATAACACTATTGAATAACCGTTAAACGCGCAAGAGAAACAAACAACAACAGGGTGGTCTTGTCATTATGGACTGCACACTCAGTATACACTATATAGGTCTACACGTGTTCGTCTATCTGGCCAGGTTGTAAAATCAGTTGGACACACCGTCTATTTACTTTATGGTCAAGAGAGGGTGTGGATTTAGATTTTTTTAATATAGAGTTGGTTATCCTAATGCTTTAAGATCTATCTAGGCCTAACTGTCGATTCTTAGATCTCAATAATAAGTCTTAAGGCTATAAAAAGTGTGTACTTGATGTTCCCGCAGTTAAACAAATATTGTTTGCCGCAAATGAATTGATCAAAACCACTAGATATTGACCTAACTCACTCATCTGACTCCCACTAGAAACAGAAATTAAACAACTCCACGTGGCTCAAAAAACAAATCTCAGAACAATCTCATTCATAATAGCCTCTACTGCATAGAAGCTTTTAGCAACAAATGTTGAACAACATTTTATTATACTGCTACTTTCAGTTGCAAATATTTAATCCCATGACTTCTACCAGCATCTTACTTTACCCTCTTCGAATGCAGACTGTCTAAATAGTTGTTAACTGCATCTTTTTTTTTTGATAATCAAAGTTATTGATATCACATGACCAGAAAATAGGGATGTGCTTTTCAACCCTGACCACATATTGAAAAGTTGTACACATTTTAATTAAACTTTTTAGTTGGTAACTTAAAAAAAAATTAAACTACGATTTTAACTAAACTTTTTATTTCTAGTTAAACAATGGCCGTTACTATTTTTTTTAGTTAAACTAAAAGTTTCTAACTTTTTAGTTAACTTTTGCCCATTACTATGCAACCCACATATTTAGGCGATTTGTGGCATAAACGCTTTTTAAAATTCAGACAAAAGGCAGTGCCATATTTATAATTAAAGATAGTAAAATTAACAATAAAGTCAATGTTTCTTATTTTATTTGATAAACATTTATATCTTGAAGACAATTAGGGCCGCCCTATGCGAAACGGATTGCATGAGCCAACTCTGGGTAGGGATAAGAATAATTTCAAAATTTAGATTTTGTATTCGAAAATACATTCGTCTTAACGATGAATTTTTTTTTAATGAAAGCTGACAATGCCGTTTTGTTTTATAGCGCGTAGGATTGGCACCTCAAAATGACAATTTTGTCTACTTTTCAGGAGATTTTTATGACATTTTCAGAAGATTTGGTAATTTCAGGAGATTTCCACGAATTCTTCGTGTAAATTTGCAATTTCAGGAGATTTTCAGAAGGCCCTGGAAAATCAATAGGCCGCGAAAACCCTTTTATTATTTATAATTTATAATGGTTTAATTTAAAATTTTACACCTAGAATTAGCTCAAGGCCTATAAAAGTGCGGGGCCCACCGCAGTCGCATAGGTTGCAGTAGCCTTAGACCGGCCCTGAAGACAATTACATTTTGTGTAAACTGATTTGAAAATCTTCTCATTTTATTTCACGTAAATGTCGGGTCCATTTTGTCCAGATCGTTTTAATGTTCGGTTGTAGGCGAGTTCTCAAAGATAGTTGTCCTTACAGGTGGGAGAGGTGAACAATGGCGACATGACCTTATGACTAACAGCAGGGCCGGTCTTAGGCATAGGCAAACTTCGGTTGGTGGCGGCCTTGCACGGGACTCAAAACCATTTTTTTTTAAAAAGAATTAGCGAAACTTGTGCCCAAAGCTGTTGTTGGAGGTGTGAAATAAATTACGTAATTTTATTTCTTTAAATATATTTTTTCATTTGGGGCCATTTAAATTCACTTCGCCTAGGGCCTCCAATCATCTAAGGCAGGACCAGCCAACAGGTCATCAGACAAACAAAAATACCTCTACCAGCGACTATAATAATAATAATAATTGATTCCGAAGATGAAGAATGAGTGCATTGTTTTACATGACTACACAAACCCTATTGCGACCTACATATTTTCCCGCACCTCATGCAGACAAAGCCGTTGTCGGCCAGCGGTCTATTTAAGCTTTCTTTTCGTCTTCGACAAGGTTTTTTCTCTCTCCAGCTGTGTCTTTCAGCTGCAATCTACTCCCAGTGTCTCCCAGCTACTTTCCTCTATGATAGTGCCGTCCTCCTTTAAGCTCGCCAAAGAACAGTCGTCTCCCGTGTTGGAGAAGTGTCCGACCCAGCGCATCAGTAGAATGGTAATTAGCGCGTGTATTCTGTCAACACCGGCCTCCAGCAGAACATTAGTTCTTTGAAACGTAAGTTAGCGTATGCCCATTATGAAGCGAAGGCATCTTTGATGAAAGCCTTCGAGGAGCCTTAGATGCCTTCGATATAGCCCCCAGGTCTCAAAACCATGCAAAAATGTGTCTATGAAGACTGAGATAACTTTTGATTACGGTACTGGAGTGTGTGTCAGACTACTCAAAACGTCTAATTACCAAAGGTTAGCTGTACTTCAACAAAGAATCTAACGTACATGTCATGGTGTAGGCTAATTTCTAGATTTTCCTTTTACGATGTAATGAGATATTCTTCAGTATTCGAAATAGACAAATGTATTGATGTAAAAACAACAACAACAAATCATACGAGTTCAGCTTTAATACACTAAACTAAAATACAATCTACATTCTAAAAATATAGGCAAGACTACTACATTAATTAATTAAAGCACGTGTATTTAAAAATGTGTAATAGTCTTTGTGTTTCTGTCTACGCAAACAATCTGTCACGTGACTTTTTCTTGACTGTCGTCCAAGATTAAAACATGCCTTAGCAGATGTTGTATACTTCGGTGACGGATTACTGAGCGTGTCAAATTAAAAAATGTTGGATTATCAAGAGCCAACTGTATTTATAAATAATACAAAATATTTTGTTTATCTCTGGTGTCGAAGTTTCGTAGCCTCGTTTCCAATCTTTAGCAACTTCTTCAGTGCCATCCTCATGCCTCTGTGGCAACAGAACAGCACAGGGTTAAAGGCTGAGTTCAAATAGCACAGCCACACTACGACAGTTCCTGACGAGAAAGAAAGATCCGAACCTTTTCCTAGTTTTTGTAAGCATAATAAAATCGCAAATGGGCACCAGCAGACGGCGAAAGAGAAAACAAGCAGGCCAATGGTCAAAAACGCTTTATTCGAATTGTTTGTGCCAGATTTTTTAACAGTTTGAGGAATTTTAGATTTTGCATTTTCTGACGAATCGTGCTCGTAGTTAGTGCCAGAACATAATTTTGAAATTGTTTGAATTAGGCAACCCTCTGCAGACGTTCGATCTTCTTTAAGAAAACCCTCTCTGATTGTTTCATTTATTTTGTTACTTTTAGAGATGTCTTTGGACTTCATTAGTTTGTTTGAACGTTGTGAAGAGGGCGCTGTCTGGCTTAAGGAGCTGTGCCTCTCTTTTCCGAGAAAGTTGGGTTTTCTATCATGAAAACGCTTCACTTCTAAAAGCACTAATATATATAGAACACAAATAACTGTAAAGGGTATCAGAATGGTGAATACTGATCCGCCGACAGAGTAGAGCAGTTTGATCTCAATTTGGCATTCGTCGACCCTACAAAGCGAAAAATGGGTTGCCGACATCAAATTTAAAGTGAAAGCCAAACACATCAGCATCAAGGGCACTCCCCAGCTAAGACCGACCATAGCGAGTCCTGACTTAATAGTCAGCAGCCGATGAAACAACGGTCGGCAGATGGCCAGGTATCGATCCACTGCCATGAACATGACATGGTAAATTGAGGAGGTGCTGAAGACGATGTCCATCAAAGCGAAGAATCTGCAAGAGGTCTCCGAGAGAATCCAACGTCCGTTGTAGATTATATTCCCGATGCTCAGCGGCATGAAGCATCCGCCAATGACGGCGTCGCCCACTGCCAGCGACGCCATGAGAAGCTTCATGTTGCTCTTCTCGTAACTCTTCATCTCGCTGAGGCGATTCCGCTGGGCGTAGGAATGGCTGACTGCTGCGATCACAAGCGCGTTTGAAGACACAGTGAACGCAGATAGGAGCGACAGACTAAGCGACACTGCGAATAGCCATGCCTTGCTGTCCGATAGAACAGGTAAAACCTGGTCCAGAACACTTACGTTTTTGCAGGGCGTGGTGTTCAGTAATTCAGGCATTTCCATTCCTTTTATCCAAACACATTCTGTAATAAAGAAGCTTCGAATCCGAAGATTAAGGATAAGTCCATTATTCCACTTGACTACGAATTCCTGTGATCTAGATTTACATAGTTTGCCACATCCTATCTCTGATTGGTTCAAGTATTTTATTACTTTTAGAGATGTCTTTGGACTTCATTAGTTTGTTTGAACGTTGTGAAGAGGGCGCTGTCTGGCTTATGGAGCTGTGCCGCTCTTTTCCGAGAAAGTTGGGTTTTCTATTTTGAAAACGCTTCACTTCTAAAAGCACTAACATAACCATGCTTTACTGTCCGACAGAACAGTTAAACCCTGGTTCAGAACACTTGCATTTCCGTAGATGCGCGTATGCAGTACTTCAGGCATTTCCATTCCTTTTATTTAAAAACTTTCTGTAATAAAAAAGCTTCCAATCCGAAAATTAAAGATAAGTCCTTAATTCCCAGTGACTGGGCATTCTTGTGATCTAGATTTACATAATTTGCCACATCCAAAAGAAGACAAACTGTAGATGCCGGTGGTGGTTGTTCTTTTCCCGACGTCTACGCCCGTCTTAGTGTAAATTGCTTTCCTTTTGGCGTATCCTACACTTTTGCAAATTTCTATGGCTGAATATTTAAACAGCACTTCAAATATATTTTATACACACAATTCATTGAGTTAAAAATGTAAATTAAAAAAAAAATCTATTTAAAAAATCAACTCTAAACGCTGTCGAAATTTGCAGTTTTAATCAAATTTGGTCAAAACAAAATTTAGAAATAAGATCTAGCTACAATAACTTGAAAATAGTATTGATCTGCCAATGTGCAGTGTACTGTTCACACCCTCGTTGTCTCTGTTAATTCGCGGGAAAAAATCGATTCTTAAACTGATGTCAATTGTGGTTAACGATGAGGTGATTGTTTACAGGAGGTCAACAAAAAAGCTTTTAGTCAGTTTGATCGGCCAAATACTGGAAATAAGTTTTGTTTCATTTTTTTTTTAAATTTTGTTTTAGCGCCTGTGACACATTTGGCCCTCTGTCTAAAAGATTTCGAAGCAAATATTTTGGTTGTTTGGTTTGATGTAGCTTACCGCCCGTCGATCTAATGTTGGGAGCCTCGGCGAACTGTATACAAAGTTGTTACTATGGAGACAAACATGTGCAGACGACACGGATTTCTAATGCAATCGTCATGTATTGCGAAAGCGGTGTTTTTGTTTTTCTACTAGAAAAGAAATGGTGAATAAAAAAACACACACGAAAATAAGAACTGTTCTAACTATAGTAAATCTCTCTCTCTCGCTCTCTCTCTCTCTCTCTCTCTCTCTCTCTCTCTCCTGTGGTCCTATCTGGGGTATGGGCCAACAACCAGCTTCCTTAAGGCGTCTCAGTTCTGAGCGAGTTTCTCCAACTGTCCTTGCCCATCTAATTGGCATTTGCATCCAAATCTTGACGCCATTCGTTTCTGGGCTTCCCCCTCATTATCTTTCCTTGGGGGATCCGGGTGGGGGGGGGGGGGCCTTGTCTTGCAGACTGGATGCAATGTGTATGTTATAATACGCCAACGTAGCAGTGTTCTACTCATTGGTTGTATAAAACTCAACATCTCAAAAATTTCTTATAGATGCGGTACGCAATTGGAATTTGGTCATCATAGTTCTGCATAACTTTTAAATTAGAGGACCCGGGTTTATAAGCTCAAAAACCCTTTTCCCTGGCTTCATCATTGACCTCCTTCAGTCGTAGGACGACTATGGTTCATCTCAGAGCACACTTCCTCATGTGGCTGTGGAGCCCTATTTTGGAGAGACACTCCCGTCCACAGATAGCGCAAGTTAGGGTCCCCTTGGCTTTTGCTTCGGTGGTAGAGGAGCTGGCCGTTTTTCGGTTTGTGCGTTTTTCTTCCTGGGCTGAGACCCATGTACTTTCACTGTCCATAGCTTTCTTTGTCACTGTCTCTCTCCACCTGTTGCGGTCTAGAGCTATGTCTTCCCAGTTGTCAGTGTTGATGTTCACTGATTTGAGGTCGCGTTTTATTACATCTATGTAACGGAGATGGGGGCGACCAGTTTTTCTTGTGCCAGTCGCGAGTTGACCATAGAGGATGACTTTCGGGATGCGCTTGTCCTCCATCCGGCGAACATGTCCAAGCCAGCGCAAACGGCGTTGTCTGAGGGCTGTAAAAATGCTGGGAATACCTGATCGCGCATGGATCTCAGTATTGCACACTTTTTTTTTCCATGTGACATTCAAGATCCTACGGAGACATCTCAAATGGAATGAATTTAGTTTTCTCTCTTGCTTTGCGTAGGTGGTCCATGATTCACTGCCATATAGCAGTGTACTCATAACGCATGCCTTGTAGACTTCCATTTTGGTCACCGTGGTTAGCTTATGGTTTTCCCAAACTCTTAGTCTGAGTCTAGCGAATGTCGAGGCAGCCTTCCCTATGCGTTTTTTCATCTCCTCTTCTAGGGACAGGTCATCTGTAATTGTGGATCCCAGATAGCAGAATTCGTTTACGGCGTCCAGCTTGTTATCGTCAATGAGGATTGAGGGTGGTGCTGTAGTAGGTGGTCCCATAACATTTGTTTTCTTCGTGCTAATAGTCAAGCCATATTCTTTACAGGCCTGAGAGAAGCGGGACATTAGTGACTGAAGTTCCTCTTGTGTGTGTGCCACTACCGCTGCGTCATCCGCGAATAGCATATCTCTTACGAGGGTGGCTCTGATTTTAGTTTTGGCCCTCAGTCTGGCAATATTTAGGAGTTTGCCATCAAATCTGGAATGGAGATAGATGCCTTCAGTGGATTTGTCAAACGCGTTGTGGATTAGCAGTGAAAATAGTATTCCAAAGAGGGTTGGGGCCAGGACACATCCTTGTTTAACTCCGCTGTTTATATTGAAACTTTCAGAGCTGGCACCGTTGAATTGAACTGTGTCCATCATATTTTGGTGGAAAGATATGATTACATTTAGTAGCTTGGGTGGGCAGCCTATTAACTGTAAAATTTTAAAGAGGCCATCTCTGCTAACTAGATCGAAGGCCTTTGTCAGGTCAATAAACGCAATGTACAAAGGCATCCTTTGTTCTCTGCACTTTTCCTGGAGTTGGCGGATGGAGAAAATCATGTCAATCGTGGATCTCCCTGAGCGGAAGCCGCATTGTGATTCTGGGTAGACCCAATCAGCGAGTTTTTGTAGCCTGGGAAGTATCACTCGAGCAGAGACTTTGCCTACAATACTTAAGAGGGAGATTCCCCTGTAATTGTTGCAGTCGCTTCTGTCACCTTTGTTCTTATACAGTGTAATGATTTTAGCATCCCGCAGGTCTTGTGGCACAGCACCTTCTTGCCAACATTTACAAAGCAGTTCGTGTAGAGGTTGGATTAGAGTAGTTTTGCATTGTTTTAGAAGATCTGGGGGATACCATCGCATCCGGGTGCTTTGCGGGCAGCAATGTTGTCTATGGCTTTGTTGAGCTCTGAAAGGGTGGGTGTTTCATCTAGCTCGTTCATTGTGGGTAGTTGTATGATGGCTTTAAGGGCTGAGTCAGAGACTGAGCTTGTTGTGGCGTAGAGCTCGGAGTAATGTTCCACCCACCTGTGCATTTGTTGGCACTTGTCTGTGATAATTTCCCCAGTGGTTGATTTCAGAGGTGCTGTCTTGTTTTGGGAGGGTCCGAGAGCCTTGTTGATTCCTTCGTACATCCCTCTTATGTTGCCCACTTGGGCTGCGAGCTGAATACTCTCACTGAGCTCTACCCAGTATTCATTGGCACAGATCTTTGCTGTCCTCTGTGCATTGGCTCTAGCTTCTTTCAGGTTTAGCAGGTTGTGTTGGGTAGGTTTTGCCTTGTAAGTTGCGAGTGCATCTCTCTTTGCTCTGATGACAGGTGCTAAAATAACCGCTTTAGAGTCGAACCAATCATTTTGTTTTGTAATTTTTCTTCCAAAGATTTCCAGGGAAGTCTTTTGTATGGTGGACTTGAGGTGTTCCCATTTTTCAGTTGCTGTATTCTCAGAGATATTTTTATACTCGCGTTCAAAAGATTCCGCAAACTGTATCTGGAGATCAGGTTGACACATCTTGCTTACATCCGATTGGGGTCTTCCAATCTGCTTGGTATGGTGGATTTTTTTGGGCAGGAGATTGATCTTACAACATACCAAGGAGTGATCTGTGTCGCAGTCTGCACTGTGGTAGGACCTGGTAAGCTTGACAAATAAATTTTAAGCACTTTTCACTTACCATGATTAGGTCTAGTTGGTGCCAGTGTTTGGAGCGAGGGTGCCGCCAAGATACTCTGTGCTGCGGTTTAGTCTTGAAATAGGTATTAGTGACGCAGAGGGAGTGTAGTGAGCAAACCTCGAGGAGCCTTTGTCCGTTTTCATTTACTTTTCCGACACCAAAACGCCCAATACAACTGTCCCATGCAGAGTTGTCAGATCCAAAGCGTGCATTGAGGTCGCCGAGGATGATAACCTGTTCCGTGGTTGGGATCTCGCTAAGAGCAGACGAAAGGTTGTCATAAAACATATCTTTGGCCTCTGGTGTGGAACTCAGAGTAGGAGCGTAGGCACATATCAAAGTCACATGTCCAATAGATGTGTTAAGGCGTAGTGATAGGAGTCTTTCTGAACCGTTGCACTTCAGCTCTACTGTGTTCAGCAGTGTGTTCTTAACTGCAAAACCAACGCCATGTTCCCTTACTTCACTTTCGGCTTTGCCTTGCCAGAAGAAGGAGTAGTCTTTTTCTTTGATTGATCCAGAGTCAGCTAAACGAGTTTCCTGAAGGGCGGCAATGTCTACTTTGAGCCTGGACAGTTCATCGTTTATTATTGCAGATTTTCTGACATCTTCTATATCTGGAAGGTTTTCATTAAGTCCAGTTTGTAGAGTACGCACATTCCATGTGCCCAGTTTAAGAGTGGAGCTCCTCTTTTTTTTTCTTCATGTCGACTGGTACATTGGCTTTGTGCCTGCTTTTCAGATTTTGTCCTATCCTCGTGTACCCAAACGAGGAAGACAGGCATGACGGGACAGCACCTTATTGGCTGGGGGCTGCCCAGCTTGAGGCGGGCGGTAGCTGTCCATTGGAATCCTAGGATCCCTCCCACCGACGAAAGTGGCCCCTGGCGCCCTGCTCTACGTCAATTGAGCATTTGAGCTTATAACCGGTGACTGCCACTTCCCGTGTTTGGCCGACGCCTAAGGCGAAGCTGGAGTGTCCTCTCCAGTTTTTTAGGGTTAGGGCTTTGAATAAGTGAGATGAAAGCCTGGGCATTGTTTATGGTCGGAACGATGTCGCCCACACAGCAGTTCCCCCCTCTCCGCGCAGCTGATGTGACCAAATGAACGGAGTATCCAGTACAGTTTGGGATCAGTAGCGCCGCAGGATCTGCCAGGCTGTAGAACGGTGTGCCACGGTCTGCCTAAGGGTCACCAGCTCCTGATTTTTCCTCAGGGTTGTCTCCCGAAGCCTTTCCCATGTTTGGGTATAGCCGCAGGGCAGCGGAGGTTTGGATTCAGAGTTTTCCTTCTCCTAGATGGGTAGCCAACCAAGGCTAACGAGCCCCTTCTGCCCGAAGCTTACTGATTTAGGCGCCAGTTGCTCGCCTTTGCCCCTTCTCCTGTCTGTGGTAACGGTTCCGCCAGGCTCAGTAACTGAGCCACACGTGAAGGCCAGGAGTTGGACTGGTTGTCAGAGGCTATTTGAGACGCATGCCATTGGAAGCACTTTGTAGGTAATGGTGGGCTTAAGACCATTACCACTTCCGGCGTTAACAACCTTGCGGAACCTTGGTTCCGCAAGGTTGTCCCTGGCTTACTACGTTGGTTTGGGGGGGGGGGTAGCCTCAAAACCTTAAAAATTACAGTAACCCTAAGTTATTTTATTGGGTGGGGGGTGACTTCAAAGAGGCAAGAGCCCAGGATTTCTATTATGACTGTAGCTGATGAAATAATGCGAAAATCCGAGGTATCAATAAACAAAATAGTGGCTTGGCATAACGCACTGCCTTATTACAGGCAAACTACATCGTTTTTTTTTAAAGAAACTCCATATTGGCGAAGAATCCTACACCAAAAGTAATTAGTGAAAATATCTGCTTCGAAAGGAAAATAATGTGAACACATAGGCTACACAATAACTTTATGCAGATTATAACATATTTTAAAGTAAAACACACACACACACACAAGACCTATTGCCTCATATTGGTTGCTGCGCCTGTTTCAATTTTGTCACTTAAATAGATCTACAATAAGAGACGGTTCTCTTTCAGAAAGTAGACATAGATGGCCTAGATCTATCGGCAATATAGCGATTGCAGCTGAAATGTTCAAGATCTAAAATATCCTAGTATCGGAGCGAAAAAATTATTGACGTCTATCTATCTTTTCAATCCGATTGAGTT
This sequence comes from Biomphalaria sudanica, assembly GCA_036873155.1. Taxonomy (NCBI): domain Eukaryota; kingdom Metazoa; phylum Mollusca; class Gastropoda; family Planorbidae; genus Biomphalaria; species Biomphalaria sudanica. The sequence goes on along the minus strand of JAZGLO010000568.1, from coordinate 929,595 downwards.
TATAAACTATATATAAATCTATAGGCTATGATATATTAGATCTTGCTTTTTTTCATTTATCTTTTTTTTTCTCTAAGCGTGATGTCTTGCATTCAAGACAATATAGGCTATGTGTAAAACAAAAAGCACTAGCCTATATAACAATACTCGGGAGGAAATAAATTCATTGCACAACGAAAGGAAAGACTACTCTAAATTATTTCAACAAAAATATTCTTTTAACCACGTTCCTATCAACCTTTAGAATCTATTCTTTTTTCTAGATGGTCTAGATTTAGATCTTATCATAAATTGAACTCAGTTTAGTTACAATTTTTATGATAAACTTATAATTTTTATAATGGAGTACTTAAATGATGGAGGATTTCGTGAAACTCATTATTCACTTATGTAAGTAACACCGTGACCGTCGTGTGTAACTAACACTGAAGGTACCGTACTATTTTGTATTTAACGTATTATAATTAAAACTTATTAAATGAGTTATTAATAGATTCGTATAGATCAATAGGCTATAGGGGGTAATAGTCACTATAGAGAACGGTATACCTAGAGAACTATTAGATTATTAGTAATAGAGTTAATAGAGAGTCTAGTTAATAATCATAAATGAGATGAGTGTGTCTGAGAAATTTCCTAGATCTAGATTACTTCTAATCTAATAAAGAATAGTAATTATATATTTAAAATTTAATCTTTTTTTGAAGGAGCGTCAGTAATTTATAAGACAGATTTATACTATACTCGATCTCTATCTTAGTCTTAGTATTCTTAGTTAGTATCTAGATTACTCTAGTGTCTAGTCTAGACTCTAGTCACTCTAGATCCTTACAAAGTGTAACATACTTAACATAGAAGTGGGGCTATTGGCAGTTGAAAATGCTGGGAAACAAAATTTGATCATCATGGAAAAAATATTAATACCGTACCATGGTCTAGAATTTAGTTTCTAGTCATCATAAGTTTCTGCTCTGTGTTACGCCTTACGGGTTGAATAATTGCTTTCTTTTTTAGAGCATGTTGCCGATGTGGTCTTCAAATAGAACCAAATCCTACGAATATGTGCGTGGATTGCCTTCGTTCAGATGTAGACATCACAGAAGACATTCCCAAGACATCAGCCTTGTCTTTTTGTCGTAGTTGTGAAAGGTAATATAAATAATAAATCAGAATGTAAACATAGTTCTACATAAAGAACTATTTTTACCACTTCAAATATTAAGTCTTTAAGCTTTTTATTTTTTCTTAATATTTTAATTATTTAAAAAAAAATGTATAAATCTTCTAACTTTATCATTACAATTTAATAGTTTAACTAAATTCTTTAAAATATGCTAGGAAATTTTTAAAAGGAACAAGCCTTCTAGATGTTAAATAGGCTTCAGATTTAAGCCAGGGGAAAATGCTGCCGAGTGGATCCTCATAGCACTTGATCGTGTTCTGTCTTTTCCCTTTAGTTCCAGGGGCAACTTTAAAATTTAAGATTCAAGCATTCAACTTTGGACCTTGCACACAAATGCTTGCTAATAAGATTCATATTTTTCCCGAGTAGCAATTCCTATAAAATTGTGATTCCTGTTTTTGCAGATATCTTCAGCCACCAAACCAGTGGATCAAAGCTGAGCTTGAGTCAAGGGAGCTTCTGGCTGTTTGTTTAAAAAAACTTAAAGGTCTCTCAAAGGTGATAGTGTTGTTAATAAGGTTTCTATTCATCTCTCATTGACTGTAATCATGAACTAGGTTATATTATTGTCATCAATACTGTGTATACTTGATTATTGGAACAATTAGTTATTTAACAAAAGCAAAAATGACAAAAGCTATTAGATACTTTTATGCCATTAGCCTGTCATTGTTAATAATTTGACTAGCCAGACAGTAGAAGTCCATTCAATGACTATACTTTTGAATTTGACGCGAAATAGAAAGAAATATCTATTATATTGCTTTTTTTTTTAAGGTTTACCCCTTGTCACTTACCATTAGTGAATCTTGTGAATGCTGACGTTAACTTGTGTTTGTTTCTTTGTGGATGTTAATAATTTCTGATTCTTTGTTTGTTTCAAAGGTGAAACTTGTGGATGCAGGATTTGTTTGGACAGAGCCCCATTCAATGAGAGTCAAAGTAAAGCTGACTGTACAGAAAGAGGTACAACCCAGATCTATTCTAGAATAAACTTGAGTTTCCAATCATTTGGTCTGTGGAACACTTGGTTGTTAGTGTGCCTTACTGAAACATTAATTTTAGGTTACAGCAATCATAGGTAGGGGACATGAGAGAGTAGTTGATAATGTAAAAGGATATGCAAATAGGAGAGCACCAAAATTAAGTAAAGCAAATCTGGGGTATATGGAAAGTGCAATAAATCTTAACACTGACGTAGATATTCCCATATTCTTTGTTTTAATTGTGGGTAAGGAAGCTGCAGATACTTAGCTTCAATGGACATTTGATTTAGGGGATGATCCTTTGACATGCCTGCCTAAAGTGTAGATACCCCTCAGACCAAAGTCTGTGACATGCTTACCTAAAATGTACATGCCCTTCAGACCAAGGTTAGGCCTTATTGAAAGAAACAAATTTAGGTTAAACTTGGTGTTAGTTTCACAATGCCCTTGTAGGCTAAGGGAAACTTCACGTTCTATGGTCAAAAATGATGTCAGAAATTTATTTTTTATTGTCTACTGTTAAACTAGGAATGCTACACTTAATAAACAACGCCAACACTATAATGCCAGATTCATGAGTGAATTTATTTACACACTTTGTTAACACACATAACATTCCAACATTCACTCCCTTGGTCAAGGGGAATCATTCAAGCTACTCATATAAACAATGTCAACACTACAATCCAATTGCCAAAAAATGCTTATGCTGTTTGAAATGATGAATTTATTTATTTATTTACTTTTTTGTGTTCAGGTCATGAACGGTGCATTGCTTCAACAAGTATTCATTGTGGAGTATGTGGTTCAATCTCACATGTGTGATGACTGCCACAGAGTTGAGGCCAAAGATTTTTGGAGAGCAGTAGTTCAAGTCAGACAGAAGGCTAGTTGGATTTTAAAAAATTATAATTGAACATTTATTTGTAACTTTCACATTTTAATACATTATACTCCAAAGCTTGACCTTGTAAAATATTTGTACATGTTTTGGATGTTTCTTCATAGTTGAAGATAATTTATTTCTAGTCCAAACCTCCCACAGGATGATGGGGGATGGCTGTGGGCAGGGTATGAATCCGGGACCCTTGAGAAGTCCGAACAACAGTCCAGCATGCATACCACATGACCTTGTGTGCAAAGGCACTAAACAAGCAGATTAAAGCTAGTAGGATTTAGGAAAATGCTTAGTTTATTCTAGGTAGCAATGCTACCTCTAGCAATGTACCATTTATTTTTTGTCTTCCCAGTGCTAACTGTTGCTGCCTGTCAATATTCTCTTTCTCCTAACCCGAGCTTTGTTTTTAAACTGCCATTACAGAAATTCCAGATTATACTACATCTACGCACCAGCTTATTGAATCACTACAACTAATTGTTTTCTTAATTGAATTTTCAGTCGTGCCTTTTATTTATTAATTTATTTTTTTTTACATTTCTACAGATTGATCACAAGAAGACATTTTTCTACTTGGAGCAATTGATTTTAAAGCATAAGGCTCACAGAAATACAGTGAACATCAAGCCAATGGCTGGTGAGAGCAATGTTAAAGTTTCTAAATTTATTTAAGTGCTGGTGATTTATTATTCTAATAAGTATTTTTTTATTGTTTAAATTATTTCATGTATCTCCGACTATGTAATCGAATTCATTTTTGCTACAACAAAAGAAAAATATCATTAATAAATTTAAAGAAAATTAAAATGTTAATTACTGAAGTAATATCAAGATTACATTGTTGCCAATGTTAAATTAAATGTTTCTATCCCTCAGATGGATTGGATTTTTTCTTCACAAAGCAAGATGATGCTAAGAAACTAGTCGACTTTTTGTCAGCGTTTGTGCCCAGCAGGTAAAAGTGTTTTTTTTTTAAGAATCTATGGATATGTTAAATGACTTTTGAAACAGTGGGTATGGGAGGGAAGAACTATTTTTAGTTCTCATTTGCTTCAGTTGTAGATCTAGATACTTGTAGATAGAAACATTCTCTAGCAAGAATCAATTAGGATAAAATTCTCTTACTGGCTTTCATTTCTTGAGACCCTTATAACGTCTAAGTAATGTAGAGAAAAGTGTTGACTGTTAGCTTTCATTTACTATTTATTTAGGCACATCACTGGCAAAGAGTTGGTATCTCATGACATCAGGAACAATAAGTTCACTTATAAGTATACATTCTCTGTGGAGATTGTTCCCATTTGTAAGGTAAGCTAGGCTAAGTTGCATTAGTACAGTAAATATTAAACATACACTTTTTATCGAGACCTTGATGTCTCTAGCACAGAGGAGTAATTACGTGGTCCTTTTTTTTTTTCTCCAAACAGGACTGCTAACTATTGCTTAGACCTACATAATTTAGTCCGCTGTTTACATTTTCAAATTTACAATATTTAGATTACATATTACTTTGACATTTTGAATTGAAAAGAAGTACACCAAGATGAATCATGAGTTAACTTTTGTTTTTTACAAAACAACTCAATCTGTTTGTTAGGTTTTGGATTCTTTTATATGTTTTTTCTCTTGCTTCCCATTCTAGGATCAAATTGAAATTTTGCACAATTATTCATAGTAGAAGACATTCAGACATTTGAATGTCACTCATTTTTTGTTTATGACAGCATTTATCTGAATAAAACAGGGGTGCATATTTGTGAATTAACAAATGGGCAAATCTTTCAAGTGCTACATGCTTAGTGCTACATTATCTTAACGGCAAACATGCTTTTTTATTTAAATTTTCTTTTTAGTGTGAAAAAAAAAACAAGCAACCTATCAATTAAAGCAATAGCAGTTTGTTATGCTGTTCTACTTCTTCATTAACCAATCTGAAACTTGTTCTCCAGGACAACATCATTTGCCTGCCTCAAAAGACTGCACAGCAGATGGGCAGCATTAATCCTCTGTGTATTGTCCTTAGAGTGACTCAGAATATCCATGTTATAGATCCCAACACATTGCAAGGTAAGGAATGTTACAAGTTGATTGTCTTTTCCTGCAGTGCTACAAAGTGCTCTGTTCCAGTCAGTGCTTATTCTCATTAGACCCCATTTTATAAAGGGGTTGTCTGAATTAGCCAGGAAAAGCCATGGCCTAGTAGAGCTGAAGTCTCTAATTAACATGCAAAACTACATTAACACATAGGAAGTAATTATATTCTCTTTTGAAGGAAAGTCTGTAATTTATAAGATAGAATAATATAAATAATGCATCAAAGTGGATGACCACTCATGAAAAAGAAATTATTTTAGCCATACTTTCTTGGCACAGATTGCAAAAAGGCTACAGCTGAACAGCAAAAAGCTGACTAGAAGAAAAATCATCTGTAGTCTATAAAAGCCTTAAATTTCATATATTGCTATCTTAGTCATTTTTGTTTCCTTAAAACTTCAAATATATTTTAGAAGAGATATATTGTTTTATGTCTCTTATTCATTTTGCCTTTGGTTTATCATTACCTCTCGTTACACTTGTTCCAAACAGTGGCAGAGCTGAGCTCGGCTAATTACTGGAGAGATCCGTTCACAGCTTTGGTGTCCGTCAAACAGCTGACAGAATTTATGGTGATGGAAATAGATTTAGTGCCAGATAAGGAAAGACCTTTTAGGCCCAGGGTGTCCAATAAGGTGAGTGTAGTGAACTTCTGACATAGGCTTTAGTGACAAACAATTCCATGCATATCAATAATTCAAAATCCCAGGAAATGGTAAAGATCAGATAAAATAATTGTGTACTTCTTCTGCAAACTAGAAAACGGCACCTTACTCTTGATTCTAGATTTTGAGCCTCTATTAATGGGTACCTGACATTAGTTGGGGCAAAGTAAAGGTGGTTGGTCGTTGTGATGGCCACATGACACCCTTTTTAACAGTGGGCCACAGAAACAGATGTCCTTTACATCATCTGCCCTATAAGATCACAAGGTCTGAAAGGGGAACTTTACTTTTTTTTTTACAACACATTTGATATAAAAAATGTAAATGGCATTCTGACACATTTTATTACATGACGTTTGTAATGCATTTTGGCAGTTCAATAATTTTTGTCAGTTTCTTATGTTTATCACATAATCTTACAGCATGCTCTAGCTGATGTGTATGTGGCTAGAATGAGTGACCTTGGCGTCAATGAGATACAGTTTCACTGTCGTACTCACTTGGGGCACATTCTCAAAGTGGGCGACACAGTGCTGGGGTAAGTTGTCAATGAACATAAGTAGTTAACATTAACTAATTAACTAAGTAGATTTTTTTTATGTGGTCATTATCTTATGTGATGTTGTCACCTTAAAATCAAGCAAACCATTGATACTAGTCTGATTGTTGAATGGGTGCACATTGATGTTTTGACAGATTTGATTTCACAAATGCCAATTTGAACCATCAACACTTTGAAAAGATGAAAAGTGACAAAGTACCTGATGTGGTTTGTATCATTTTATTATTTCTTCTTCTGTCCCTTGACTTTCGATGTAGAGGTGCTGTGACAGTTTGCGTAACCAAATCGCTCCACTTTTTCCAGTCACTAGCTGTTCTTAGCAGGATATCAGATAGGTCGGCCCATTCTTTTATGTTATCCAACTAGCTTTTTTTTTTTTTTTTTTTTTTGTGGACGAACTTTTTTTCGTGCTTCCTCCACTGTCCCTTAAAGAATGACTTTTGTCTAGACAGCCTAAAATTTCATATTTATCAGCTTGTGGTTTGAATCCATAAAAGAATTGCTGTAGCTTCTTTAAACAATGTTTGTGTATTTAGACATTTGAAAGGATATGAATACATAAAAACTGCATCTTGTGATGTTTTTTTTACAATTATTTACTGGGTTTCAGAAATTTAAACCTCATTTATAGCACTCTTCAATGTCCATTGTTTATTTTCTCTAGTTCTCCCTAGTTTTTCCTTTTTACTCAGTCTTTTACACTAATGACATTTCTGTGTTCTGATCTGTTTTTTTCCAGTCATTTTTATTAGTTTTTAAACAGTTTTGTCTTGACAATTATAGATGTTAGCCCATAACTAGAATGTATTTATACAAGCTGATACCTCTCTATTCACTCAATGCTTGTTGCAGATGTTGATCAAGAAAGTCTTTGACAATGCCAGGAGAATGCGTCGCAGAAAATGGAAGCTGCACAGGTTTGAGGGAGCCGACGAGCTGGATACTGAGAGCGTGACCAGGTAATTTTGATTTTAATATTTTTCTGTTGCTTATTACAATGTTGAAATCGTTTCTGGTCAATAAGAGTTTGCTCATTGTCAAGCATTAAATTTATTAACATTAAAATACATTCAGGTTGGCAACAGACTTTAAAATGCCATTTTTAAATTAGAAAATACCTTGTTTATCCAGGCTGTTGAAAGCTAATTATATAAAAAAGCTGATCAATGATTTGCTCAGCCTTGATACACTCTCCACTGGAACACTAATTGTTTAGTTCATTGACTTAGTGTTTCTTGTATGTTCCCAGAGACTACAATGATTTCTTGAATGACTTGGAGGAAGACCAGGGACTCAGAGAGAACATCAACATCTATAAAGGTTAGACAACTGACACAATAATTCAAATTACATTGACACTTGGGGACAAGTCTTGAGGGTGTATCCTAAAGGTCATCATCTCTAACAGTATAAATTGTCTGCCACACTCGAGCTAATGGAGAGTTACTTTTTATAGTATTCAATGTGATGCAGTAGTTACCACTCTTTATTTAACAAAACAAATGTGTATATTTGACTGTTACACTAAATTTTAAATGTACCCAGTCAATATTGTACACATTTAATGGATCTCTTAGGAACTATTTTACCAGTGATGAAATGTACTGTATGTAAAATGTGAATAGTGTTCCTACTCTTAAAAACTTTACAATCTTTGGAACATAGATGGTGTCTATAATCTCAGGCTGCGACAATCTTGAGTTCATATTGTCAAACAATGCTGCCTTTAATCTTACTCTTGGACAATCTTTTAGGCATGCACTTTTCGTAATCTAATCTGAATGAAACTATTTGTGTCCATTGAATTCTATTGTACCCTTAAAGTTTGGCACTTCATTTTCTTTCCTTTTTTTAGTTTTTAGATCATATTTCTGTTTTGTAATGAATCTTGTAGCCTGGCACTCGATCTACTTGGTGAATTTTACTTTGTTACTTTGTACTTTACTTTATTAATTTGTCAAGGACTTTATTTTCATTGGAAAACACGTTTTTTTTAGTGTAATGCTTGAAGTCAATATAAATATACACTTTTTAAAAAAAAAATATATTTTGAAAAATTGCTTAATTATAAATCAAGATCCACAGGATCTACAAATCAGTGAGATCCACAGGATCTACAAATCAGTGAGATCCACTGGATCTACAAGTCACTGAGATCCACAGGATCTACAATTCACTGAGATCCACAGGATCTACAAATCAGTGAGATCCACAGGATCTACAAATCAGTGAGATCCACTGGATCTACAATTCACTGAGATCCACAGGATCTACAAATCAGTGAGATCCACAGGATCTACAAATCAGTGAGATCCACTGGATCTACAAATCAGCGAGATCCACAGGATCTACAAGTCACTGTTGTTGTTTTTTTTGAAAATTTCCTTTCAATTTGTTTCATAGTCAAGTTTCATCATGTAGTGTTTACTGTATGAATGCATAAATATATTTCTTTCAGATGCTTCCAAGATAACAGTTGAGTTAGAAGACACAGATGATGAAGGAATACCACACATAAGCTTGCAGGAAATGCTAGAAGACTTACATATTACTGAGGATGCTACCGGTGGTGAGGGTGCAGCAATGATGGAGTAGATGTGTTCTTAGGAGAACAAAAAAATATTGCACTGAATCTGTAAATGACTGTTAAATTTGTGTTGTTGTTTGCATCACTTGTTGCTCATGTGTGAGATCAATAAAACACACACTTCTATACTCTTTTGAGATGTTTTGCAAAAAAATTTTTTAACTTCCTATTTATAAAGCTGAGGCTAGCATAGTCCACACTATACTGCAAAAACTTGTCTAAAATTTGATATTAATATCAAGTTAGTGCAATGTACATTCATTTAATTTATGATGAATATGTAGACTGCAGTTGGGTCTGCATAATAACAATGTTAATTATATTGCATTCTTCTTTGATCTTTAGACTCAAAAGACAACATATTTTTATTTATGATGATAAACTTGATTAGGGTTGAATATTATAACTTTGTTGCAGACGAAAAATAAAGTATTTCTTTGGAATCATGTCTTTTTTTGTGTTTTTGTCTAATAGAAAAAAATTGAATAAAGCTGAAATGTTTCCATGAAGAACTTTAGATACTACGACAATTTTAAGTTTGTAAATGTTTTACTTTGCTGTGCATGACATCAATTAAGCTAGTAAGCCAACGGGTGTCTAGAATGACACACTACTTTTGAAAACCTTGGTTTGATTTGCATCCTAGAGCCTTGTTTGTCTTTGAGTTTGCAATAAGCAAATTCTTGCCAATCAGAAAGTATTTGTAAATCAAATATATTGACTATTTGAACAGCGGACTCCTGCATCTTTCATTGGATTGGAGGCGCCCTTTTGTTACACCTTCTGTTGTCCTCAACTGTTTGCAAGTTAGTCAAGGATATTATTATTATTATTATTATAGCTTTTATATAGCGCTACTTTCATGTGTACAGCATGCTCAGAGCGCTTTTTGGTTCAATCTCACTTGTGGACCAGTGGGGGGGGGGGGGTTGTGTGTGTGTCTAGGAGTTGATTTTCCGTGCTGCCTTTAGGTGCTCAGCAAAACACAACTCTGTCCGAGTCAGGTGTCGAACCTCGAACCCCCTTCTAGGTAGCCAAGCCAGGGCAAGTTCAAGCGCACTAGGCCTCTCAACTACGCTTCCCATAGGTTGGTCCATCACTTTTGTCACCTCACCTTTTAGTTCAGTCAAGGCAGTAGTTGTCATACAAATTCTTACTAGTTGTTCTTGTCTGCTCCAAGCCAGGGAAGACTTCATACAGTTTGTATCATGTTTACGAAAGGTTTGCCATTTATAATTTTTTGAACAAGAAATTAAGACATTGAAAGTTTTCATTATAAGGCTTTAAAGTAGAGACAATCAAATTAGCTGAGTTTCATGTAGCCTAGATGATCTAAGCGTAGAGTATCAAAACTTTCACTTTAATATCCTTGCTTGTGAATGTTAGTTTTTAAAACCCTGACCATTTACACTCACTGTAAAAGAAAAATTAATTTCACTTAGACTGAGCTTGTCAGCTGAGAGCTTTGCTATCTCCAGTTCTATAGATGAACACTGTCCCTTAAGCAAAAAAGATTTTGAGATATTTGTATCATTTTCTACAACAAATTGCCTAGACAAATAAAGACTAGATGTAGTAATAATATGCAAATGTTTATTAAGTTTTTTTTGCAACAAAATTATAACTAACAAAAGTAGAAACCACATCATAATTATTATGACAACAATCTTCATGTATGTTTGGAAAAAAAACACATTTGTCTGAGCTTTGAAATAAAGCTGAATAAATGAAAGAGTGTTCATATGGATAGCAATAAGTTATTACAAATTTGAAAAATGAAATCTGGAAAAAAATACTTGGAACAAGAAAAGTATATTTCAGCAAGTCATGTGCTTCTGATGATAATAAATGATGTCTATGATCAAATCTATGCCAAGAACTTTCTGGGTAGAGTTATTATTAGGACTTCCTAAAAATTATCCTTGATATTTTGGGATGCTCCTTTAGCTTTTAAAGATAATTACATTCTAGACCAAACCTCCCAAATGAGACCATCTATCAACAGTCCAGTGCATACAACACCAGGCTTTCGAAGGTGGTCCATTGATTTAGATTAAATTTAGTATGAAAATTAAAAAAATGGTGGACAAGATGGACAAAGATTGTCAGTTTTCTAACTAACATCAAATGCTTCCTAAGGATGCCTAATGACCTAAATTCACATGTGGCCTTCTGGAGTGGTGACATCACTATCTTAAATCCAGATGTGGCCTACTTGAGTGGTGATCTCCCTAATTCCACATGTGACCTACTTGAGTGGTAATATCCCTAACTCCACATGTGGCCTACTTGAGTGGTGATCTCCCTAACTAACCCACATGTGGTCTACTTGAGTGGTGATGGATCTGCCATCATTAAGAAACAAAGGTAAAAATGTTTAGGCAGTGAATCCAGTTCAAATGAATCACAAAAGAGCAGGTCAATAAACAAATCTAGTTGTTTTCAGACCTGACTTACCCTTGGCCCTGATTTGACCAACCCATTGACCTAAAATGAAATCAAATTTTGGCTTAGTCACATTCATTTTTAGTTCAACTTAGAATGAGTGCAGTAATTCATGAGACAATGGAAACCCAGTTAATACCTGCATATTTTTAAATTTGCCACACCTGATGCAGACAAAGCCTGGTGCCCACGCTAACCCTTAATCTTCAGAATTGACAATGCCTTAGATAATATAGATATTGTAGTTATATTTAGTCAAAAATCTTTGAAAAAAAAATCATATATTGGTGCTGCAAGTCGCAGGTCACTAGTCATCTTTATAATGATTTAACGTGGTCTTATAAATTTAGGAGAGCCACAAGATCTCATCCTCTAGCTGTATTATGTATACATTTGTGCATCAAGCATGTTTCTAAGGCGAGAAAAGTAAACACTAAAATCAACAGAGTTGATAGTGCTCAATGGGAAAAAAATCACAATAAAAGGTAGAACCTATGGAATATACATCTCAAAATAAAAATACTTTTGAATAAAAATGAGAATTATCAAAAAGAAAGGAAAAGAATTACATGAAACAAAGTGACACTGAACACAACTTTAAAAAAAACAAAACATTTCAAATAACACAACCTTTTAATAGCTTCATTAAAAGAGTTCAGAAAGTTAAATAGAATGTATGAATGTATACAAATAGTGAGTAGGATCAAACTTCTCATATATACATTTTCTAAAGGGGAAACCAAAAAAATCTGGGTAATGAAATGTTAACAACGTTTATTAGGAAGAAAAAACAAACAAACTAGAGATGTACATGGTGAACCTTAAAGCAGATGCTCAAAGACAGTTCCAATAAAGAATAGCACTTTGATCCAACAAATGGACAGGATAAGGTTAGCATATATGGTTTCTAAGGAAATCATCTGACCCTAGACTTAGTTTATTAAGGAAGAAAAAAAAAAGCTCTAGTTAATTCAGTTTGCACAAGAACATCACCATCTTAAAGAGAACTTTATAGAGTACTGGTATATTAATAATTAGACACAAGAAGATAGAGGAGGTGGGGGGGGGTTGGCAAATTGACAGCATTCCCTATCTGAGAATTCTCTACAAGTTTGCCTATGGGATTAAAAACTAATACAGATATTTGTAATATATTTCTTGATGTAAAAGCCATTTACTGTGACCAAAATAGGAAGAGAAGAATTGCATTTTAAAAACAATTCACTGATTAGGAATTACAGTGGAGATAATTGTGACAAGTGGCCAACATCATTCAAATGTAACGAGCAGTCAACAACACCAAACTGTGACTAGTGGCTACAGCATCAAAGATTTTTTTTCTAAACAACTTTATTTGAGCTGCACCGGCTTTGGGACCAACTAAAAATCCCAGCCGAGTCTGGCCAATCTAAATCATGACACCAGTCTCAGACACCATGAGATATTGCCACTATACATGAACAGAATTTGTCAATATACCCCATTGTAGAAAAATGAAGACGACAAATGAGCAAAAAGGGAAAAAAAATAAAGTAAAGAAAAGCCAGGTGGAGCTTGTGGAGTTGGCAGGTGGAGTTTGTGGAGTCTGAAACATCTACACACTGATCATTGGTATTGAAATTTTGATGAATTTATTTATCTAGGCACATTTATTAGTACAAATGAGGATAAAATAATTTACTTTATTTAAGAAAATATCCTAATAGTTAAGTTATCAGATGCGACACAATTATTTTGCTAAATAATTTGACAAAAAATTTACTAAATTTACTAAAAATGCTCAAAATTGTTTTACCTCTATAAATATTTTTTTTAATAACAAAATTCTTCAAAATCATTGAAAAATCATACAATGACTCCAAATAACAAAGCATTTAGTGACATATTAACAAACAGATCACGAATTGAAAGATCAATTGAAAACTTTTTTCACTAAAGTATCACAATGACCGATAAACAAACCTCAGTCAGCTTATGTTCCGTTAGTCATCTCCTCAGCGTGGTTGACTTTGGACGACTTCTTGTTTAAGTAGGCCTCCGCTTGAGACAGCGCTTCTGGGATCTTATCTACAGACTTGGTTGTGTAATTAAAAAGATGGGTAGGGTCATTGTCTTTGCCCCTCGCGATCTGGACAATCCTACAGAGCAGGTCATAGGCAATGGGCTCCGAGACCACTGAGTCCTTTTTGTATTCTGGATGCTGTTGGACAAAGTTTCTCATCCACCTGGCACTGGTGACCAACTTGCCTGTGTGGACAGGTGAAAACCATTTTAGAATTGTTTAATCTTAAATTAAAATTAATGGTCTCAGATTGGAAAGGTAGGATTATGAACAATTGTTAGATTTCATAATAATAACATTTGATACATTTCATTTTATTACATTTAAATGCAATTTGAAACAATTGACGAGGGCATGGTGGCTGAGTGGTGAAGAGCTTGGCCTCCTTACCATTGGGTCTCGGGTATGAATCTCAAAGAAAACTGGGATTTCGAATTACAGGATTTTCAAGACACCACTGAGTCCAGCCAGCTCAAATGGGTACCTGATATTAGTAAAGGCGGTTGGTCGTTGCGCTGGCCACTTAGCACACTTTTTAGCCCTCTGCCATAGACCGTATAAATCAAAACATCTGAAAAGATACTAACTTAACTTAAATGACTCGAACACAAATGCACATAATCCGGAGGTTAATACAGGCAAAACAAAAAAAGGTCCAAAAATGTTCCCAATTATTTACAAGCTGTTCGATCAATTTACCATTAAGGCTATTTTAACCGTCATTTGATATATTTTGTTTTCAATATAAAATACAAGAAATAATTTAAAATATAATGTTAGTTTATATGTATTTTTTTCTGACTCCCAATGTTTTCTCTGGAACTAAATGCTACTGCACCAGAAGATATGAATAACACATGCTTCAGTGCCAGATAACATATATAACCTACACCTAATTATTTGTAATTTTTAAATTTTCACTGCAAAATTTGAGACAAGAGAAATGTAATTAGCAGGAAGTGGCTAAGATTGATTTTAGGAGTCACAGAGTTCGGGGCACAAAGAAAGAAATACTAAGGCAACTCTTGATGAGTGCGGCTTGCAGGACATGTTCTCCCACACAAGGAATCGTGCATCCCAAAGGTAACAATAACATGGAGGCCAACATGAGGGATGTCCTCGTATAACCTGGCACAGCAGCTGCCCAAAGTGGTGAAATCCTTATGACGTGTTACTGTAAAGGAAAGGCCGTGACCAAAGCTTTTACCTGAAGCTCTCATGGAGATCAGTTTAAGATACTGGGTGACAGTACACCTGGTGTCCACATCAATCTCTATACTGTCCATGTACAGGTTGATTAAAGCCAGCAGACCGGGGAAATCTCCCTGTGAAAGAACAAGTTAAAAAGAAAAGGTTTATACACAGCCGCAATTCATCATCCTAACAATAAACAACTGGCACTAGGTCATAAATACAATGGTTACCTTGCCATGGAATATCTCGTTGATTGTCATTTCCTCATATTGGTCAGTGAGGTTACATGCTGAGCTGCCACACTGCCTAGAGCATTCAGGGGGAGTTGACTCTATTCACAAAATAGAAACAGTTGCAATCATGAAATGACAACGAAATATTTATTAATTTAAATTTCTTTTGAAGTCATCGATTTAATATAATACACTGAGTTATTTTTGAGAATTCATCAAGTTTTTATTTTTATCTATTTTTAATTCTGACAAATCCCTGGCAATCAAATCATTAAATAGAAATAATCTGATATAAACTTTTTACATGTAAAAATTATGAGTGAGTCTGGTGTGAATGTATATTTTTGTTTTCTATAGTTATAATGTTGTTTTTTTTGTGTAATACACAAATTATTAGACAACTTTCCTTATGGATAATAAAGATTATTATGACAAAATTTTTTTTATAAACTTACCTGTCAAAACATCCTTACGGAAGAAAAACTTGTCTTTGATGACAGCATCTCTTTTGAAAGCCGTTTTCATATTTTCATCCACCTTGAATAAAAAAACAAAAGAAATATTGAGTGGAAAAGCAAACACAGGTAAAAAAAATATTTAAAAAAAAATAATTTTGTTTATAAAGCGCTGTTAACAAACAAAATGTAGGCTCAAGGCGCTGTGATAACATTACAAAAACAAACACAACAGCTAAAATGACAAACAAATCTAAAAAAGTTTTAAACAGGTAGGTCTTAATGTTCTTCTTGAAAGTAGTGTAGCACGTTGTCTGTCTGAGATCAATGGGGAGTGAGTTCCAAACCTTTTGTCAGTACACTGAAAAAGCCCGCAGAGGGAGGGAGAAACATGGCACCACTAAAAGCGTTGAATCCATTGAGCACAGGGCTCTCTGAGGGACATATGGAGTGATCAAATCTCTAAGGTACAAGGGCATTTCTTTGTTGTAGATACACTGATGACAAAGTGTCGCTACCTTTTAGTCAATTCTGGCTTTCACAGGAAGCCAACGTGAGCAGGAGCAATAATAAAAACTGATTGAGAATATATCACTGCAGAGAGTTAAACGTTTCTTGCTTGGCAATGAATGGATGTCAGGCAAGTGTTTAAAAGCAGGCACATCAAGGCTTTTTTATTTTATTCCTTACATACAATTGTATTACTTATTGAATGATTTCAAAGTTGAGGGTTAACAATTCTCTGTAAATGGAAAACAATTCATTTTAATGGGAAAACAATGCTTAGGAAAAGGAAAACAATGCTTAGGAAAAGGAAAACAATGCTTAGGAAAAGGAAAACAATGCTTAGGAAAAGGAAAACAATGCTTAGGAAAAGGAAAACAATGCTTAGGAAAAGGAAAACAATGCTTAGGAAAAGGAAAACAATGCTTAGGAAAAGGAAAACAATGCTTAGGAAAAGGAAAACAATGCTTAGGAAAAGGAAAACAAAGCACTGCAAATAAAAAAACAATGAATTGTTAAGGGAAAACAAAGTATTGTAAATAGAAAAACAAAACATCATAAAATGTTTAACATGTTTCGGTTGTTCCTTCAGAATTGAAGCTAATTTACTTCCTAGTCCAAACCTCCCGCAGGACGACGGGGGTTGGGAGAGGGCAGGGTTTGAACCCAGGACCATCAATAAGTACAAACAACAGTCCAGCACGCAAACTGCATGACCAGGCAGCAAAGCAATGTCAATGAAAAACAATGCAAACAAACACAAGGCAGTGAAAAGGCTAGACAACGGAACATAAAAG
Organism: Biomphalaria sudanica; assembly: GCA_036873155.1. Taxonomy (NCBI): domain Eukaryota; kingdom Metazoa; phylum Mollusca; class Gastropoda; family Planorbidae; genus Biomphalaria; species Biomphalaria sudanica. The sequence goes on along the minus strand of JAZGLO010000568.1, from coordinate 912,930 downwards.
GGATTTTTTTAAAAAAAGTGTCTACCTTTGATATTGGGATGATCAGATTCAGCTTGTAGGACAAGATCACCCGAGTCAGAAGCACGATGAAAACAGTGAAAGCAGCATTCTCAAAGTCAGTCAACTGGGCCTGTAGAGAGATCATAGCAAATACTTAACAATGCATTCATCAACACTAAGATGTGACAGAGTGAGCAAAAAAAAAATGATGTATGGATCTAGTATGGGTTTGCTGTTGGAGATCTGCTCAACAAATAAAATAAGAGAAACACATCTCGTATGTGTATTGGATAAATAGTCATGCGCTACACTGTTGCTTGCAATACAATGGAAATAGAAAACCATATTTTATCCCTTTTTAGAATGTGGGAGCATTGTCTGAATACAAGTTAAGATCAAGTTCAGTTTTAAACAGAGATTTATTTACATTCCAAACTATACCTGTTTGAGTGAAGTAATAAAAAAAATAATAAAAACTCCTTATCTCAATAACTACAATTTGGATATTCAGTATTTTGTTGTCTTCTTTAATTGCTATTTTACCTCACACTATCAATTAGGTGGCAGAGTGGTTAATTGCTTGGCTTCCAAACTTGGGTCCTGGATTCAAATCTTTGTGAAGACTGAATTTGAATTTTGGGATTTGAGGGCACCCCCAACCCTCACCCAACTCTAATGGGTACCCGATAGCCCTATAGATTGCAAGGTCTGAAAGGGGATGGCAGAGTGGTTAAGCACTTGGCTTTCGAACCTAGGTTCAAATCTCTGAAGACCGGAATTTTGAGATTTTTAGGATGTCCCTGAGTCCACCCAAATCAAATGGGTACATGACTTTAGTTGGGGAAAGTAAATGCGATTGGTCATTGTGCTGCCAAAATGACACCCTGCCCGTTTAACGTTGGTCAAAGACACAGATGACCTTAACATCGTCTACCCCATAGATTGCAAAGTCTAAAAGGGAAATCTTTTCTTCCTTTTACATAAATAAGGTCTTATAGTAGTTAATGGTTAATTTCATCCAAACATATCAAACTTTGAAACTTTGTGTCTGTACAACCCTTCCTTATCCTACTGATCCACATTCAGGCCAGGCGGAGGAAATAGTTTTGGCTGGACAATGATAAGGAAGAGAAACTTTGTTGACTTTAAGAATAAGGATAGTTTTCATGTTTCACTGAAACTAATTTGGTCTAGAATAACCAGTTTTTATTCAACACATTGTTACAGACATCATCGTTCAAGTTAACCTAGAAATTTCATAATATGAATGTATTGTTATCTTCATTTATACCGACCCTATCAGCTAGGTTCCATCTAATCCTTTATTATTTTAAAAATAATATCATTTGCAGAAATATAAAGTTACATATATATAGTTTAAAGCAAATATTAATAAACACTAAATGCTTCCAAATTTCCTTCTAAACTGAGATGTCTCTAAATAGTAGTTGATGACAATATGTTTCCATTGAGCCAGATTTCAAGAAAGTTGCATAAAGGCAGATTAACAAGAAAATTAAGTCCCAGCACAGTTTATAGTCTCCACTGAATGAAGTCAGAAACACATTTAGATTTGGTTGGATTCAAGAACATCTCAAATATCTAAGCAGGACTTAAATCCAAGACTATCAAATTGATACCCAAACATTTTAACCCATCAGACCACCAAGTAACTAAAAACTAAATAAGAGAAAATTGTGTTACCTCCATGGGTCTAAACTCAACTCTCCAACCTATGTTAGAATTAGGTGGTGGAGGTTTAAACCTCATAGTCTGCCAGTTTGTAGACTGTATGTTCTAAAAGAAAAAAAGATTTTAAAAAGTTTAAAATATTCATTTTTTGTTTAATTCAAAGATACAACATAGATAAACAAATTTCGACATTGCAAAGTGTGACTATTCTACAACTTCGAAGAAAACATACAAGTTGAAACTTGAAAATGGCCTGAACTTTTTAAAGTAAATAAAAACTGTTGTCTTACGTGGACATTGCAATATTTACACATTTTCTATATAGCAAACTGACCAGATATTGAACAGACTGGATGTGTACAATAAAGCGGCTACCCCTGTTCCAGTTTTACTTCAATTTACACATTGTCATAAAAACTCTACAAAGATTAATTGAGCACATTTTTTTTTCAACAGCATTGGTCAAACTATTGTTATTTATCTGACTATTAAAAATGGAAGTGTCGGTAAATATTTAAATAGTGGTTTGTTTCATGGATTCCAATTCAAACCTATTTCTACAAAATATTTTGCATTTTATATTTTTAAAAAGTATGGTCACATATATATTTATTCAAAAACACTTTTGCCTAGTTGGCAAAATATGTGCAACTATAAAAGAAATATAAAGTGATACAAAAGAAATGTAAAAGCTAACAAAAAAAATGTTAATGTACATGAGTAATGTGGATGTACACAAGAAATGTGTAGTGATACAAGAAATGTGAAAGCAAATGAGAAATGTTGATGTACATGAGTAATGTGGATGTACACAAGAAATGTGTAGTGATACAAGAAATATGAAAGCAAATGAGAAATGTTAATGTACATTAGTAATGTGGATGTAGACAAGAAATGTGTAGCGACCCAAGAAATGTGAAAGCAAATGAGTAATGTGATGTACACAAGAAATGTGATGTACACAAGAAATGTGTAGTGATACAAGAAATGTGTAGTGATACAAGAAATGTGAAAGCAAATGAGAAATGTCAATGTACATGAGTAATGTGGATGTACACAAGAAATGTGTAGTGATACAAGAAATGTGAAAGCAAATGAGAAATGTTGATGTACATGAGTAATGTGGATGTACACAAGAAATGTGTAGTGATACAAGAAATGTGAAAGCAAATGAGAAATGTTGATGTACATGAGTAATGTGGATGTACACAAGAAATGTGTAGTGATACAAGAAATATGAAAGCAAATGAGAAGTGTTAATGTACATGAGTAATGTGGATGTACACAAGAAATGTGTAGTGATACAAGAAATGTGAAAGCAAATGAGAAATGTTAATGTACATGAGTAATGTGGATGTACACAAGAAATGTGTAGTGATACAAGAAATGTGTAGTGATACAAGAAATGTGAAAGCAAATGAGAAATGTCAATGTACATGAGTAATGTGGATGTACACAAGAAATGTGTAGTGATACAAGAAATGTGAAAGCAAATGAGTAATGTGATGTACACAAGAAATGTGATGTACACAAGAAATGTGTAGTGATACAAGAAATGTGTAGTGATACAAGAAATGTGAAAGCAAATGAGAAATGTCAATGTACATGAGTAATGTGGATGTACACAAGAAATGTGTAGTGATACAAGAAATGTGAAAGCAAATGAGAAATGTTGATGTACATGAGTAATGTGGATGTACACAAGAAATGTGTAGTGATACAAGAAATGTGAAAGCAAATGAGAAATGTTGATGTACATGAGTAATGTGGATGTACACAAGATATGTGTAGTGATACAAGAAATATGAAAGCAAATGAGAAGTGTTAATGTACATGAGTAATGTGGATGTACACAAGAAATGTGTAGTGATACAAGAAATGTGAAAGCAAATGAGAAATGTTAATGTACATGAGTAATGTGGATGTACACAAGAAATGTGATGTACACAAGAAATGTGTAGTGATACAAGAAATGTGTAGTGATACAAGAAATGTGAAAGCAAATGAGAAATGTTAATGTACATGAGTAATGTGATGTACACAAGAAATGTGATGTACACAAGAAATGTGTAGTGATACAAGAAATGTGTAGTGATACAAGAAATGTGAAAGCAAATGAGAAATGTCAATGTACATGAGTAATGTGGATGTACACAAGAAATGTGTAGTGATACAAGAAATGTGAAAGCAAATGAGAAATGTTGATGTACATGAGTAATGTGGATGTACACAAGAAATGTGTAGTGATACAAGAAATGTGAAAGCAAATGAGAAATGTTGATGTACATGAGTAATGTGGATGTACACAAGAAATGTGTAGTGATACAAGAAATGTGAAAGCAAATGAGAAATGTTGATGGACATGAGTAATGTGGATGTACACAAGATATGTGTAGTGATACAAGAAATATGAAAGCAAATGAGAAGTGTTAATGTACATGAGTAATGTGGATGTACACAAGAAATGTGTAGTGATACAAGAAATGTGTAGTGATACAAGAAATGTGAAAGCAAATGAGAAATGTCAATGCACATGAGTAATGTGGATGTACACAAGAAATGTGTAGTGATACAAGAAATGTGAAAGCAAATGAGAAGTGTTAATGTACATGAGTAATGTGGATGTACACAAGAAATGTGTAGTGATACAAGAAATGTGAAAGCAAATGAGAAATGTTAATGTACAAGAGTAATGTGGATGTACACAAGAAATGTGTAGTGATACAAGAAATGTGAAAGCAAATGAGAAATGTCAATGTACATGAGTAATGTGGATGTACACAAGAAATGTGTAGTGATACAAGAAATGTGAAAGGGAATGAGAAATGATGTACATGAGTAATGTGGATGTACACAAGAAATGTGTAGTGATACAAGAAATGTGAAAGCAAATGAGAAATGTTGATGTACATGAGTAATGTGGATGTACACAAGAAATGTGTAGTGATACAAGAAATGTGAAAGCAAATGAGAAATGTTAATGTACAAGAGTAATGTGGATGTACACAAGAAATGTGTAGTGATACAAGAAATGTGAAAGCAAATGAGAAATGTCAATGTACATAAGTAATGTGGATGTACACAAGAAATGTGTAGTGATACAAGAAATGTGAAAGGGAATGAGAAATGTTGATGTACATGAGTAATGTGGATGTACACAAGAAATGTGTAGTGATACAAGAAATGTGAAAGCAAATGAGAAATGTTGATGTACATGAGTAATGTGGATGTACACAAGAAATGTGTAGTGATACAAGAAATGTGAAAGCAAATGAGAAATGTTAATGTACATAAGTAAAATGTGGATGTACATGTTGATGTACACAGGAAATGTGTAGCAACACAAGAAATGTGATGGTATAAAAACTGCAGACCTCAAAGTGATCAGTGTCATTCTCATCGTCCAAGTCAATCTTCTCTGAAAACACAGACACAGGGTCACGGATAAACAGATGAGCAATGTGTCTGGCTAGAAGCTCTTCAACACCTGAGGATCACAATAATTAAACATGAGAACCAAGTTTCAGAGATTGAAAACTACCTAGAAATAAACACCAGGGCCAGGTGTCTTACCTCCTTTGATGAGCTCATCACATAGCTCTCGGTCAATCAACAAGGGGATGTCATTATAGCACTGTCCAAGTGGAGATATATAACTGTCTATGGAATCATAGCGAGATTTGGGAATTTGAAATCTGTCTTCTTTCAATGGCTGCAAAGGTACAATACAATTATAGAGACTAAACTTAAAAAGTATTCACACAAATACTCACTAACTCCATTGAGATAGTCTGACAAATAATCTTCTCAGTAATGTTTTAGTTATCCCTCTGTTATATCAATGTTAAAACCAGAGTCTCCCCAACAAATTCATAATGCTATTTCAGGAAATTTCCAGGAGCTTTTCATGGAAAATATGAAACTTCATGAGGAAAAAAAAAGCTATTTGCACAACACACATAATAAATAAATGTAACAATGACAAAAAAAAACAACATCACGTTAAAAATTGTATTTGCAAAGTCAGTTATCTAAAGTGCATTCATACATAAAATAAGAAAAGAATATTTAAAAAAAACACTAGATGGAGCAATACAGCCCAAACTAATTGTACAATGAATTTTTCAGTCCTTAATTTTGAACAAATTATTATCATAATTAATTTTATGTATTTACAAAAAAGCTCTTGTACAGCGAATCTTACAAGTTTTGTGAGCAACGGTCTAATGTCTTTTGTGGACTAATGTCTTTTGTGGTCTAATGTCTTTTTGTGGTCTAATGTCTTTTTGTGGTCTAATGTCTTTTTGTGGTCTAATGTCTTTTTGTGGTCTAATGTCTTTTGTGGACTTGTTTGTGAGAGATATAAAAGTAAATGTTTTCCTTTAAGACCTAGCAATCTATTGGGCAGATGATGTAAAGGTCATCTGCTTCTGTGGCCGTGGTTAACGAGGGTGTCATGTGGCCAGCACAACGACCAACCGCCTTTACTGTACTAAGATTTTAATTTACAGCTTAAAAATGTATTTATTTTATCATTCCCATTTCATTTATCATACAATAATACTCACTTTTTTTGACCTCCCTTCTCTTTATAATGCTCTAAGTCACATCTACACACTTCTATGTACCTCACTTTTCTTTATAATACAGTCTACAAAGTTTTTTACACCTCTCTACTTTTTCTAGTACAGTTCACTCACTTCCAATCCTCTCTCTTCCCTTGTCCTGTCATCCACTGATGAAGCAATCACAGGCCAGCGTGTATCAATATTTGACAAATAGCCTCTGTAGATTGGAGAGCTGGCACTTAAGGCAAGCTAAAATAAGAGAGAAATAAATTGAAAACCTTCCGCTGCATGTTACAATTTTGCATTTATTTTAATTTTTTTTAAATATTGGAAATTTTTCTTGTCATTGATATGGATGAATAAGCCTTTTTAAAAAGTTTCCTATAAGACACACAAACAAATATTCCTTGTTCCATATGCTAGGACAAAGTTTTACAAATACTCCTTCCCTAGTACTATTAGAGCATAGAAACTATCACCTGAGTCAGGCAGGAAAACCAAAGACTTGGCAGAGTTTAAGTCATTAATTAACATGCATGACTAGATTAACCTAGGGACATGCGTAGGACGTAATCATCCTTTTTGAAGTAGTGTCTGTATTTTATAAGATAAGATAAAATAATGCAAGAAAGAGAACAGATGCTCTTATTTCAATCACAGATGTTTTAGAACTTGAAGGAAACCTTCCCCAAGTATTATAAATGTAAAATGAAATCTATTTTCAAGATGCTTATAAGTTCTTTCATAACTTGCTATTTCTTACCATTATTGGACACATTCCAGCCAGCTGGTCATATAAAGTTTTGGCCTCATCGATATTACATGCCTGGAAGGTGACCTGGAGGCAGCAGTTGCCCATCCCAAACCCCATACAGTCCATGTAAATGTGATCAGGTTTTGCCGCTGCAGCACTGGAGCCATCATCTCCGAGGGAGGAAAAATCTTCCACAAAGGGCAACTTTGTGTTGACGTCTTTGAAAACTGGAACATAAAAATGAAAACTTGGAATACCAAGAAAGCTTTTTACAGATAAAACCTAAGATGGTTTTACAATTAAGCTTTCTTTTCTATAATAGGTGCTTAATAACTGGAGAGAGAGAGAGAGAGAGAGAGAGAGAGAGAGAGAGAAAGAGAGAGAGAGAGAGAGAGAGAGAGAGAGAGAGAGAGAGAGAGAGAGAGCAAGATTGATTTAAGACCACAAGTTCCATTCTTCTAGGTACTACACAGGACTCACAGCTTGTGGCAGATCAACCTCATTTCTAGACTTCATCCAAGAGCATATCAATCAAGAGAAGGAAGAAGTAAAAAAAAAAAAGGTTTCAAGAGATGAAAATAGAAAAATGACGTACTAGGAACATTGATAGCCACCTTTTCTTTCCTCCTGCATCGAATATTTCTTGTCAGTGTTCTGGAAAATAAACAAACAAACAAAACCATACAATTGTAGTGAATTGTTGGATTAAAGCCACCTACCAACTAATCCCATCTTTTTTTTTTGCATTATGCACTATTATGAGGCACAAACATTCTATTAGAAAACTTGAAGCAATCTACCACAGAATGCTTTAAAATAATACAGTTTTTTTTAAATGTTATGTTATGACAGTGTATGATTGCAAAGTCTAAAGTATTATCAAATGGGTCTATGTTTTCTGCTGCACTATTTGACAAACAAATTAAGATGGTATGGGCATGCAATAAGATTCGACAGTCAAAACTTTAACTACCCTACAAGGCACAAGATTTGGAAAAAGAAGATAATGAAATAGAAGAGATGGATAAATAATATCTGTAGACCCAATTAACTTTAGGAAGGAGCAGTCTGTACTAGCTTGTTTTGAATGATACAAAAACTGGATGAATACCTGCTAGTCAGAACACTAGATGCAGTAGACATATTCAGATGCTGTTTTTTATGCTTCATTATCATACCTTTACCTATCCCTTAGTCTGTTGAATTGTTGGGACACCATGCAAGATTTGTCAATTTGTCTTCCTCCATTCCTCTCTGTCTTTTGCCTTAGTTAGAACCTCTTTCAATGGCAGGCCCGTCCATTCTTTTATGTTGCCCTCCCATCACTTTCTCTGTCTGCCTCTTCTTCTTTTTCCTGGTACTGTTCCCTGAAGGAAGATCTATGCGAGCCGCGAAGATCTTGTAATATGACCATAGATTTTTAGCTTTCGTTTATTTTAACGATAGTTAGCAGGTCATCATAGGGTCCTATCGCTGCAGTAACCCTGTCTCTATTGGCATGTAATGCGGTCTTTGAATGTGATACCTAGGATCCTTCTGTAGCATCTCAGTTCCGTTGCTAGGATCCACCTCTCTATCTCTGCAGTCAGCGTCCAAGACTCACAAGCATATAAAAATGTGGCCATGACCAGGGAGCACATCAGTCTGATTTTGGTGCCGAGGGCTAAGCCGTTATCTCGTCACACCACTAGACTGAATACCACTGAATAATATCAAAGATAGGACACGATTTTTTCCCTTGGAAATTAATCTGTTCAATAATAAGGGTCTGCTAATGAATTCACTAATTTATATTTTAAATTCATACACACACACAAGTGATTTGGCTTTGAGTTCATATTAGTATAGGAGAGGGAAATATGCATCATATGTTTTAGTGTAAGGTACGTGTATGTATATTACAGTGTCAGGTACGCGTATGTCTGTTTCAGTGTAAGTTACAGGTATGTCTGTTTCAGTGTAAGTTACAGGTATGTCTGTTTCAGTGTAAGGCACGTGTATGTCTGTTTCAGTGTAAGATATGTATATGTCTATTTTAGTGTAAGTTACAGGTATGTCTGTTTCAGTGTAAGGCACGTGTATGTCTGTTTCAGTGTAAGATATGTATATGTCTGTTTTAGTGTAAGTTACAGGTATGTCTGTTTCAGTGTAAGTTACAGGTATGTCTGTTTCAGTGTAAGTTACAGGTATGTCTGTTTCAGTGTAAGGCACGTGTATGTCTGTTTCAGTGTAAGATATGTATATGTCTATTTTAGTGTAAGTTACAGGTATGTCTGTTTCAGTGTAAGGCACGTGTATGTCTGTTTCAGTGTAAGATATGTATATGTCTGTTTTAGTGTAAGTTACAGGTATGTCTGTTTCAGTGTAAGGTACGTGTATGTCTATTTCAGTGTAAGGTACGAGTACGTCTATTTCAGTGCAAGCTACGCATATGTCTGTTTCAGTGTAATGTATGTGTACGTCTGGCTTTGTGTAAGATCAGTTTGTGTCTGGCTTGATATTAGGCCAGAGTGTGTCTGGCTTGATATTAGGCCAGAGTGTGTCTGGTTTGATATAAGGTCAGAGTGTGTCTGACTTGATATTAGGTCAGAGTGTGTCTGGTTTGATATTAGGTCAGAGTGTGTGTGGTTTGATATTAGGTCACAGTGTGTCTGGCTAGAAAGAATGACAACTCTTACTTAAATCTAGGATGACCTTGATTTATGGCCTCATCTGGAAAAAATAAAGACTTGGAGACTCCATCCACTGGATCTGGTTTCGCAACTGGCCATGTAAACTGTCCACACCCGAGCCTGAAATGCATACATAGATTCATGAAGGTTGGGACACAGGTTAACAATAAAATGTAAATAACATTATTGAGGTGTAAACATGTTTAGCTCTTGTTATAAACATGGCATCTTTAAGAGGTAAGATGTTATAACAATAAATATAAATAAACAATAATTCCTTTTCACAGTAATAAGAAAATATAAAAATATGGTGGTCAAAGCTTGAACGATTCAATAGACAGAGTAGCTAAAGTAGAGTGCAATATTAAAAGGTAGTAGCAATAGACTGAAATTCCAGAATTTAAAACCAATGGATACCAGCACATGTAGAACTAGAAGGAAATGAGAAGGTTGACACACTCGCCAAGAGTAGGAGAACAAACTCACAAATAAACATCATTGCACTCTATCCAGAAGAAATGAAGAAACTAATAGTAAATAAAATAAATGCGAAATGGACAAGCTCTCCTATATCCAATATACTAAATCTTATTAAATCACATCCGCATCACAGCGGGTGACAATAAACTTCAAAGTTACTACTTGAATCTTTTAAGTCCAGAGAAAAACTATCAAAATACGTGTACTGTCTCAATAGACTACTGGCTATGACTGTTCAAAAGATACTACTTTGATCAAAGTTACTACTCGACTCTTCAAGTCACTACTGTCCGCACCGGACCCAAAAGATACTACCGCCTGAACAGAGTGTCAATTTAGACATTCTTACTTCCTGTTTCTATATCAGGAGTTTCACATATCTTTTCACCCTCTTAACCTGAGGTGAACATATAACAGGAAATGTCAACCAAGACTGACACTCATCCAAATCACAAGAAAGATGATGCCTATTATAAGCTATCCTGACAAGATCAACGTCTAATCTTTTGACTCAGGACCAGACACAACAGAATGAGACAACATATGCACCAGCAGCTCAAAATTGGAACCAGTGAAATCTGCCCATGTGGAGTCTCACCGGAGAAGGCTGACCATGTCCTCCAAAACTGCTCTCTTTACCATGAGACCCATATAAGACATTGGCACCAAAACACCCCAATGGAAAGAAAACTATATGGAGAACTCCCTGATTTGGAAACCACTGCACAGTCCATCTCGTACATTGGTCTAGTCATCTGAACGCTCCAACATAAAAGTAAGAAAAAAGAAGAAAAGCCAAGTAAAACAAAGAAGCTAAAACTAGTGATAAGAACTTAGCAAAGAAAAAGCAGAGCATGGTAAATAAACTTATTTTACTTATTGACAAACACAAATGTACAACGGAGATGGAGAGGCACCAGCTAGCTGACCTAGAAGAGAGCACCTGGTTGCAGGCAGCTTCAGAACAAGACGGCTGGAGGTCACTTACAAGGCCGCGAAGATACACATTTAAGGCCAAAAGAAAATCCGCAGCTCAGGACATAGCAAAAAGAAAATCTAATCGAACACGGGCTGACAATGGTTATGGCTGTGCTAAATATTTAGGTCGCAGATGGGGCTGCATAGCCATGGGAAATACTGCATTCCTCATTTGTTTTCGGATTCCAAAACAAGCCTTATTATTATTTTATCATAAGAAAGTAGGTTTTATCCATTTATGATGTAAAACAATTTTCTTTTCTTTACCAAAAAAAAACAAATAAATAGTAAAGACATTTTTTCTTTGTCATTTCCAATCTTACTCCCAAACCTTTACTTAATTAGTTTAATTACTCTTATTGAGAGACTTGATGAAGAGCTGCTCAGCAAGATTGAAACAACTGAAACATTCTTTGATTACATCTATTCTAATAGATTTTGAAATACATTTTATTCATGGACTTTAAAAAAAGTTTTTTTGTTATACTTTGCTGGCATAAACAATTCACTAAACTAAGAGTAATAACACTTTCTGCCCACTGTCAGTGAGAATACTCTAAGTGTCAAACTTCATGTGCAATGACATGCTGAGAAGCACACTTGTGCCAAACCAATTAACATTAGACATTTCAAAGAAACTAAAGTTTTGCTATTTTTCCCCCATATGAAAAAAAAAAATAAATAAATAAAAATTCTAAAAGTAGTGCTTTCTCTTTTTTGTTCATGCGGTTTAAAAACTGATTCATTTATCTAGACAGCTAAAAAAATTTTTTTGTTCAAATGTCAAAAATAAGTATATAAAATCTTTTAAAAGAAGAAAAAATAAAGACAGTCTTCAAGTACAAACTGAAACACTTATCTTATAGCACTCATGGGCATTTTTTTTTTCTACATATTACTGACCTAGATATCTATCAAGGATTAAATTAGAACAGTTCTTATCTAAAAAAAAATGTCATCACTAGACAAAGAGAATGAGCTAACAAATTATTTTAATTAAAGCAATGCCAGGTGCATTTTAACTGCTATCTTAACTTGATGGTACAAAGTCATTAATTTGAAAGTAATTAGAAGCTTTCATTTTAGTATTGGTAATACTGTCATTGGTGCATGGTGGCAGAGTAAAGTGCTTGGTTTCTAAATCAGGGGTATTGTATTCCAATCTCAGTGATTTTGAATTTTTAGGATGCCACTGAGTCCACCCAACACTGAAGAGCACCTGGCAATAGTTGCAGAAAGTAATGCTAGTTGGTCATTAGTGCTGGTCACAAGACACCCTCATTAACCATCAGTCATAGAAACAGAATTAATCCCAAGGTCTGAAAGGGGTATTAGTTTTACTTTTTAATACTGTCATCAAGGCATATAGACTGGGTTACATATATACACACACAAAAATGAGATTCACATGATTCACACGATACTTTTTTCTCCAATGGAAATGTGTCTAACTATGTACATGTATTCTAAAAAAATTATAAATCATATGATTCTATTTATTTATAAAGACACAGTTGTTGTTTTTTTCTAGAAATAACTGAAAATTGAGTAATCAATATGCAAATCTATATATTTAGGTCTGGCTGTAAAATAAATATAATTATCTTAACAATATTTAACATATGCATAAGACTAAGACTGCTTTATTAATCCTTACGGAAATTTGTTGTGATTACAATATTAATATTGCCTAATATAACAATTTTATCTTATCAACCAATACTATCAGCGATAAGAAAAGTTATCAAGATTACAGAGGATCTCTTTAAAAAGACAAAAAAAAAAAAGAGAATATTACTTGATAATACTAATTGATTCCTTAAATATATGATTTTTAATCCACAATAGAAACGCAACAAACAACAACACATGACAACAGGAAGGATGTAATTAACTTCACTATCTAAAGAAGCATTTCTAATTTATAAGATTAAAAAGAAAAGATAAGAAAGACAACTGCACATGCCTGTGAAAGCTGTGGAAACAACCAAAAGATATTCACCTTGGGAATGCTGTCAGTGACAATGGGGCCTCATCTTCATTTAGTTCCTCTTGGATTTCTTGTCTCCTAAGTATGAGAAAAAAAAATATTTTTTTTTGGTATAATAATAAACAGCTAAAATATATATTTTTGTCTTTTTTCCACAACACACCAAAAATCTTTGTTTTTATTTCAGGAGATTTCAACATCCACATTATACATTAAAAATACGTTGTAGTAACCTAATGAAACACTACAAGAAGACATGTCTTGACCCCAGGCTTTATTGAACAAGAATGACAAAACAGTTCACGATAACACAGTGCACACATACACACAAGCTGACCTGGACACCAAGACATTGTGACACATAAGAACAGATCAGTTCACAACACACAACAAGAACATAAATACACAACATACATTATAAATGAAAGAAAAATGTTAAAAAACAAGAGAGAAAGGAAATGATGGGGGGGGGGGGGGGGGGGGTGATCTTTTTCTTTTATTAACAAGACAACCATAAAGCTTTTTATTACTAACAAACATGGATGAAAGTTTAGAGGAAAGTGGGAGGTTGGGACCAGGAAATAATTTGTCTTCAACTCTGAAGGAACATGCGAAACATTTTACAAACAACATTTCTATTCTTAATGAAATGGACAAAAAAAATTTATTTAAAAACAAAACTGGATACAAGTGAAATATTATTACTCTAAAACTGTGTTATCTGGCTTAAATACAGCTAAAAGGAAAAGATTCATTAACTGACCACATAATGAAAGATCTAAGCTGTACCACAATGTACATGACTTTGCATTTACAATAAACTAGATTTATAAAAAAAAAAAAAACAACTCATGTCAAGCTCAAAAGGTTATAAGTTTACAAAAATACTATTGTCGTTTTTGGCAGTACATTGTAATACAGAATTTTTATATTATATACTCTTAAGATTACTTTCTCAAATGGGAAGCAATCTGAAAATCCTTTCAAATGAAAGACTCAATGGTTGACAAGATAAAGAAGCTCTCAAGTATCTACTTAAGAGATAGTGTTGAAAATGTATGCTAGCTTTCCCAAGAACAATACTTATGGCCAGTTCTATACATTTAGGACCACCAGGGAAAATGGAACAATGCAAAAGAAATTATAGAGAAATATGTCACACATTATTTCACTACCTTTGGACAACACACATCACTGGCGAAACCAGAAGACTCGGTCAAACACATCACTAAAGAAGCCAGAAGACAAGGTCAAACACATCACTGATGAAAGAAGACTGTCAAACACATCACTAAAGAAGCCAGAAGACAAGGTCAAACAAAGCACAGATGAAAGACTTGGTCAAACACATCACTGATGAAAGAAGACTTGGTCAAACACATCACTGATGAAAGAAGACTTGGTCAAACACATCACTGATGAAAGAAGACTTGGTCAAACACATCACTGATGAAAGAAGACATGGTCAAACACATCACTGATGAAAGAAGACTTGGTCAAACACATCACTGATGAAAGAAGACTTGGTCAAACACATCACTGATGAAAGAAGACATGGACTCACCTTAGAGACATGTTGGCCTCCACTATGTTGAAATGGGCAATCAGACCTCCATAAGGCTTGCCTGGTGTCCCTTCCACCATGTACTCTGCATATTCTGGGTGCCAGGATGTGGCGGCAGATGAGCTACATTGAAGAAATAACATAAAGAGACTTTCAGGCACAAGTCACACAAGTACAGCACAAACTGTATGATGGCTTGGTCTACAGGAAATTTAAGTAATCTAAAATCAACAGGTGACAACCAGGGATGGACTAGCTATATGGGTGTCTTCCTGGCGGGCCAGGACCCAAAGGGCTCATGGGGCTGCCACTGAATGGACTGCTTTGAATGAAAGATTTTATAAAATAAAAAAGGTGTTGTGATTGACTCATGCCTTAAATATTCTGAAAGATCTTCAGATAATAGTAGCTATAATAATAGAATAGCCTACACTCGATTACTGATCTACAATCCCTTATACAACTTAAGGCCTACTTGTGGTTCAGATTGTATGGTCATACCTGGGCTGATGTTAACACCCTGGCTGGTGACAACAAAACTTAATACTTGTACGATTGTATCAAGTTAAAGCAGTAAAGTACCACCTTTCAGACCTCAAGATGATGTAAAGGTCTGTGGCTGCCTAAAAATCCTAAAATCAAAATCCCAGTCTTCATCGATATTCAAACCCAGGAGCCCCAGGTTCAGGAGCCAAGCGCTTTAACACTCAGCCACTGTGACTCTTTTAACTGGATCATATCAAGAAAGGAACTTGTATCTCAAATTTTACGGCTAATTACTTTGTGAACCCTTGGTTGGGGATGAACAGTTGAAGTATTTTAGAACTAATACAAAAATAGAAAATACAACAGTAATAATAAAAAAAAACTTGTTTAGAAACAAGCCTCATGGAGTTTTTGAAAGAAATTTATTTTGTGAAAGTCATCAATAATTTTTTTTAACTATTATGGTCGCTAATATTTTAAAAACAAATCCAAAAATAATACTAAAAAAAAAGTAGAATCCAAACTGAAGACAAAAAAAGATTCAAATTAAAGACCTACTCTGATTTCTGTTGTACTTTCTTAGTCAACCCCCTGAGTACATCTTGAGCCCGTAGTGAGACATAAACCTTTTTGTTGGCATGGTCAAATTTCACCAGTTGATACTCTACCTAGACAAAGCAATATGCCGTGTAAATCAACTGGTAAAAACTAAATCAACTAAGATAAACAAATTTGAGAAGCATAAAAATATGAAATCTATTCATGAATGAAACAAATATTGACAGAGAGAAAAATTAGGGAAGTAATCCAAGTACCTCATCACCCCAGTACAAGACATCTTTCTTTCGAGAGATGAGCTTTCTATACTGAGCCAGGAACTGTTTGATGCCATGACTCCGAATGTGGTCAGCAAGCTTCTTGGTCTCCTCCCAGGACAGAGCGGTACCTTCTGTCAACAGCCCCATTTAGATGAATTCAGAATAGTTTCTTCTCAACAATAAATTGCTTCCTTAATCTTTCTTGATTTCTGAATATTTGTTGTACTAATAAAATGACTTCTTTTGTCTTGAAATAACTCTAAGAAACAAAATCATTTTTGTTTAAAGTCAGTTAATAACATTTCACTAAAACACTAGAATACTACTACTATTTTGAAAATCTCATGTTTTTGTCTAATTAACTGTAGTCAACATCACATGGAGACATAGAAAGTTGTAATTTGCAGAATCTGGACTCAAGGTGTTTATTATTAACTTGCCATATTATATATAATGCCCTCTTCTATGTTAGTTAATGCAAGTTGGCGCATAAACTCCTGGTTGCATGCGGCTTCAGAACTTGACAGCTGGAGGTCACTTACAAAAGCAACGGGATACACATTTGAGACCAAAAGAAAATACGCTTCCGAGGACAGGCATAGGATGGCGAAAATAAAATTAAATCAACCATCCGCGGACAATAGTTATGCCTGTGCTGGATGTGGCAAAATTTGTATCTCACAACTGGGGCTGCTTAGCCATAGGAAATTCTACATTCATCATTAATCCTTAGACTCGAAGACAAGTCTTATACATATAATGTCCAAACCATTCTTTATGGAATTCATTAATTTTTCTAGATTAAGAAAATAAGTACATTTACATTAAAAAAAAATAAAAAAATTTGCATATCTTATAGCCTGATAGTCATTTTCATTCTCCATACCAAGTGATCCCTACCAAAACACTTAACCAAGTGAGGCAGTCATAAAGATACAGTGTTTGTCTTTTTAACAATTTTGAATTATAAAGACTGATTATAAAAAAAAAAAAAAAATCAACAGATAGGCATTGAAACTCAAAAATATCTCATATGGTAGATATCAAAGCATCCTGCAGATATTTGAATTTCACAATATATATTTACACAAGGGTTGTAAGTAATAATAATACAAGACTCACACTGCTTACAGGAGTGATGTTATGACATGGCCAGTCTCATCAGTCAATTTAATTTCCCTACTAATGACCTCAGGAAGCAATCATCATGTCATTAAACACAGTGGCTAGCACAATGGAGAGACATATTTGTATGTAGGTTCTTAATTCTACTGGTGCATCTTCTCATTATCATTACACACATGATAAGATTAGATAACTTTTATAGGTCCTATCAAATGGAAATTCAGTTTGACTACAATTGACCACCTCAGTGTAACTACTGTAACAATGACAATTTAGATGCAAATACAAACAATATTCACACACGAAAAACATACACACTCACGACCAGTGCTTAATGAATTAGACTTCTATGTACTTCTAGACGATGAGGGTCCTTTTAATGTTTTGGGGGGGGGGGGGGGGGGGGGGGGGGAGGGATTTTCTGTGTCTTGCAAAGGAATGATTGGTGCAATACAACTAATTGTAAGAGATAAACAGAAATAAGGGTCAGAGGGAATAATCCAAAACAAAAATATATCCTGACAACTGAATTTAACAGTTATTATTAAAATTCAACTTACGGCACTATTAGTAGAAATGGATTTAACACTTCTAAGAAGACACATTTAGTTACATTCATTAACATAAAATTGGGGAACATAAGTCAATAGAGATCTGGCCGAACAATGTGAAAGATTCAACCAGGAGCTATCTTGATATTCATTACTTGCCATAAAGGTCTCAATTTTTTTTCTTATTTTGTAGTTGGATAGGATTTAGCATTTCATATTTTTATATTTATAATTTTCAATGTGGTGTTACACTCAAGAAGTAACTTCACTAGCACTGACTAGTACAGCATTTCTCACATGAGTTATTTCACTAGCACTGACTAGGACAAAATTGCGATTAAATTAATATGTGGTATACACACACAGTTCAAGCACATTTGTTTCAATAGATCTTAAACTTTTTGTAAATTTTTTTTTCCAATGTGAGGGTGATTGTTTTTTGCTTTGGTCATAAATTGGACACTGGACCTACACTCCTACGCATTTCTTATTCTAGTTTACAAGACTGAGGGAGTCTAGGTCTAATCTACTTAAACCTACTATAATCTTGATCTTCTTTCTAATCATTATTCTTTGGGCTTTGCCTACATGAGTAGATCTATATCAGTATATCATTTAAAAATTGCAGAGTCAGAGCCACTAGACTTATGAATATTTTTTAGATCTATAGACTCTAGAATAAAGCTATTTCTTGAGACTAGATCTAGAATAATCTAGATCTATATATAGAGAGATCTAATATAATATATATCTAAATTCTAGAATGGATTTATAGATGTGTAGGTCTAGATTTTAAATGACAATTTTCCAGGGGTGGCTTAAGACCATCAGAAATATGGAGTTTTCTCTCTATTCTAAAGTGTAAAAGTTGACATTGTACTAAGTTTTCCCACCGATAGTTGCTTTTTTATATTTGAGGATAAATGTTGCAGACATTTGAATCATAATGATTTCAAACGTTTTAATTGTCACAGCAAAGAAATATGTGAATTACTGCCTAACACTCCTTAGACAAGACGAAACATGTTGAACAAAGTTATCCATAGTATGGAAACCAAAAAGAGGAAAGTGAAAACAAGGCCGTCCATGTATATCATGGTGTGGCACCTTCTTAGAAAGCCTAAAATCCTTAGGCACCAGTTGTGGACATGCCGAGGAAGTTGCCTATGACCTATCGAAAATCACAGTGCGTCATTTGTAATTAACTTCTATAAGTCAAATCTAAGAAGCTGAAATAACTGTAAAGTCATTAGAACACAAGCATTCAGTAAAGTTTGTTCATTTTTGGAAAGATTGGAACATGGTCCCTCCAAGAGATGCGCATTATGCGTCTCAGGCAGCACAAGTGGAAACTATTAAATCTGTGCTCTTGGTACATGTATGTTGACCAGCTTTCACTGCCATAAAGAAGACAACTCACAACACAGGCATTGTAGACTAGGATTTTGGTTGCTGTGGTCAATTTGGCATTTTCCCAGACGCGCTTGGAGAGTTTTGCCAATGCTGTAGTAGCTTTTCCTATTGTCAGCTCAGTATCTAAATCTAGGTTACTGGCAATTGTTGAGCCCAAGTAGGTAAATTCCTGCACCACTGTAAGGATGTCTGTATCACGGGTATTTCTGCGACACCTTGTGCCAGGATTTTGGTCTTGGAGAGACTTATTGTAAGGCTAAACTCTTGACAAGCGGCTGCCAAGGCATTCACTAGCTTCTGTAGATATGAGTGCCGTGTCATCGGCGAACAGCAGCTCCCTAATCAAGATATGTCTTTTCATTTTGGCTTAAAGATGTGCCAGGTTAAGCCTTCCATCGGATCTAATGTGGATATATATTCTGTCTTCCATGGATTTAAACGCGCTGGTTAGTACGACTGAGAAGAAGTTGGTAAAAAAAGTTGGAGCCAGTACACATCCTTGTTTCACACCGCTCTTGATGGAGAATGACTTGGAGGAGGAACTTTCAAACTGTACAGTGCCCTGCATATTTTTGTGAAAAGCTGACACTAGTTTCCTTAACTTATTTGGACAGCCGATTCTCTCTAGTACAGCAAACAGACCGCTTCTGCTAACAAGGTCAAAAGCCTTGGTCAAATCAATAAATGCTATGAAGAGGGGCTGCTTTTGTTCTCTGCTCTTCTCCTGTAGCTGCTGCAAAGAGAAAATCATATCTGTTGTAGATCTACCTGCCCTAAAGCCACACTGCGACTCTGGATAAACACGTTCTGCCAAGAGCTGTAATTGCTTTAGTAATACTCTAGCAAAAGCCTTTCCAACTATGCTAAGCAGTGAGATGTCTCTATAATTGTTACAATCAGAGTGGTCCCCTTTATATTTATAAATTGTAACTTTGTTGGAGTCTTTCAATTCCTGGGGGACCATTCCTTGTTCCTTGTGCACTGTCTTGCTTTTCTTTAGGCATTGTTCCCATGCAGCTCTGAGCCTTTGTAAGTTGCTTGGGGTGGGATCCTTTTTGTAGATTAGCATGGCTGCTCTCTTGTTCGTAGCGGCAGTTTTCATTTCTGGTAGATTAGCTTCAAACCAGTCTTCGCTTTTCTTGGTTTTGTTTCCAAAGACCAGTGATGATGTTTGGTAGATTGTATCACGCATAAACGTCCAGCTTATTTCTACCTCAGTCAAAGAAAAAATTTTAAAAGCTTCCTCTAATTTGTTCACAAATTCAGTGCAAAGATCTCATCAGCAAGGTCGAGAGAGGGACCAAGACGCATGGGCTACCCATGACCCCTTTATCTAAGGCCCAGGAATGCGCCCCAGAGAGGAAACTCTGGTGCTGCTTCAAAGCGGATAAAACAACACGGGAGACAACAGTTACGGGTTATAAGTCCAACTTGATTGGCGTAATGTATGGACGCCACAGGTTGTCTCTGTGGTGGGAGAGGTCTTCGTGCCTCATTGATCAGCTACCGCCCGCCTCAACCTGGGCAGCTCCAAGACAGTTAGGTGCTGATCCACCAAAGCCTGCTCTTCTGGGTGCTTAGAGCTTAGTTTAAAATGACAAGTAGGCTGAAAACTTGCACTAAGCAACAAAAGAAGACAAATTAAACTGAAAAAGAAAATCCCTGTCATGCCATTGGCCACATGGAATGTCAGGACAATGTGTCCTGGTCTCACTGATGATCTTAGGCAGGTTGACGACGCAAGGAAGACTGCAGTCATAAACAACGAGCTGAAAAGGCTACACATTGACATTGCAGCCCTGCAAGAAACCCGACTGGCAGAAAACGGCATGCTCAGCGGGGCTGACTACACTTTCTTTTGGAAAGGGAAAGCACAGACTCGAATTCATGGTGTGGGCTTCGCTGTCAAGAACAGTCTTCTTCCCACGATAGTTCCTCCAGTTGGTGTCTCGGAACGGCTGCTAAGCTTAAATATCATGACAGCATCTGGAAAAGTCACTCTAATTAGTGCCTATGCCCCCACATTATGTTCCCTTCAGGAGGACAAAGACAAGTTCTATGAAGACCTCAAAGAAGCCATTGCGAACATTCCTCAAAAAGAGCTTATGATCCTTCTAGGTGACTTCAACGCCAGAGTAGGATCAGATCGCACTACCGGGCCAGACTGCCTTCCATTGGGCTTTTTGGAATCGGAAGGATGAATGAGAACGGACAAAGACTGCTTGAATTCTGCACATATCATAAGCTCTGCATTACTAACACACTTCAGAACAAAACCACAGCACTGTGTCTCATGGAGGCACCCTAGGTCTGGGCACAGGCACCACCTGGATATGATATTGACACAAAAAAGGGACTGTATTGGAAATATACTGCTGACACATAGCTACCAAAGCGCAGATTGTGATACTGATCATACTTTAGTGTCCTGCTGGACAAGACTGCTGCCAACTAAGATCCACACATCACAGGGAAAAAGAAAACCATGCCTGAAATTCAGGCTGAATACTACTAGCACAAAAAATATGAGTAAAGACTATAAAAAAAATAATGAGATATTACAGATATATATATATACAATAGTCAATAGTAATTGATCTATAGTAATTAGATAGTTTAGATTAAAGATTATTATTAGAGACTTATAGACTCTAGTCTATAGTGTCTAGACTAGTTAACTTCAACTAGTCTAGTCTAAGTCTGTCTAAGTCCAAGACAGTAGATATGAGTAGAGTCTAAGTCTAAAGAATAGAGGTCTGGACTCTAGAATCTCTGCTAGATCTAGACATGATAGAGTAGTCTATAGTACTATAGACACCAGAAATAGTGTCTATAGTACTATCGTGGTCTATAGTCAGTATAGAATAGATCAAGTAGAGTCACAAGAGTCTAGTCTACAAATAGATTTATATAATAATTATATAGAATAGATTCTGTATTATATAAGATAAGATCTAGAAGACTAGATCTATATTGTATTCTAGATCCTTAACAGATATATATATATAATATTAGTATTTGATAAGACTAGATCTAGATTTTTATAGATACCTCTCTCTCTAGATCTTTTAATAACTAAGACTAGAAACTAAGAAACGCAACTCTTGTCTCTCGAGTCTTGTTACTAACATTTCTTGGATAACAAGTGATTGCCGGTTATCGTATACATTATCAGGTTTAGCCTTGCGTTATATCTAAACACGAACGATTCTACAAAATAATTTTACATGATTCATTCAATTGTAAAAGCATGAGTACCTCATAGATGTCTTTAAATCCTTAACAGTGAGAGTAAATCTGCCAAATCATCTAGATCTATCATATATGATCTACCTTTCCCAACAATAAATTGCGTGCCAAGGTTTTTGTTGACATTCAATGCGCATGTCAGTCGGCCTAGTACTTATTTTTATTCGCTTCTGTTTTCCCACATTTATGCATTTTTACTTATCACCGTGACAAGGCAATTAATTGTGCCAAGAATCGTATAGACTTGATCTAATCAAAATGAAATCAAGATTTATATAGCTCTACTTATAGTCGTTTAAACTCAAGACTAGATTTTTATACTATTTAAAATAAATTTCTGTAAACCAATACTGACATTTTGCTAAAACTAAATCTATATAGATTTTTTAAAAATGATTTATGTAAACATTCTTATAAACTTCTATGGCCTATCCATGGATTTGTCGATTAGATTTTGTAAGATATATATATATATATACTAGACATATGTTACCCGCGACTCGCGGGTCTTTATTTGCGCATTACTGTCGATAGAGTCACTGAGAGTGTTTTGTAAACAATTAAACGAAATAATAATGTAATAAGTAAAGCGAATGTGTCAATGTAAAAATAGTGTGAATGAAGCTATCAAATCAGAATAGCTAATAGGCTTAAATCTTATCTTATCTTATATAATACAGACGTTACTTCAAAAAAGAAGATGATTACGTCCTACGCGTCATGCATTTAGTCATGCATATTAACCAATGACTTAAATTCTGCCAAGTCACTGGTTTTTCTGGCTAGCTCAGGCAACCCATTCCATGCTCTAATAGCACTAGGGAAGAAGGAGTATTTGTACAAATTTGTCCTAGCATATGGGACGAGGAATGTGCCTTTATCTTTGTGTCTTTCAGAGTATTTTATTAGATTTTGTTTTTGTATTTGAAGATTATGGTTCAGTGTTTTATGTATAATTGCTACTTTACTTTTGAATCTTCTGTCCTGAAGGCTTCCTAAATTTAGTGATTTTACTAATGGTGTTACCCTAGTCAAATGTGAATATTCGTTTGTTATGCATCTCACTGCTCTATTTTGTGTTTGTTCCAGTTTCTTAATGTTTTCTTGAGTTGAGGGGTCCAAGGTTAAAAAACATTTTAGTTTTATGCTCTTATTTGATTTATAAAAATTTCTTTTAATAAACCCTAATGCTTTGTTGGATTTTTTTATAGTTTCATCAATATGTGGATTCCATGACAGTTTTTCATTTATTATAACACCTAGGTATTTTGAGTTTTTAGTCTGTGTTACTGGTTTGCCATGATAAGATAAGTGGAATTAATTTGTTTTAGTTTTTTTGTTACTCTTAACAACTGACATTTTTCTGGGTGGAAAGACATGCTCCAATTTGATTCCCATTTCTGTAATTCATCTAATTCTCTTTGTAAAATATCTGTGTCTTGTTTTGTTTTTATTGTTCTATATATTATGCAATCGTCTGCAAATACTCTGACTTTTGTTCCTGAACTAATGCAATTTGGTAAATCATTTATGTAAATTAAAAATAGTAGTGGACCCAAGACCTACATATATTTGATTAAAATTTGAGATGAATAGACTTAATTTTGTATGTTCATGTGTTACAGTATAAAGTAGATCTTTAGGTAGACATAATCTAAATCTACACTGATCTAGAGTTAAAGGCTTTTATAGAGTTCATTCTGTGTTGCGTAAGCGTGACATTTTTTCATGAATGAATATAGGCCTATATCAACACGGCTACGCAGCTTTATTTAGCGAACAGCGAACGAATGTATTAAACATGCTTTAGAAAAACAAATTTGAATGTTAATTTTATTAAAATATGAAATGAATGGACAATAATTAGTATGTTTATGTGTTAAAGCATAAAACTATCTTTGCGAAAAGAAGTTCTATCATCTTAGAGTTCAATAAGAGTTTTAGACCTAGGCCTAGGAATAGACTCAGTAGAGAGATGTGTGAATCACTGTTAATGTGTAACCATTTGGCAATGTCTAATGAAAGGATGTTCGCCAGACATTACCCGCGGCCCGCGGGTCTAAGTTTGTGTTTACTAATCTAGTGGATTGGATTTAGATGTATGTTAAACTTAACTAATGATCCTTTCAAGTTTTTTCTCTTTCGCTACGAAAATAAAATTAGGTTGTTCCGTAAGGCCTAAAATCCGAAGCTTACGAAGCTGCAGACACTTCTTAATCACGACAGTGTTGCCAGCCGACGTAGGCCTTTTAAGATTTAAAGCGATAAAAATGTTTTAATAAAATGTTAGAAAAAAAAAACGTTAAAGTTTCTGACCCATCGAAATTTTGGATATATTTTTATCTTTTGTGAAGGCCCCTTTCTTGTTGAGACTCTAGGGCTATAGCCACGCCTGCCCTCCCTTAAATCCGGCTCTGGATAGGCTACTAACCACATACTCTTGTAATAATGCAATCATCAAGATCTATATTCATATATCATGCTTCTGGTGATTTACAATCCTAAGCGATTTTAACAAACAACTTAGGGTTTATATTTTGTATAGTCCTGTAGAAATTAAATTAGTGTGAACTTGCTCGGGTGAATCTATAACGAGACGAGAAATTAGTAACAAATTTCCCGTTATAATGGGGTAGTATTGTATATAGTTTAATAATGTACACAAAGATATATATATATATATATATATATATATTTAACTGTTAAACGTGACTTGCTCACGTAAATGGCGGTGTGAATTATCCTTCGCATTAGAGAATCGGTTGTACCAAACTGGAAAGGAAATCAGTAGGCCTAACTAATTTAACTACACCTCTTAGCAGAAGATTCCAACTAAACTCTTCTTCTCCACATTTTTCTCTTTCCGTAACTGCGTAACATTGTGATTTGTGAAGTAAAGAAATCCTGGAATCTTGCGACGAGCTAACCCAATACTAACCACTGCGTGCCGAATGTTCGTTTTAAAAAGACTGCAGCTAGATTATCTTAGATACCGGTACGCTCATACATGAAATTCCAATTACATATTACATTTTTAGACCGTACATTTTTTATATCATTTGCAAAACATAAAAAAAAAATTATAGCTTTTATATAGCGCTACTTTCATGCTTAATAGCATGCTCTGGGAGAAGGCTTTTATCGTGCTGCCTTTAGGCGTGCAGTAAACACAACTCTGCTCGGGTCGACTGCCATACCAAGCCAAGTTCATGCGTTTTTAGCCTCTCAACCACGCTTCCGGACTTTCATCTATAGAGCAGCGACAAATAGGCCTTTTAAAAAAAAACAACAACAGGTTGTCTTCGAAGTTGTAATGTAAGCCTGGCCTATCCTTTTTGTGATAGTGTTTCAGAAAACTGTTACGAACACTTTTACTTATCTAGCTTTCAAAACTAGAAAACATATAAGGCATCTGGGCTTCACTAATTGACAGGCAAGTCTTTGCTATGAGTGAAGTAAAGAAGAAGAAAATGATGTAATTTCTTGGACATCTTGCATAGATTGGCCAATATAGGCCTTATCAAACAGAAATTTAGGAAAGCACTTGGCGCCAGTGTTTCCCCCAAATTTGTTATTAGGGGAGATCGACCGTACTTTTTTTCTTTGGAGAGGCGTCGCTAGTAGGTCTATAACTTTATTAAGTAGAACATTGGGGACTCTTAACTTAAGAACGTTATTAAAGGTCTTTGAGGTCATTCTAAAAATGTAGACATCAGAAGTGAATCACTGGGACTTGTTCCAAATGTAGACATCAGAAGTGAATCACAGGGACTTGTTCCAAATGTAGACATCAGAAGTGAATCACAGGAACTTGTTCCAAATGTAGACATCAGAAGTGAATCACAGGAACTTCTTCCAAATGTAGACATCAGAAGTGAACCACATGGACTTCTTCCAAATGTAGAAATCAGACGTGAATCACATGGACTTCTTCCAAATGTAGACATCAGAAGTGAATCACAGGGACTTGTTCCAGTTGTGATCCTACCTTTCCTTGCAAATTTGTTGGATGAAATGAATGATACACAAGAGAACTTACAGTCTAAAGGTATAATTATAGGCGAAGTGATGGCCAAGAGGTGAATAAACTTTAATGTCACGTTAGCTCAAAATGGTATTGCAAAAGCTCTTCTCAAATCAAAACAAAATGTTTTTATTTTTAATTTATTATTTGTTAATATGTATCACTAATATGCCAAAAGTTCATAAATAAGTCGCATTTAGAGTTTTATATCAACAATTCAACGACGATAGTTATCACAGAAAATTAAGACAGATTTTATTGAAATAACTGTTCTTTGTCGCTGGGGAGAAGGTTTAGACCGGGATCGGCTTGATACCATGTGCTAATCGCACCGGGTTACACCGATGCTAGCCAGTGGCGTAGCTAGGGTGGGGTAGGAGGAGGAAGAATTGGAAAATCCCCCCGGGCCCCCACTTGAAGGTGACCTCCAAATTAGTGTTTTTTAAATTAAATATTACGCCAAAATGCCATGGCGCCCTAAGAAGTCTAGCCCCCCGCCCCCCCTCCAAATGATGGCTAATTTCTAGCTACGCACCTAATGCCACTGGGCCTTCATATTTTTAACTGACAGAAGAGAGACACCGGCATTAGAGCATGGAACGGATTGCCTGAATCAGTCATGAAAACCAAATGACTTAGCAGAGGTTAAGTCCCTAATTAGCATGTACGACTAGATTAATGCGTAGGACGTAATTATCTTCTTTTTTTGAAAGAAGGTCTGTAATTCATCTTATCTTATATAATACAGACGTTACTTCAAAAAAGAAGATGTGCCGAGGCGATTGTCATTGGCCTTTTTATCTGTCTGTTTACCAATGACAAAGAGTTGATAGTATTTTTCTTTTTAGCAAAAACAAAACGTGGCTAGTATCTGTTCGTTTACTAATGACAAGGTGTGGTTCGTATCTGTCAGTTTACCAAAGACAAAGTGTGGCAATTATCAGTCTGTTTACCAAAGACAAAGTGTGGCTAGTATCTGTGTTTACCAAAGACAAAAAAAAAGTGTGGCTAGATCCTGACTGTTTACCAAAGACTAAATGTGGCCAGTATCTGTCTGTTTACCAATGACAAAGTGTTGATAGTAGTTTTCTTTTTACCAAAGACAATGTATGGCTAAACAGTTCGCTCTTCTACTAATTATATATTTTTCTCTCTGTGTGTGACACACTCACAGACCGAAGCTTGGTGCCCTGCACTCTGTATTAGTACTTTCCCAGTTCTGATTTGTTGTTCTTACTGCGTTCACTCCCTTTCAGCTGCAATGCATGCCAAATATTAATTTTTTAAAAGACATCATGATTGGTCAATATATCTTTTTTTCTAGCGCCATAAAATCAAGTCTTTACATCGTCAGTTTTGACGTGCTGAACAAACAACTATTATGGATATTAATATTGACAATTGTTTTGCCTTCTTTTTCATGTTATAATCTTTAACTGACAGGGAAAGGGGGAATGGAGAGGGAGAGTTTGACGTAATTATTGCGTCAAGTGGACACTTAGGGTCACTTCCTGAAAAGCGACGCGCTTTGAGTTCTTTCCCCTTTATTCCATTTTTTTTTTTTTACTTTTGCAATGTATATATTTAAATAAAGGCTAATTATGTTTTTGTTTTTTTAATGTTTTAGCTCGTATTTGTCTGAGTATATAAAAAAAGTGTATGTTTTTTTGTGCGTGTGTGTAACCAAAGATCAACCGGACTCTAAGGTTGGTAAAAGAAGGGGGGGGGGGGGGTCCAAATTTGAAAATCCTCCTAAATCCACCCCCCCCCCCAAATGAGTGTCCGAAATGTGTTTTTTACATTAAATATTTTGCCATTATCTCATGTCACGGTGTCGAATGTCAAAATGCTCATAAAGAGGTCAAGCCCCCCCCCGGGCCCCCAAATCACTACGCCACTGAGGACTAAATGTTCATGATTGTAGCAAAATTTACTAAAGCCAAATTGGACATTGGAACTTGACAGTTTTATAAATAGCTCACAGGATGTTAAAAAAAAATATAGTGTATTGTTTGTTGAGTCTAAATTGGAAGCTCATCTTTGTACTTTATCGACACTACTTAACAACTTCTATTTTTAAAAGAAACTAAAAACTTTGAACTTGAAGAAAAGGTCACGTGAGTGAACAGAGGGCGCTGGGTGACCTGTTAAGAGGTTTTTGCGTGTTAGCAGCTTTAACTCTTTCTCTCTTAATCGACGATGCCAACGTTGATTTGCCCTGCATTAAACTAACTGGATTTTTGTATTTTTATAAACTTTAATTTGTGTTGTTTAAAAAGAGCACGCATTCCCCTATAATTCGATACCAAATATAACATTTTCTAATAACAAACAAAAAAGTTATCATAACATGGGAGTGAAATACAAATGAGCAAAACGAATAATGCTATCGAACGAGGAAAATAATTACGGAGAGAAAGAGTTAAGTAGCTCTTTATCAATCCCATTGCGGGATTACGGTTATGGCCTTTTTTTCAGAAGTAAAGTACCCATTTCAGATCGTGCGATCTTTAAAGGCGGACGGTGTTTTTCTGGCCGACGGTTAACGAAGGTGCCATGTGGCCAGCACAACGACTTACCGCCTTTACTTTTCCAAACTAATGTCAGGTACTTATTAGAGCAGGGGTTCTCAACCTGTGGGTCGCGACCCCCCCCCCTTGGGGGTCGATTGACCATTTGCCAGGGGTTGCCTAAGACCATCGAAAATATAGATTATTATTGCCTACTCTTCTATCGCTGAATGTGTGTGTCGGCTGGGGGGTCGCGGCAAAGTGGGGGATTATAAAAGGGGTCGCCGAGCTTAAAAGATTGAGAACCGCTGTATTAGAGATAGATGCACTCAGGGGAGTCCTTAAATCCAGAAATTCGAAATCCCAGTCTTCACTGAAAGTCGAACCTGAAATCTTTCGGAAATGGGAAATGGAAGAAAGAAGAAAGAACTCAAAGCGCGTCGCTTTCCACAACGCCTCCCTTTTATAGAAATAAGATTTGTAAATTAAATTTTTGAAAAAAACTGTATTGATAATTGATTATTGATATTCAGAAAGAAAATATGTTTTACCAATGCGCGGTCTACTACATAACTATTTAACGTTATTCAATAAATAAAGTGACATTTTAAACTTAAACAAGAAGATAGAATAAAAAATAAAATAAAAAATTAGAAAAAGCTTATATCAAGCGTAACTGTATCAATTAGTTTGGAACAGTGATGTAATTCTATTTGTAATTGATCTAGACTAACAATACTAAATCTGTGCGATTAGAAATATCTTTATCTATTGTTTTTGTGTTTAGTGCAATTTCATGCTTTAACAATACTAAATCTGTGCGATTAGAAATATCTTTATCTATTGTTTTTTGTGTTTAGTGCAATTTCATGCTTTAGATTTCTCAATACGCTATGATCCTATCACACGTCTGGACCAGTTTTAAAAAGGAACGGGGGGGGGGGGGAGAAAAAAAATGTATCTAGTAAATGTTACCGTGATCGCTTTTAAACGCATTTATTTTTAAAAAGTTGAACTATTTGAATTTGAAATGTAGGGCTCAAGCCTCCTCAACCCAACACACTAACCACTCTGCCAGAGAAGTGTGTATGATAATAGAAGGTTTTTAGTTTCAATCTTTAAAGCGGCGACCTACAAAGTATAAAGGTGACTAATTAAGCTTATACCACCAGATTAGACAAGTAAAAATTTATTTCCATTGTTCTATACCAAACAAAATAATAAATTACTAATTGTTAATTAACTAATTGGTTACATTTGTTTTTTTTTAAATTGGTTTTTGTTTTCTCACGTAAAATAAAAAAAATAACAACATGCACAATTTCAGCTTGATCCGAAATTGGGTGTGGGACAACTAAGGTGTTCCATCTTTTTACTAGACAGACAGAGTGAGTTGATATAAGCTTTGTTTAAAAAAAAAAGACATGCCATTTTCACAATTCAAAGTATTCACAGGCAAGCATTTCAAAGTGGTTTCATGGAACCATTGAAGATAATATCCTTTTATCTATCCGTTTTTTTTAAATAAATATTCTGGTGTATCCAGTGTACACAATACGGAAGTATTATTCTTTAGTTATTGTTTGACATGTTTCGGATGTTCCTTCAGAGTTGAAGATAATGTACTTCCTAGTTCAAACCTCCCGCAAGACGACATGGAACGGCAGCGGGCAGATGAACCTGAGACCTTCGAGACGACCGAAATGTAACTTGAAAACATGTATATCTATTGTTGTCGGATTTCCATATTTTCTGAAAAGTCGCAGGATCTTCAGTCTTAGAGATTAAACAAAACTATACTGCTCATAAATGCTGTATAATAAAGTACACAAAATTGCAAGTCACAAATTTTCGTTTCATAAAACTCTTTTATCGGCCAGTTTATATTTATTTATGTCTATGATCATATATCAACATCCTTCTTTCTCTACAAAAATAACATTACACACCTGATCACATATTCTATAAAATAAAACCACATATCCTCCCTTTTTTCAAGCAATAGTATTACATATATTACTTATGATTTAAAGAGAAAAACAAAATAAGTAGGACAGAAAAATAATGTCATAGTATCTGTGTCCATATAATCAGCAGAGCCATCACACTGAATGGTCAGATAGTAGTTCACGGTGTTTAATTGACACTCCTTTATCACCAAAGCATCCCTCAAATTCCTGGGTCCTTGTAATGTCTCCTTTCCATTCAGTGTCATGTTAAGGCGGAACTTTCCTGAGATCTGTTTCTGAAACATCTTCATTTTCATATTCTTCACAGCAACATGTTCACTTTGTTTATGATACCGTCTCATACACTGGGACGAAAAATGATTCAGTCTATGGCACGTAAAGCATTCTTGACCCCGAGCTGGACCAACAGTGTTTCTATGGGCGTGATACTTGCCACAGCATCAAATTTCTGGAAGTTGACTGTCCTTAGTTTGTTCTCTGAAACGTTTCAACGACGATCTACAACTTCTTGTTATAGAGTTGATACAAGTGTCTTGATTAGACGTAGACGACTTCTTCTTAGAGTTAATCTTCTGTGCCTTGCATTTCACTGCAAAGTGGTTGATCATTTGACAGTTGAACCAAGTTTTGCCCCAAGCTGGGCATGTCTTTCTGTGCTGGTCACGTGTCTTTCAGTGCTGGTTACGTGTCTTTCTGTTACATTCATGTCGGCCTCCACAAAATCTGCAATCTTTGGCTATCTGCTTGGTTTAAAAAAAAAGAAGCAAACTTTAGCTTATTAATTAAATGAATATCTTCATCATGTTCCTTACCTTGGCCAATATTGGTGAATTCAGAGAAAAGTTCATAGCCAAGTTTTAAACTTAGGTCTTGGACTCGACAGTCGATTGCTCTACCTTTCAGTCACAGCGTCCAAATGGCACTTCAAGTTGTTCGAATATTGCAATAGTTCACATCTGTATTGCAACAGTGCACAGCATTCATATTGCAACTGTCCGCATCATCATCATTGCAATATAGGTAGTTCATTGCGTTTGTACTACAATAGTTCAAAACATCCATATTGTAACACAGGTAGTTCATAACATCCATATTGTGACACAGGTAGTTCATAACATCCATATTGTAACGCAGGTAGTTCATAACATCCATATTGTAACACAGGTAGTTCAAAACATCCATATTGTAACACAGGTAGTTCATAACATCCATATTGTAACACAGGTAGTTCATTACATCCATATTGTAACACAGGTAGTTCATAACATCCATATTGTAACACAGGTAGTTCATAACATCCATATTGTAACGCAGGTAGTTCATAACATCCATATTGTAACACAGGTAGTTCATAACATCCATATTGTAACACAGGTAGTTCATAACATCCATATTGTAACACAGGTAGTTCATAACATCCATATTGTAACACAGGTAGTTCATTACATCCATATTGTAACACAGGTAGTTCATAACATCCATATTGTAACACAGGTAGTTCATAACATCCATATTGTAACGCAGGTAGTTCATAACATCCATATTGTAACACAGGTAGTTCATAACATCCATATTGTAACACAGGTAGTTCATAACATCCATATTGTAACACAGGTAGTTCATAACATCCATATTGTAACACAGGTAGTTCATAACATCCATATTGTAACACAGGTAGTTCATAACATCCATATTGTAACACAGGTAGTTCATAACATCCATATTGTAACACAGGGAGTTCCTAACATCCATATTGTAACACAGGTAGTTCATAACATCCATATTGTAACACAGGTAGTTCATAACATCCATATTGTAACACAGGTAGTTCATAACATCCATAATGTTACACAGGTAGTTCATTACATCCATATTGTAACACAGGTAGTTCATAACATCCATATTGTAACACAGGTAGTTCATAACCTCCATATTGTAACACGTGTAGTTCATAACATCAATAATAAATTGTAACACAGGTAGTTCATAACATATTGTAACACAGGTAGTTCATAACATCCATATTGTAACACAGGTAGTTCATAACATCCATATTGTAACACGTGTAGTTCATAAAATCCATATTGTAACACAGGTAGTTTATAACATCCATAATGTAACACAGGTAGTTCATAACATCCATAATGTAACACAGGTAGTTCATAACATCCATAATGTAACACAGGTAGTTCATAACATCCATATTGTAACACATGTAGTTCATAACATCCATATTGTAACACAGGTTGTTCATAACATCCATATTGTAACACAGGTAGTTCATAACACCCATATTGTAACACAGGTAGTTCATAACATCCATATTGTAACACATGTAGTTCATAACATCCATATTGTAACACAGGTAGTTCATAACATATTGTAACACAGGTAGTTCATAACATCCATATTGTAACACAGGTAGTTCATAACATCCATATTATAACACGTGTAGTTCATAAAATCCATATTGTAACACAGGTAGTTTATAACATCCATAATGTAACACAGGTAGTTCATAACATCCATAATGTAACACAGGTAGTTCATAACATCCATAATGTAACACAGGTAGTTCATAACATCCATATTGTAACACATGTAGTTCATAACATCCATATTGTAACACAGGTTGTTCATAACATCCATATTGTAACACAGGTAGTTCAAAACACCCATATTGTAACACAGGTAGTTCATAACATCCATATTGTAACACATGTTGTTCATAACATCCATATTGTAACACAGGTAGTTCATAACATATTGTAACACAGGTAGTTCATAACATCCATATTGTAACACAGGTAGTTCATAACATCCATATTGTAACACAGGTAGTTCATAACATCCATATTGCAATAGTTCAGCTTGGGTTGTCGGCGGGCACGATATTTTTCAATATTTATGGAAATTTTGAACCCAAAAATAACATTTAAGTTCTTATGCAATCTGAAAAAAAAAACAACTGTTAACTTATTTTGTAAGGGGAGTGCTTGGCTTCCGAACCTGGGGTCCTGGGTTCGAATCTTGGTGATGATTGGGATTTTGAATTTCGAGATTTTTAGAGTACCTCTGAGCTCACTCAACTCTGATGGGTACCTGACATTAGTTGGGCACAGGTAAAGGCTGTTGATCGTTGTGCTGGCCACATGAGACCCTTCTCGTTAAAGAAACAGATGACCTTAACAGATGCCCTATAGATCGAAAGGTCTGAAAGGGGAACTTTATTTTTTTTAACTATTTTTGTAAAAGTGTCTTCCATCCACTCTCGCTCCTATCCTCCCCCCCCCCCACACACACCACAGACGTGGTCTCAAAAGCAAAGTGGTGAACGATGAAGCAGAATGTCGCCAGTGTGTAGAGTCTAGATCGAAATCGCTACAGAGGCCAATGCGCTAGTGGCTAAGCTGTAGGCCTACTAGACTCTATAGTTTGAAATGGCCACTTGGTCCAACTGACCAAGATAATCACCCACGCAAGGGAACTAATAACTACTAAAAGGTGAGATAAAAAACATGAACGACGTCACTTCGTCTTTCTTTAATATTTGTTGTTTTCTAGTCTACATTAATTTTATTGGGGATGTTTGTTTTGTTTTTTCGTTGGACTCTCGTTCACGTCATATTTTGACCGCTATAAAGCTTTATTTCAGTCCATATAGGGTTACCGGAAGGACGGTGTCTGAGTGGTGAAGGAGGTCTCGGGTTCGAATCCTGATGAAGACTGGGATTTTTTATTTCGGGATCTGTAGCGATCTAATGAGGATCTGACATTAGTTAGTGCAGTTTGTCATTGTGCTGTCCACATGACATCCTCAGAAGCAGATGACCTTTACATCATTTGCCCTATAGATCACAAAGTCTGAAAGGGGAACTCAACAGAAAGTATGATAAAACCTCACTAAGGAGGACAGAAAGGAGGACGAAACCTCACTAAGGAGGACAGAAAGGAGGACGAAACCTCACTAGAGGACAGAAAGGAGGACAATACCTCACTAAGGTGGACAGAAAGGAGGACGAAACCTCACTAAGGAGGACAGAAAGGAGGACGAAACCTCACTAGAGGACAGAAAGGAGGACAATACCTCACTAAGGTGGACAGAAAGGAGGACAATACCTCACTAAGGAGGACAAAACCTCACTGAGGACAGAGTGGAGGACAAAACCTCACTGAGGACAGAAAGGAGGACAATACCTCACTAAGTTGGACAGCAAGGAGGACAAAACCTCACTAAAGAGGACAGCAAGGAGGACAATACCTCACTAAGATGGACAGAAAGGAGGACAAAACCTTACTAAGGTGGACAGCAAGGAGGACAAAACCTCACTAAAGAGGACAGAAAAGAGGACAATACCTCACTAAGACGGACAGAAAGGAGGACAAAACCTTACTAAAGAAGATGGATGCCTGGTTGAGCCTGAATGTCGTATCGATTGTCCCAATTTCAAATCTTGCCCTCCCCCTCCCCCCCACCCCCCACCCCCGCTGAAAGTTTCAATATTTTCAAACTAGTGATCAATAATTTCAATATACTCTTCTGCTGTCCGATATGAGCGATGTAAGATCATATCTTAATAGGCGTCATTGACGGTGCCAATGAAAAGGATCAACAGAAAGCCAAAATAAAACAACAAAGTATTGTCGGCCTTGTGATATCACAATTCGGGTGATTTCTCATCAGTTGGGGAGGGGGGGGGGGGGAGCTAGAAAAAAAAAAGGGAGAAGCCATAACGTTATCTTAAAACGAAATAAAGCTGAGATTTTGTCAAGGGGGGGGGGGGTTGTTAGTTTTAACTCTTCCTACCCGTTATTATTTGTCCATGTTTCGAAGGAATTCTACATTTTACTCATTACTATTCTACATTTTACTCATTACTATTTCACTACCCCTGTTATGATTGGGCTTCAATCGCTTTGTTGTTTTTTATCAGATAATGTTGTATTTGGTATAGAATTAAAGGGAAATACAAGCTCTTTTTATATAATACAAAGTCAAGTTTAAAAAATTAGACATTAATGTAATTTAATGAGGTCAAATCAACGATGGTATTGTCGATTTGGAGAGAAAGATTCAAAGCAATTGAGGGGGGGGGGGATATAATCCCTCCCTCCAAAATATTTTGCAGCGTTAACAAAAGGTAAATCAATGAAACCAAATCATTAGTTCAGAATTCCATAAGACCAACAAAAGCAAATGTTATACAAATGTGTGTTTGGTTGCATCCAGCTCTTAGCTCTCATCACAAGGAACTTGTTAACCTCGCTTGTATGTGTGTGTCTGTGCGTGTGTGTGTGTGCGTGTTATTTAAACCTCAGCTTCTAATTGGTTACTCAAAGCTGAGCGCGTGCGCTTCGAATCAACTTAACCCTTAAGAGACTCGGCCAGCCAAGTTACTCCTGCAAAGGGAAAGAAATGACGGATATCTGAGATTGTTTGAAATTTGGACTCAACTATAAAAGATATTGAATGAAATAGTAAGTATCTTTTTAATGTTCTTTAATAGTTTAAAAAAATGCTTTGTTAGCTAGGGATTTAGTATCTTTAAGCATATGTGTATAAAAATCACCGTCTATTTTTTACAAAGCTTATATCAACCCACTTTATCTGTCTGGTAAAAAGTTTGTACACGTAATTTCTCCCACACCCGATTTCTAAAATTGTGCACGAGTATTTCTTTTACCTGACAAAACAAGAATTAATACCAAAAATAACCAATTAGTTAATTAACTGTTGGTAATTCATTATTTTGTTTGGTATCTCAACAAGGGAAAGAATTTGTATTTGACTGAAGTGGTGGTATCGGCTGAATTAGCCACCTTTATACATCGACATCCGAGTCTTAGTGAACACCACATGAAAAATAGAACGAGTCTATAGAAACAATGGATGACTTGATTTTGTGCTGTACGTTGAATTAGCCCCCTTTATAGCCTACTCTGTAGGTCGCTGCTTTAAAGTTTGAAGTTAACAATGGATAACTCCATTTGAGGAGGCTGTATCACACGAGTTCGAATTCAGAGTGTTCACCTTTATCTATCTATCTATCTATCTATCTATCTATCTATCTATCTATCTATTTATCTATCTATCTATCTATCTATCTATCTATCTATCTATCGATCTACCTACCTATCTATCTATCTATCTATCTACCTATCTATCTATCTATCTATCTATCTATCTATCTATCTATCTATCTATCTATCTATATATATATATATATATCTATATATATATATATATATATATATATATATATATATATATATATATATGATATATATATGAGTTGTTTTTTACATTAAAAATTAAATATTACGCAAAATGCATGGGCCCCAAAAAGGTTGAACCCCCCGGGCCACCAAATGATGGCAAATTCCTAGCTACGCCACTGAATGTCTGGGTGGTCAAGGATTGATGTGTTTTGTAGCTGTCCCTGTTGTTAAATGAAAAGGTGACGGGTGAACCAAAAATGTATTTAAAGGCATGATCTCCGGTCTCAGAACAAAAAAATATTCTGAGCCTTGCAGCCGGCCACAGAATTATTATACTGCTAGTTGGTCAACAAACACGCACAAGGGTTGTGTATACACAAAACGACCTTCATCTCTTTGTGTATGTGACTAGTCAAACGTAACAGGCCCATTTTTTTTTTAACGAAGCTCTTGTCATACTGTTAGTTCCTGCTATTTTTTTTTTTTTTTAAATCTTATAGTTCCTGGTTAGTATCTACAATCTGACATCTATTTACATCCGACACAATTTCCTTCAGTTGTAGCTACTTTGTTATATCTTCTTTCTTAAGTTCGAAGATTAATGAGGAATGCAGTATTTCCCGTGAGCTACATATTTTGCCGAACACAACGCAGGCATAACCATTGTCCGCCGTGGTCGATTTAGATTATCTTTTCGCCGTCTACGCCTGTCGTCGGATTTTCTTGTGGTCTCAAATGTGTATCCCTTTGTGAGTGAAGCCGCCTCAAGCCAGTTGCTCTCTTCGATGTCAGTTAAAGCAAGTTGGCGCTTAAGCTGGTCTTTAAAGTATTTCCGATATCTTCTTAGATAAATACATTAGGCTACAATAAGACATCGCGGCCGGCCTGGGGTAAATGGAGGCAATGTTCTGTAACGATAATAGTTTTTTTTTTTTTTACCGGTTTTTTTTTCAAGCACAATGTCATGCTCTTGGCTTTCTCACTACGCTATGATCCTATCACTTGTCTGGACCAGTTGAGAAGTGGGAGAGACAGAAAGAAGGGGGTATCTGTGTGAATGTTACCGTGATCGCTTTTTAAATGCATTTATATCACAGAATCATTAGAATGTTTTTTAAGCAAACATCAATTACAATTCTTTCCCTTGCTGGTCATAAAATAATAATTAATCACCAATAGATAATTAACTAATTTTTTTTATTATTGATTCTTGAACTGTTAAGTAAAAGAAATAAGTGTGCACAATTTTAGCTTGATCCGAGTTTGGGTGTCGGAGAAAAAACGTTAGTGTACACATTTTTTAGCAGACGGACAGACAGAAAGACAGACAGAGTGAGTTTAAAGAAGCCTTGTAAAAAAGTGTTTACAGTAAAAAGTGCTATTAGCACAACTAGCAAAATAAAATTTGGTTTAAGATCTTTCTTTAATCATTGACTGTGATTATCACGCGCTACTGCTTCTCATCTTCTGCTTGTGTTTATGTCTGGGGCATAGGTCACCCAATCAGCTTCCTCCAGGCGTGTCGGTTCTTGGCTGCTCGTCTGTGAAATCATTTGAAAAGCAGTATTCAAAAATAGGCCTATATCATAATTATTATGATCCCACTTCGTTTAATGGTAGGCTTGAGAGGCTCTGAACTCCTTCGTTGAAAAAAAAAAGAAGATTTATTTATTTTTACAAAGCTTATACTAACTCACTCCGTCCGTCTGTCTGTCTGTCGTTCTAGCATGATTTTTTTTCACCCACCTCCCATTCTTGGATCAAGGTGAAGTTTTGCACAATTATTCATTCTCAATGACAAATCACGAATAAAAAACAAACAAACTAATTATTCATTAAACAGGGGTAATTAATTTCGTTTCGTATACAAAAAGGAAGTAAATCTTGCAATATAGGGAGATAAGGCAGTAAATGTGCGGTATTTTTATACTTTGATTGTTTTAAAGTTTTACTTCAGTCGTATTTCATTTATTCTTATATGTAATAAGTGGCAAGCAGAGCCATGTATTTCTAACCACCCATCCATTCCAGGGGCGCTACAGCCCAAGGAGGGATCTGACCTGCTCTAGCAGATCTTTCCATTCTGATCTAACCTGGGCTTAGTGTCTCCATGCCCACACTTTTAGCTGTTGTAGATCTGCCTCTATATTATCAAGCCAGCGTGCTCTTTCTCTGTCTATCGGACGCATGTATTTTGGCTATTATTAAATATGCAAGAAAATGATGTAACCTTTTTGCGAGTGCTGAAAACGAATATATTGATTAATACTTTGTATATTTATAGGATGACACTTGACACATGGAGATGAATATGTACAATCTTACAATGGGCAGCAGTAGTTCCCACCAAACACAACCGTTTGATCGGAAAGAGTTCAACAACTGGAAACAGTCGAAAGTCGTCGACCTTGCCCCGGTGATCGTTCTTGACGTACTCTACATGCTTTTTGGTGTCGTCGGCAACTCTATCGTCTGCTACGTCTGTTACTTCCGGATGCCCCGCAACGTCATCAACAGCTTCGTTATGGCTTTGGCCTTGGTCGAGCTGCTGGGATGTGTGTTCACCATTCCAGTCGACATCACGGAGATAATCAACTCTTACAGTTTCGGCTTCGCTGCATTATGCAAGGCGGAGAGATACATGCGGAAGTTCGTCGTCTTCTCCAGCGGATGTATCCTCATCGCCATAGCAACAGAGCGGTACCAGCGGATTGTGAAGCCGTACAGCCGTCACGTGACAACGATGGTTGAGTTCCGCTGTGCCATCATCGGTGCGGTAATGGTTTCTGCGATTGTGGCTGTCCCTGAGGCCATACTTGCTGGCAACGAAACAGTTCTCACCCCTTATGGTAAAGGCGTGATCTGCTCGACGTACAACGCAGACAGCTACCGCCATACTATTCTCCCTAAAATCTGGGGATTGACATGTGTTTTAATATACGTATCTTGCACTACGGCCATCGGAGCGATATATTTTGCAATCGCTTCAAAAATATGGAAAAGAAATAAGGTCAAGACGGACCAGCGGTCAAAGTCTTTCACGCCTGACACTACCTTACAGAGGAGAGTTCGATGCGACAACACCACCACCTTAGCCAACAAGCCGAAAACGTCTGACATATTTTACACTTACGCATCAAAATTCCCAACACAAACAAGGGAAGGTAACTGCAACTCGACATATTTACACAGCGATCAAGTTAGATCAGTTGTTCAAGGTGTACCTGAATGTAACTCTTCCGCTTCTAAGGATTTAAAGCTTAAGAGAGGACCTTGGGATACTCGAAAAGGAGAAGACGTTTTTAATGCTGAAAACCAGACGTACAGATTTTCATTTATCGTCGAGAATAGCGACAAGGTCCCTCTTGGTCAGAGAAAGCGACGAGACGAACGATCTGTCGCGCAACAAGAGGGCAGATCCAGGTCCGCATTGTTTCTTGATGAATTAATACGCAGCTTGAGCCACTTGGGGCATCGCCGTCACGCTGACCACCACTGCCCAAAGGAACCACAGGAGACATTCCAGACCCTGAGTCCTTTAGGCAGTTTGCGCCGCAAGCCTGGCTACTCAAGGAAGAGGACAACCTTTATCATGTTCGTCATGACGCTAACCACGGTGTTCAGTCACCTACCCCACATCGCTGTCATGGCGTATACGCTGGCGCATCCAGGAATAGATGTTCGCTTGTCGCCTGACTTTTCTGTTCTGTTCAAGATCATGTGGAACTCGTATTTCATAAGCCTGGCCACGCATCCATTCGTGTATGGCTTCTGGAACGGTCGCTTCAAACATGCTCTGTTCACCCTGTTCACCGGATTTTCCCGAAAGAGGCTTAGAACCAAAGAACCACGGGAAAGCATTAGTTCCAACAGAGAAAGCTAATTACTATTGAGGGCATTTCCTTGTAAGACTAAAATATATAAGCGAAATCAGACATTAAAGAGAAGCTTCAAACATTGCTTTAATCACCCTGTTCACCGGATTTTCCCGAAAGAGGCTTAGAACCAAAGAACCGCGGGAAAGCTTTAGTTCCATCAGTGAAAGCTAATTAGATCTACTATTGAGGGCATTTCCTTGTTTGACATAAATATATAAGCGATATCAGACATTAAAAGCTAATGGCTTCTGGAAAGGTCGCTTTAAACAAACATGTTCTATTCGACTGTTCGCTGGTTCATGCCGATGACAACTATAAACGCCTGTCTTTAATGACGAATTGAATAATATTACTTGGACGATGGCGTCAGCAGTGACCTTTTATTCCTTGTTTTTAATTTTCCCATTATATTCTATTAGATGCCAATGCAATAAAACAAATAAGTAACCGGTGATCATTCGAAGGTGAAGGCAACCAGACTAGGTTCAAGGTTGTAATCTTCCATTGTCCAACATTCATTTACAAAATTAACGACATACCTTGCCTGCACTGCTCTGTATTGTACAGATATTTTCCTTGGTTTAATTTGTTGATGTTATTTCATTTTTGATGTTGAGATGATTTCAAATGACTTTTTTAGGATTGAAAACTGTAAGCCCTATTGTTAGAACCTACTTTTCGAAAATTTCACTTTGCGTTTCTCAATGTCCAGCATAACCGTCAAATTGCTTATGTATCTGCCGTAAACAGTGTGGCGCGGACATATCCTTTCATATAATAATAGAGGTGGACATTAACTTTTATGGACTACTATTCGTTTTTCTTAGCCCTAAAACTGCCAATGTAAATTAAACATGAAAAAAAAATACATAAAAAAAAAAACAACAAAGCTTGTATTAAGTCTAATTGCATCAATTAGTTTGGATCAGTTATGTAATCCTTTATACTATAAATCTAGACATAATAAATCTGTGCGATTATAAATATTGTTACCCATTGTTTTTGTTTACCTTTTAGCTTTCCGCTATGATCCTATCACTTTGGACCAGTTGTGAAAGAGGGAGGGAAGAAGGGGGTGTAACTTGGTGAATGTTTACTCATGGGCTCGAGTCTTCAAGGGGACTAATTCAACTTATACTACCACATCTGTCAAGTACGATTTCTTCCCCTGTTCAAGATATCAATCAAAATAATTAATTACTAATGGTTAATTTACTAATTTATCTTTTTTTTGTTTTTTAAATTGATTCTTCTGTTGTCAGGTAAATAATTGTGCACAATTTCAGGTTAATCCGAGATTGGGTGCAGGAGAAATAACGTGTACAAACTTATCAATCATACAGACAGACGGACAAACAGACGGAGTGAGTTGATATAAGCTTGTGAAATACAATGTAAAGCCTAATGAAACAAATCCTTGCATGTTCTAATTTTGAGCTATAAACATATCGACGTTTAACATTTTTTTTTTCAAAATTGTTTGCCTTGACTAAGGAATTAAAAAAAAAAAGATCTTTTGCAATTTTTGTTCAGTTTTTTGACATTTGTAGTAGTGCTTTTCAGAAGCACAGAAACTAATTATTGTAATACAAATTTACTCCCAGGGGTGTTTCTATGGAGAGAACATAAATTGTTTATTTACATAATAGAAACCAAAAAAAAAAGTATGGTAAAGAGTAATAATAATTCACATATTATTCCAAACATTAACAAAAAAGCTTCAATACATAAGCTACAGTTTGAACATGACGTCAAGCTTCAGAGGTTACAACCCCAAACTTGTATTTAGTGGTGAAGTAACTCAAGAGTCTTCTGTCAGCTTACAACTACACAAATATCAACTCATCAACTTCTTCTCTTACTTGTTATTCAGATTCTAACATGATAATAATAATAACAATAAACGGTAGATTTTAATCGCCCTGATCTGCTGCTCATCGGTAAAAAAGAAAAAGCCGCTACCACTATCGATATCGCCGTACCACTGTCTCATAATGTAAGAAAAACTGAGATATAAAAATAACGAAAATATGGGAACCTAGGCTAGGAGGTTAAGCGTTTATGGAAGTCTACCAAAATAACAATATACCTCATTGTTATATCAACCGAGGGGATAATAACAACTGACCTCACAGATACCTTCAAGGCCCTTCACATTCCTAGGAACATTGTCGTTGCCTGTCAGAGGGCGGTAATGCTGCAGACCTATCACATCACCAGAAAATTCCTGGGTTGAAACTGATAAAGGGACTTTGATGAATTTTGTTTCTCTTTAACGAAACTCGACCCTGGCAGCGCCAGAGAATGAATACTCGTTCGTTTCTAACATAATTATAATAATAATAATCTTTATTAGATATGCCTACAATTAGGCTTAAGTAAAATTCAGAAAGTATAATATCTTTAGTTGCTTCTGAAGTATTTTTTAATTTTGTCTTATTATTATGTAGATATAAATAAATACAATATAAATCAAGGGATGAGGAGATATTGGATAATTTTTTTTTTCATTTTAACAAGACCGAATTGAAGGTTTTCGGGGTCATTTAGTGATAAATGGAAAACAAGTAGAAAATAAATTAAAAAAAAACAAACCTCTCTAAGCATGGAATAATGAAAAAAGAAAACCTAAGAAAAGATTTCTTATATAATACAATTAAAATTAATAATTAGATTATATAAATGTAAAAACAAACAGTAATTAAAACATGGAACCAAAGGC
Organism: Biomphalaria sudanica; assembly: GCA_036873155.1. NCBI lineage: Eukaryota > Metazoa > Mollusca > Gastropoda > Planorbidae > Biomphalaria > Biomphalaria sudanica. The sequence goes on along the minus strand of JAZGLO010000568.1, from coordinate 869,267 downwards.
AATGTCGGCGAATGTTACAGCTATTTATCTTTGCATGTGTCACCATTAGTTTAAGTATGCTATTTCAATTTTTAAAAAATTAGATACAATTAATTATTATACAGTTTTGCTATTTAAGCATGGAATGGGTTGTCTGAGCTAGCCAGTGACTTGGCAGAATTTAAGTCATTGGTTAACATACATGACTAGATGCATGATGATTCGGACGTAATCATCTTTTTTTTAAAGTAACGTCTGTATTTTATAAGATAAGATAATATTAATTGTCTTAATACATACTCTCCTTTTTTCTTTCCATCTGAAAATCGCACTAAAGGTCAAAAAGGGAGAGAAGGAAAGGAAAACAAATCATAATAATTGTTTTGGATTACTTCCCCTGAGGTTTACGACATGTCTCTTACGACTTATATCATCAAGGTAGCCATCGCTTCTGGTAGAGTCATTTGGAGGTCTTGAGGCAATTTCTGTTATAATTTTAAACAGGTGTCTATTAAAGTCGCTTACTACTTGGAAAGTTTGAAATAAGAGAGAAGGTCAAGTATTTTTCATATGCACTCACATTTTAAGTATATTGTTAATAATTGTAATAACGCTGCTATCGAGCCGACACTGATGGTGCGCACCAGCACACCTTTCAACACGAGGAATAGACGACATATTGATTCTAGAGGATGGACTGCATCTATGATGGATTGTTTTAGATCCGGCTGAAATGATCTGCAGGTTACGGGAGTCTGAGCTGTCTGGGACTGTGTTTTAGATCCGGCTGAAATGATCTGCATGTTATGGGAGTCTGGGCTGTCTGGGACTGTTTTAGATCCGGCTGAAATGATCTGCAGGTTATGGGAGTCTGAACTGTCTGGGACCAAGAGCCGGCCTTCGTGCTACCAGTGAACTCTATCGAGGACCTGGAGCGTCACAGGGAACTGTGTCGATGGTGTGTAATAATGTTTAGGTAGAAAAGGACTTGTAGAACTTAAGACTCCCTGTGACTTGTAGCTGAAGTCCATACTGTATAACTGTAATAACAAATTCATAACAAACGAATATTCACATTTGAGTAGAGTAAAACCTTTAGTAAAATCATTAAAATTAGAAAGCCTTCAGGATAGAAGACTTAAAAGTAAAGTAGCAATTATACATAAACACTGAACCATAATCTTTAAATACAAAATCAAAATTTAATAAAATACTCAGAAAGACACAAAGATAAAGGCACATTCCTCGTCCCATATGCTAGAACAAATTTGTACAAGTGCTCCTTCTTCCCTAGTGCTATTAGAGCATGGAATGGGTTGCCTGAGCTAGCCAGGAAAACCAGTGACTTGGCAGAATTTAAGTCATTGGTTAATATGCATGACTAAATGCATGACGCGTAGGACGTAATCATCTTCTTTTCTGAAGTAACGTCTGTATTATATAAGATAAGATAATAGATCTAGATCTAAATACATCGTCTAATGTTACCTCCTTTCGTTGAGTATTTGTCTTAGATTTACTACAATATAAATCAAAGGACGAGGAGAAATTTGATACTTTTTTTTCGATATAATAAAACTAACGTAAAGGTTGTGGGGGTCCTTTAGTAGTAAATTTATTCACAGCGATAATTCTGTCAATAAATCCTTCTTTTCTTGTATCTTTATTTCACTTTCTTTCTTTAGCATGTTCTATTATAAATATACCGCATGAAAATTGAGCCGTTAGTTCTACGATTTGAATTACTTTAAAACTAGTATGTTGAACTTTAAGTTTAATTTGGGACAGCATTTAACTCTCTATTTTGTTATACCTAGTTATCTGCCCTTATTTCTTGTCCGGGGGTATTTTTTTAATCTCAAACATTCATCCTTTTTCCCAAACAAAATTCTGACCAGCAGAAATTAATGCTTGCCTAAAAAAAAAAGTAAAACAAACACATAAACAAACAACAACAGCAACAACAACAACAAAAAAAACCCCAACAACATTGCATTACTATAACAATTTTTAACATAGATATAACCAATATAATATGTATATTTTAGGTATATTTAAAAAAAAACATGTCTCTTATTGAACGTGCATGGAGTCTTTCCGTTCGTTGTCTGATCTTATATAAATTATTTAGGATTATTTAAGTTTTTGTAGTTTTGTTTTATAGTCTCTTCTCAGTCCTTAAAACGTGTTCATTCACTAAGGGTTTTTCTTCCATTCTGCCTTTTTTTACTTTGCCTGGTCCTTGCTTTCCAATAACTATCGGGGAATACGCCATATCCTTTGTTCTTTCTGTTTTGTTTGTAAAGACCGTTGCTCTTAGAACTTTATTACATAACTAGCTTTCTTGAGTATGTTTCCTATACACTGCTATTAAAGTATTTTATAATCAGATAAATGTAGTTGTTTTTTTTTTTAAATTCAATGTAGCGTTGGTAACGTAACTAAAAATTCATTATGTAAAATTATAACGCAAAACCTTATGTGGGTTTTCCAATCATATAATATGTTTAAATGGTATATTTTTCACTTTACTTTTATTGTATACTAAAGATAAAAAAAATAAAAATAATATTTAAAAAAAGAAAAAGTATTGATAAAAATAAATCATATAACAAATTTTTGAATTAATTAAAACAATTGAATCTAAATTTACCATGGCTTGACTTTTTTTTCATATTGAGTTTAAAATTAATTATAAAAAAAAATGAGTAGAGCGTGGCCTCCCTTGCAAAAAATGCAAAAACAATTTTTTTCTTCTGACCTCCCCTATCGTAATAACCACCTATTATTTTTACGTGAAAGTATTCGCAATAGTTTCTCAGCTTTTATTTGCTTCTTGTGCAGTTCCCTTGATTCCTAACGAGGGAACTATAAGTACCAGGACTACAGAGAACAGGTTTTCAAAATAAATAATGCAAAAAATACGACCGCGTTTAAAAAAAAAAACACTGATTAAATATAAATTTATTTCCGAATTTCGACGTGTCAGAAATTTTTAATTTTTTCTCACTTTTCTTTTTCGCATTTTTACTACTGGAAAATTAATGTGATTTATTTTTAAAATAAAAGGGGGGGGGGGCGTGTTTAAGTGATACTTGAATTTACAGGCCCTTTCTAAAATTCAAAGTTTAATAGCTACTAGAATTTGCGGTCCAAAGGAATGTATATTTCCGGGCCTTTCTGGTATTATTTTAAGTTAAGTTATATAAATTTAAAAAGTCTGGGGTCGATGACAAAATAAACAAAATATATAGCCTTATATTTATGGTGTAGCCGGTGGTACGTAATGCTGTGTTTTTTTTTTTAAATAAATATTTTTAAGAATGACAATGAAATTAAGAAATAATAGTAGGCTAATCATATCAGGATCTAAAACCCTGGATTGGCTGCCTGGTCGTGCAATTTGCGCGCTGGACTGTCGTTCGGACTTATCGATGGTCCAGGGTTCAGTTCAAACCCTGCCCGCTCCTATCTCCGTCGTCCTGCGGGAGAGTTGGACTAGGAACTTCAACTCTGAAGGTACATCTGAAACCTGGAAAACATTTTTAAAAATAGCATTATTTATAATTAAGCTCTAATTGGTTTAAAATTAGATCTAGATCTACAATCGTCTATAATTTATTGAATTCACGAAGTTGTCAAGGTCTAGAATCTAGAATGTCTAGATATCTAATGTTTTCAGGAGTATTTCTTAGATGAAGATTCTGGGTATTTAAAAAAAACACAATATTATGGGAAACTGTTAATTATAGTTAGCTGCTTGTTTGATTCCATGTTATATTATTATTTTTTTTTTATTCATCCAAATTCGATACAACTAGACTAGACTATACAGGTCCAAATGATATATAGACTATTCTTCTAATTTTAAAGCTAGATATGTGTTTTTATATTAGATCTAGATTTAATATCGTATAGAATGTAGACAGGCTAGATTCTAGACTAGATAAGACCCATTATAATTCTAAGCCTAGAGTGTAGTAGAGTCTACTACTAGACTAGAGTAGAGACACTAGAGAGAGTAGAAGTAGAACTCTAGAACTACAACTACTGAACTAGTTGAACTAGAAGTACTAGGACTAGTCTTATTAGAAAATTAAATAGATCATGACATTACTATTAGTCATTAGATTTAGATCTAGATCTAGAATACAATAAATAGATGTATTCAGTATTGTCTAGAAGTAGAAGTAGAATCTTAAACTTAATCAAGTAAGTTACATCTTACTTACTTATTCTTAGTCACTTATTAGTGAAGTGACACTTAGTCGACTTAGACTTAGTGAAGTTAGTGGGTCACTTACTCAGACTTACTGACTTAGACGACTTAGTCATCTAAGTCTAGTTTGAGTTTTTGAGTCTAGAATCTATATAAATTGACTATAAAAAAAATAATAGTAATTACTTATTTACTATATTCTTAGTCTTAGTTCTAGATCTAGCTAGAATTAAAAAGAATTAGAATAGAATCATCTGAATCTAGAGTCTAGATTCTAGTAGATCTAAAGATCATCTAGCTAGATGATCTCTAGTCTAGATTTTAAGTTTTAGATCATACTCATGATACTGATCTAGAATCTAGACTTCTAGACTAATAATAATTAAAATACAAACATTTTGAAAAATAGATCATTAGAATTTCTATTACATTAATAATTAGATCTAGATCAATCAATAAAACACTGTGAGTGTGACTAGTGACTATCATCAATCATTTTGATTTTACTTCTGTTGTCACTGTAAAAAGTGATTTTAAAGTGTAATCACCTTTGAATATATTCATTTTTTTAATGCAGGTAAGTAGGTAAGAGATAGAGAAATTAACTAATTCGACTCGACACTGTCACACTATATCTCTACTTCTAGATCTAAAACTACTACTATTACTTATTTACTGTATATATCTACTACTCTACGTAACTAGATCATATATCTAGATTATGATAAGATCTATATTTTTATTCTATTAATTTAGTAATTATAAGTGTAACTAAGTCTAGACTCCTAGACTGAGTGAAGAATCTAGTAAAGTATTAGTATACTATAGAAGAGCATGGAATGGGTTGCTTGAGTCAGCCAGTAAAACTAGTGACTTGGCAGAATTTAAGTCATGTATGATGCATAGGACATAATTACAAGGTGGCCACACTTTGTCATCGGTGAATATATAACAATCAATAACAATGAGATGCCCTTGTACCTTAGTGAACTAATCTCCATATGTCCCTCATAGAGCCCAATGGACTCATCACTTCTAGTGGTGCCACATTTCTCCCTCAAAAGCTACGGTCTGCGTGCTTTTTCAGTGCATGGCCCAAAGGTTTGAAACTCACTCCCCATGGATCTCAGACAGACAACATGCTACACTACTTTCAGGAGAACATTAAGACCTACCTGTTTAAAACTTTTTTAGATTAGTTTGTCATTTTAGCTCTTGTGTTTATGTTAATAATGTTATTACAGCGCCTTGAGCCTAAATTTTGTTTGTTTACAGTGCTTTATAAATAAATAATTATTATAATTATTATTATTATTAATATAATCATCTTCTTTTTTGAAGTAACCTCTGTATATTATATTATATAATGTAAGATAAGAGTTTTCTATTCTAGATCTAGGTCTAGTAAAGTAGAGTCTAGAGACGAGTTAGATCTAAAATAGATTCTAAATATAGATATATACTAGAATCTAATCTAGCTCTAGATGATAGTAGATCGAAATGATAGTGCTTGTACCAGATAGATGATAATCTAGATCTAGAAAGAATCTAGATCTAGTACTCAGTCTAGTCTAGAGTATTCTAAACTAGTATATAGTCATGCATGATGCGTAGGACATAATCGTCTTCTTGTTTGAAGTAACCTCTGTATTATATAATATAAGATAAGAATTTTCTATATAGATCTAGGTCTAGTAAAGTGCAGTCTAGCGACGAGTTAGATCTAGAATAGATTCTAGATATAGATATCTCTAGAATCTAATCTAGCTCTAGATAATAGTAGATCGAGATGATAGTGCTAGTACCAGATTCTATGATAATCTAGATCTAGAAAGAATCTAGATCCAGTACTTAGTCTATAGTGATTTTCATCTAATGAACTGGTTAAGCCCTGCTGCAACAATTTTTACGTTTGAATTTTTAAAGCTCTGTTATGGTTAGTCCTAGAAAAAAAATGCAAACATCTTTAAACTAGTCACCCATTTGTAACAAACAAACACTTCAAAGTTATTGTATTTAAAAAATGTTATTTTCTTCAATTTTCTTTTTTTTTATATCAATTTCTTTTTACAACTCAAGACAGGTCAGTGTTACTTTTCCCACTCTCAATCCACGATAGCATCCTCCTGTGTTTATAACGGATGCCACAACCATTCCATTTGAGACAAGTTTTACCTATACTTTAACTTACCTAGTTGATCCAAAAGAAAAAGGGTATCATAGCAAAGTGCAGGATAGGCCACTATCACATTGGCATATTATTGCATGGCACATGCCAAACTTCGACTCACTGTGGCCTGACTGCAGGTAAGATGAGGAGGCTGTGTCCCATATTCTTTCCAACTGCCCATAGGAAACCACAAGTTTTTATGACCCTAGTAATGACATACATGCACTATGCATAACAGCAGGGTTTCAAGCCTTCACTCAAATGGAGTTTGATGATGATGATAATGAAAAAAAAATGTTTTTGGGAAGGTTGAACTTGTTTCTGTTTCAGCAAATCAAGAATTCTAGGGCAGTCTGTGCAAGATCAGAATGAATGTCCTGCAGAGCAAACATAAATAAAGTAATATCTGAGGACAACAATGAAAACTTATGGTCATACAGAGAAAAAAAAAAATGGAAACCACAGGAGTATTCCATTAAAGAACGAAGATAACTTAAAATATCATGAAAATAAAAATAAAGCTAACATTCATTCTTAATAAATATTTTGCATCAGCGTTCTCAACTCCAGGAGACAAAGATAGATTATTAAATTTAATTTAAGTAGAAAACATAGGGAATATAAATGTATCCTAATCCAAAAACTATTAGCTAGCATAAAACCAAAAATTTAAAGCTTCTCAAACTGATGGTATTTCAGCTAGATTGCTCAAGAACTAAGCCGCCATCTAGCACCAGTGTTTAAAATACTTTTTCAAGGATTACTAAATCAGGGCAGGGTACAGAGGGACTGGAAAGAGGCTGATGTAACTATCTTTTATTTAAAAAAGGAGAATAATCTGATCTGGGAAAGTACAGACCAATATCACTTACCAACATCACATGTTTTATATCCTACCTAAATATACAGCTTGCATCACATGAAGAACTTTTTCATGAATAATGCCTTTCTAAAGACAATCTGCACCCACTGTTACATCAGGTCTAGATGAATTGGTTGTCTCCTCTCCATTATGGCTAAAACAAAGATTTTAAAACTCCTTTGTTGCAAGGTCATTTGTCATCACCGAGAGGTATCTAGACGTCTAATTCATAAAGCTCTGGTTATGTTTGTGTGAGTGTTTGTTATGTTTCATCTGTGAATGCTGTTCATGTTTGCATCAATACAAGTGTGGACTTGTGCTAGTACCAATACTTGATTTAAAAAATGTTTTACATTGTATCACAACACACGTGCATACACACACTTACACCTCCTAAAGCCTTCAAAAATTTGTCATGGAAATTTCTACTAATCCTGAATATTGTAATTGTTATAGTAGTTATGCAGAGGTGGACAATTGTAGTCAAGGGGGGACAATTGTAGTCAATCTGAATTTTAATATTTCTGACCAATAAAATTATATTATCTTATTCTGAACATATTTTAAATATTATTGACCATCTTAACGAAGCAATGGTAAATTTATATTTTTGAAATTGCTACTTTTTAAATTCTCTTTTCTATTCTGTAGTTGGTTTCATAAATAAATAACAAAACTATTGTAGATTATTTTAGATTACTAAAATTTGTTTAACCATAAGTCTTAAAAATGCATACATACATATTCTTTGTTTTTTTATGGTAAAAATTGAGTCAGTCAGAATCTTGTACAAATAAAAATTTATCACTATACACTTTTTTTTCAAAACTCCAGGACATTTTATTTATTTAAAATAAAAACCTCAGCCTCGATTATTTAATAAATATTATAAATTATCCAGATTGTTTCCACTAAATTGGTTGTTTTAACAAAGGATTCCAGTGGCCATTACAGCTCTCAAAATGTTATTGAAGCCATGTTGTCAACCTCTAGTCTATGCTATGTAAAACAGTTTGGCTACATAACATAATTTCTTCATTTATTTATTGACGAAATGAGCTCAAGAGTAAAAAGAGTAAGGGATTACCTCGTATTAATTCTTTTAATGAATGTTTTTTATCAGTTTATCTCTCCTATGCCTAATCTTACTCATTGTTATTTTTCCTGCTAATTACTTATAAATTTAATACATTGTCTGTTTTTGTGTTCAGTGCTTGCTGCAATGGATTGAATGCTTAAAAAACTGGAGTCAGCACTCATTGGTTGGCCTTATTAACAAAGTGAGGTAAGGACAACTTGACATCTTAACACTATTTACATTTTAAGTGTACTTTCTAACCATGATGGGTTTCACATCATAAGACAATTCGTTATTTAAACTTTATATATATATATAATATGTATGTTATATATATATATAATATATATATATATATATATATATATATATATATATATATATATATATATATATATATATATATACATACAAACATACATATACATGTTTTTTACCTTATTTTGGTCTTTTCTTTCTCTTTTTTTTTTTTGGTTGCATTAAAGCTTTGATTGTAGGTAGTTTTAATTTCATTTTTTTTATACTAAAAGCTTTCACTTTGCTAGAATAATGTCTTTGACATTGATGTAACTAGCATGGCAACATTCATACACCATTTGTAGCATTAGAGAATTGTTGCTCAAAATGTAAATAATTCATGTCTTTACAAACAGTCTTCAGCTGGTCATTTGACAGCAAAACTGCAAAAGCTACCAGCAAGTGACAGAATCCTTATTATAGGCATACCATCATTTAGCTTATGTTGTGACAATCTAAATATCTCATAAATTTTTGACATAGTTCTCTTTTAAAATCTGTGTCTGATTCAAGACTGTTTGGCTTAATCCTGTGAATTCCCATAAGAGCATAGGGCCGCAACCACCCAGTAACTTCGTCTTCACTGATGACTGACCTTTTTACTTGGGCCTTACAACTTTCCTCTTTCCTTGCAGATTCCAATCAACCGGACTGTCTGCTATGCACTAAATGTTTCTGTAATGTAAATAAAGCCTTGCTCTGGTCTAAGCTAAGTGTGGGAAATAGCTAAGTTTGAAATAATCCATTAGAGCATTGCTGGGGCTTAAACACCCCCCCCCCCCCCCCCAACTCCAGATACATGACGTTATAGAGAATATTGAGGAATTGTATACAATTTCTAGAAATTAAAATTTATCTTGGAATACTATATAGTATAACAACATTTGGTTCTTTGTTAAAGATGTTTAGAATAGATGATTGTAGCTTAAAACAGTCTTTAAGTTTACTCTAGTATTGTTTGTTTGTTTGTATACCCCAATACCTGTGTGAGTTCTCAAACGTATTTAATTACAAAAAGATTTCGTTTTAGAAATGATTAGAAAAAATAAATTAAATTAAAAAAAAATAATGCTAATAATGCATTATTTTATTTGACAAACTGTGACAGTGTGTGTTTTTTTTTTATCTTGACCACTTTGAAACAAAATATTTAATGTTAAGAATCCCTTACATTTTAACATGGCCTAAATTGTGCCGATGTGCCCAAAATCACAAATCACAAATCACCCTTACATTTTTTTCTTTTTAAAAAATGTATACACATTATCATATCCTAAGTTTCAAATACTTTCCAATATTCTTATTATGTTATCACCAATTGAACTGTCGTCCACTTTTTTTTTTGTATTAAGTTTCTAGATGCTGTTTTTTAAAAGAAAATTGTATGGCTGAGGTAGGCTCATCTAAATATATTCTGTCTGCTGTTGTGTTTTTTTTTTGTTTTTTTTTTTTAATTTCTTTCTTGTGCAATTTGAGCCTTAGGGCTGGTATTGGGAGACAAAAATTAACCAAGCAGATATTGAAAGTAGCAGTCTCCATGGCCTGCTGTCTGCACAATAAGTTTGAACCAATGAGCTTATTTTTATTACATTATCTAAGTTTATTCTTGCTGCACTGCGGCAGTGCTCAACAAGAGAAAAGTGAAATAACTCACTATAGCAATTTAAAAGGAAAAAAACAGATCTTTTGATATCCTGCTCTTGAGAATGAATTTTGTGAATGGACCAATGAGAAATTTCCATTCTAGATCTTCTAAAAACTAGGCCTAGAAAAGACTATCAAAAGGGATGCAATCTAGTAGAATGGAGTATAGTTGACTCTTGATAATCCGACATGCTGTCACAGTAATTCGATGCGACACAGAAGTAAATTGATGTAATTAATGTTAATTGTAGGTGTGTGGTGTCCCAGTGGTAAAGTGCTTGGCTTCTGAACCGATGGGTCTTGGGTTTGAATCCTGGTGAAATCTAGGTAACTGACTTTAGTTTGGGGAAAATTAAAGAAAGTCAGTCATTGTTTTGGGCACATGATACCCTCCTTAACTGTGGGCCACAAAAACAGATAACTTTTACATCATCTGCCCATAGATGACAAAGTCTGAAAGGGGTACTAATATATACTGTAATACATGTATTTGTTGAATGTAGGTGGCTTCAATTGTAATTTAGTACAGTATCTGAAATCGATGGTTTTGCATTTTGGCCTATAGACATCAGTTAAATTCTTTGAAGTAAAGCTAACCTTGGTAATCCAAATTTTTTGCTTATCTGACACCCCTCTGGCCTCAACTGTCAGACTATCAAGAATCAACTGTAGTAGAGCCGGTTCAAGTAAAATTATCACTTCGGCTTCATTAACATATTTGCATGATTCTTCATCGTAATTTGTATTTGTGCAGTAATTGGACTTATTGATTAGAAGTCTTTAGAATTTCGAGGATTATTGGGAAAGAATAGGAAAACGTCTTCAGGCTCAAGAACAATGCATGACTTTTTGGAATTCAGTTTCTGTTGTTCCACTCACAAAAAAAAATAATAATTATTATTATTATTATTTTTTTTTTTTTTTGTTGGATTTTTCAATTTTTTCCTTTTTTTTGGGTTTTATTTTCTTTCTCTTCATTTTTGGTTTGATTTTAAATTTGATTATTTCTTCTCCCACGCTTGTTTGTGTGCGTTTGTTCCTTTCTTTTTTTAATAGTTTTGTGTAGTCCTTGCTTCCCTTGGAGCTCTTCGAATAAAACAAAAAACTTGAAAAGTCCACAGTGCAGTAGCTCTAGTTTAAACTCAGGCTACATCACAACCCCCCTGCAGAGTGTTTTTTTTTTAATCATATGGAGATGTTTCTCTCTGATTACTATAAATAGAGCAACCTTTTGGTGTATCCGGCGTACGAATTAATATTAAGTGTTGATAATCTATGTATTTTGTTTTTTTGAAAGTATACTTTTTTTTGGTTCTCTTTTGTTGTTTTCACAACTATTCTGGTTCTAGACCTATATATATATATATATTATGTCTGTGAGCATCACTATCTGTATGGCAGAAATAATAGAGTTACGCTTTATAACAGTCCGGCAGTTAAAATTGTATTATAAAACAACATATAGGCAACTAACTAAACTGGTAATCAAGCAAAGGGAAAAACGAAGATCATCTGCTACTCTTGAGATATTTAGTTGGCAACAGTGATCTTTCAGTTTAGCGTCCTTGTCATTGCTCGTTCATCATCTCAACCAGCCACCCTCATTTCTTTTACACTTTTCTTTAGGGTCCCCCTATCGCCTTCCCTTCTTTTGTGTGACACTGTAATTGTTGGCTTTAAGTCCGGGTCACAATAGTCAAAGTTTTAACAAAAAGAAGATTGCTGTGATTAACACAAATCGCTAAAATTCCGCCTCCCTTCTCGAAAATGCATATTAGAAAAACAAGTTAATATAGATGAATATATTCTATACCTGGCTACGTGGGGTGCGGATTTTACTCGAAGAAGAGTTACAGGTAAGACTGGCGGTAACTCTTTTTTTTTTTTTTTTTTTTTGACATGACTTAAAATCAAAATGGGTGGAGCTAGAGCAGCGGTTCTCAACCTTTTATGCTCGGCGACCCCTTTTTACAATCCCCCACACTGCCGCGACCCCCCCCCCCCCCACACATACATCAATACAAAGAAAAGACAAAAACAATCCATATTTTTGATGGTCTTATGCGACCCCTGGCTAATCGTCAATCGACCCCCAAGGGGGTCGCGACCCACAGGCTGAGGACCCCTGAGCTAGAGCTAACGCTAACGTCTGTACGTAAAAATCAATTTATTGAAAAGAAATCAGCTCAAAGCAACTGTCAGTGAATGGGGATTATTACAATTAGTCGTCATTTCAAAATAAACACGCCACTGCAAAGCTGTTAAAAAGCTAATTCTTCTAGCTTTATGTAGAATGCATTATTAAATACGAACTTTGTATCTCATAATCAGTTAGTAATATAAATTTGAAATAAAAAAACAAAACTTAACTAATTCTACTTTTTAGATATTCATTCCATTGGGATTGGATTAGATCGGGTCGGATTGTTTTGTTTGTTTGTTTTACATGTTTCGGATGTTCCTTCAGAGTTGAAGTAAGTTTACTTCCTAGTCCAAACCTCCAGCAGGACGACGGGGGATGGGAGCGGGCAGGGTTTGAACCCGGGACCATCGATAAAATTTAAACGACAGTCCAGTGCGCAAACCGCACGACCAGGCAACCATCCTAATCGGATCCGGATATGATCGAAACCGGGTAGAATGGGGTATAAAATCAGGTCGGTTCAGATCGGACGGGATCGTCATTGAAAAAAAAAAAAAAAAGACAGTATGGTGGGGATTCAAACTACGATGTCCGCGTGTTATTAGCGCGAAACTCTATGGACCTCTCTGCCAGTTTCGGGAATTTCCAGACTTCCATCCACCTAACTCTTCCCTTCCACCAACCATGAAGAGATGGTAAGGTTAATATTAGGAATTTAAAAAAAACACCAAAAAAACCCAAACTGTATCAGATGTATATGCCAGACAAGCAGATAATGGCCGGTCTATCACTATTAAAACGAATTGTTTATAGCATATATCAGGCAAGCATGCTGGGCTAATGGGGAGGGGTGGTGGGGGGTGAAGGTAGGGTTTATTTAAAGACTTAACGAATGTCTATGGCTTTCAATCTTTAAAAATGTTCGGCTTTAAAATTCTTTGTTCCGAATAAAATTAACTTGAATTTAAAAAAAAAAATTGTTTGCTTCTCATTTTTCCCCCTCTAATTACGTAAGACAACGGGGTTATTGCGAATACGTTATTTTTTTTTTTCCCTACTCGGACTGTGAACCATTGGCTGTGGGAGACTTAAGTGGGTTTTGTGTTGAACAAGACACGCTCATCTTTCAAGGCAGTGCTGTGTGTGTATGTAGGGAGAGTTAGCTCGAGAAGTCCACGCTGAAGAATTGGTGGTTTAACGCTGTGAGGGGGGTTTATACGTTGTGAGGGGTCTTTGTGATTTCGGATAAGAGGATTTACAGCCATAATTGTGTGTGATCTTCAGGGACCTGGTCAAGATTTGAGTGGGTTTTAATTTTTTGGAAGAATAATGTACTTATTTTTGTAAATCTATCTATCTATCCTATCTATCTATCTTTCTTTCTTTCTATACATCCATCCAATGTACTGATGGATAGTGCCAAAGTCGGTTTCTCACTCGTACTTAGTAGGCATGCGCAGTCTTCAAACTCGCCCTTAATTGCTATCCTCGACAAGGAACTTTAGGCTCGTAGCTTATTCTATGTCTACAAATAGAATGTGTCGGCCTTCACACTATACACGACACACGCTCATTCAGAAAGAAATGTGCTGTACACGACACACACACACCTACACACACGTAGCACTCAAGGAATGAAGGGATGTCGCTAGAAGCAGCACTTGAATGTCACTTCCACCATTGACCAAAGTCTTAATTAGGCGGTTAGCTTGGGCTTGCACTACACGCGACCTCGTCTTGGTTACTTTGGCCCTGTTTACTGTACCTATATATATGAAGCCAATTGTAAGGGGCATGTATGTAAGCCTATGTATGTATGTCCCGAGTAGAAATCAAAACCGTCTGACCAATCTTGATAAAAGCTGACATTAATGGTTCCTTAGATCACAACGGAGACCGTGGTGAATGTTAAATGTCCCTCCCACTACCGGGGGACCCTAAAAAATTATCTCTATTGAAGAATGAACGTTTTGAAAAAAATCGTGTAAACCCATTTTCCACACTATTTTATAATAGCTATGAATATGAATAGGTCGACTAAACGAGTAAACCCTATTGTCATAGTCTTTCGTTTTCGTGTGAAAATTAAGAAGTGTCATGGGAACATCTCGCCATGTTTGACACAGATCTAAATCCAATGTACTGAATCAGTGATACACAGGCCACGGGTCATATCAGGCTAGTATCTATATATGAACAAGTTGAGTGTATTGGGAAGTGTTGGCATTATATAAACTGGTAGATGTGATAGTGCAACGAATACTAGTTTGTCAATTCCTACTTTCTTCCTAACCTAAAGAAGGTGGAAAGGGGTTAAAAGCTGGACAAATAAAAAAAAAAAAGTAACACTCCCCAAAACCCTCCTTTACAAGAAAAACTATAAGGAGAACCACGTGATCTGGACAACACTGCACTGTTCTTTTCAGATATATAACTACCGGTCAAAAACACTCTATCATTTAAATGAAATCAAAGAACACATTCTTCATGCTAAAGTTTTGCACATTTATCGCTATCTCTGTTGTTGTGGTGTCTTCGAGTGGTTTTGAACGCGAATGCTGTGGGTTCGATCCCCATAATAAAAATTGGACATTTGGATGCTTAGTTCACTTAACTGTTTGAACATTAAGTATAATTATATTTAGTGAGGACATCTTTTGAACAATTGCCAATATTGGTGCAAGCGCCACTCTTTTGAAAGTTGACCTCGACCTCAAGGTAGGGGTCAAGTAACAGACGTATATTGCGTCTTGGGCGGATCATTAATATAGCCCAAAATGCGATGTTGGCATAAGCCTATATGCAATGGAATGTTTCGCCCCATCTTTTTCATTGAGCTGTTTGTGTTTCATCTGACCTCTGGCTATTCTTACTTTTTAACTTATCACCTCTCACTTAGTATTCCCCTCTCTTTCGGACTACCGGTACGTATTTAGACCGACTCAGGTCCATTGGGTAGGATCAATGGTCAGCCAATGCAGGCTTACGCTTGAATTAGGTTAATGGTTCCTGAGCATTAGTAGCACAATGTCATTGTAGCTCAGCAATGTTCCCTGCTACTTTCGTTTCGTTTGTCTGCGTTATGAAAACGTGAACTGTGACCTTTACAGGCCTAGCTGAACAAGCATTATGGGAAGCATTATCTTAACTCAAGTTTTAACTTGGCAGTGGCGGCTTAAAAAAAAAACTCGGATATAGTCTACTTTCTGTTCTATACAGTATCTCCCACATTCACCTATACCTGTGGGTCTGTTGGGGCATCACACATGATCTGTTAACCGTCTTTCTCAATTCTTTCGCCATGATTAGAATCTCTTTCAAAGATAGGCCCGTCTATTCTTTGATATAGCCTTTTCATCGCTTTCGCTGTCTGCTTCTTCCTCTATTCCCTGGTTCTGTTCCCCGGAAGGAGGTCTTTGCGAGGACCTCGTCTTATGCCCATACAGTTTAAGGTTGCGTTTTCTGACGTCACCTGGTCATTCCGGTGCCAATGGCCATTGTGTTCCTGTTTCGAATTTCCTTATTTGTGATGCTGTCTTTGTAAGTGATACCAAGGATCCTTTCATGAAGTCCCTATTCTATGGCTAGGATATTCTCCTAATTCCGCAGATTGCGTCCAAGATTCGCAAGCCTGCTAGATTGACTTAATCTTTTTCCATGCTGTTTGACCTATCGTACTACCTTCTCTGTTGTAAAGATGAGAGGCCGAGAGCCCTGCGGGTCACTCATGTTTATATGTTTTAGCACCTCCTTCGTAGGAAGACCGCCAATGGAAAGGCAGTTGTTGTAAGAAACAGGATTATTCTAGCTAGAAATAAATAAAGGATGTAGCTGTTACATTGGGCCCACCTTTAAGTATATATTAACTTTACTAAAAGTATTATTCCTTGTGAAGTTAATGAGGACCCGGACCAGTATGGAACCACGGCGTTCAAATGGCGTCCTTCGCTGTTGTCTCCATTCATTATGTTCAGCCCGAGCTCAATGAGAAGCCTAGGTTGTGCTTTTATAGAAGTCCATCGATTTTCTTCCCACGTCGCCCCTAAGTATTTTCCCATGCTTATTACGAGAATATACATTTTAAATTGAGCGCTGGCTCTTTTCCGCACGGCAACACTATTTACTAGAAGAGCGTACGGCTCTTTCCGCCCGGCAACACTATTTACTAGAAGAGCGTACGGCTCATTCCTTGAGTTTTTTTTTTTTTTTTTTTTAGCTGTCTTCTTTTTTTTTTTTTTTCATTATCTTTTATCTTGATGCGTATCTATTCGGTTGAGGGAGCATTGGTATATTGCCTTGTACGGGTGAGTATTATAGCGTGATTGTGGATGCCTGGTGTTTATTGTTGATCGTTTCATGAACCGTACATATTTTTTTTTACACCATTCTTGAATCGTGCACGTCTCCTTGAACCAGCCTAAATTTATTGTGTTTTAAATTAAAACTTGTGTTCAAAAGGAGTAAAAGTCGAGAATATATAATTTTAGGCTTTTCTGCCTTCTCATTTTATGTGGGAGGGTTCAGATGGCTAATACCAAAACCTGAGATGAACTGCGAAGTAGTTTCCAGATCATGCAGCTCTCTGTACAGTTTTTCTTCTAGATGGGTGTTTTGGGTCAGTGTGTTGTTCGGGTCTCTCGATAGAGTTCGCATTTTTGAAGGACATGTTTGACATTCTCTTGTGACCAAAGGAAATGTCTGCTATCTCTTCCTAAGTGTCCTGAACGTCGAAGGCGTCCTTATAGGAAACTTTGAAGGTCGTTAACTCTTTCTCTCCTAACTGACGATACCAGCGTTGATTCCACCAGAATGTGGTAAATAATTACGGAGAGAAAGGTCGTTAACTCTTTCTCTCCTAACTGACGATACCAGCGTTGATTCCACCAGAATGTGGTAAATAATTACGGAGAGAAAGGTCGTTAACTCTTTCTCTCCTAACTGACGATACCAGCGTTGATTCCACCAGAATGTGGTAAATAATTACGGAGAGAAAGAGTTAAGATTCCTTCACCTATCCCTTTGTCTTATGACAGTCTTTCTCCACTTGTCTTTTGCCTTGGATAGAAATCTCATTCAATGACAGGCCCGTCCATTCTTTTATGTTGTTTTCCAATCGCTTTCTCTGTCTGCCTCTTCTTCTTTTTCCTGGTACTGTTATCTTATCTTATCTTATATAATACAGACGTTACTTCAAAAAAAGATGATGATTACGTCCTACGCGTCATGCATTTCTTCATGCATATTAACCAATGACTTAAATTCTGCCAAGTCACTGGTTTTCCTGGCTAGCCCAGGCAGCCCATTCCATGCTCTAATAGCACTAGGGAAGAAGGAGTATTTGTACAAATTTGTCCTAGCATTTGGAACGGGAAATGTGCCTTTAGCTTTGTGTCTTTCTGAGTATTTTATTAAATTTTGTATTTGAAGATTATGGTTCAGTGTTCATGTATAATTGCTACTTTACTTTTGAGTCTTCTATCCTGAGGGCTTTCTAAATGTAGTGATTTTACTAAAGGTGTTACTCTAGTCAAATGTACATATTTGTTTGTTATGAATCTCACTGCTCTATTTTGTGTCTGTTCCAGTTTCTTAATGTTTTCTTGAGTTGAGGGGTCCTGAAGGAAGATTTCTGGGGACCTTGTGATACGGCCATAAAATTTAGCTTGCGTCTTTTTTTTTCAGTGTTCAGCTGGTCTGCGTGGGGTCCAGTAGCCGTCCTGTTGCTAATCTCTTCGTTCAAGATTAATGTCTCAATACTGATTCAATTTATCAGCAACACATACATAGAGACAGACAATGTTTAAGCCACAGCCAAGGGCTTTCTGTGCAGTACCTTACAAAATGGGTTGACTTTACTCTCACAAAGAAGTTTGATTCGAATACTGGTAAATGGTTTTTTCCCCTTTAACGTCGTGGATGAAAGCATTGATTGGTTCTGAATAAAAACAAAACATTTACCAATTACATGTATATCTTTGATACATTTTTAGCGGCCCCCGAAAGGGGAAAAGACGCTATTAGTTTTGTGCGAAATGTCTGTCCGTCGTCCCGTTTAGATCTCGTAAATAAGAAAAGAGATTTAAAATCCGACATCACAATATTTTAGACCATTCAAAGTTCTGATGCAACGGCTACTTTTTTTTTCCTGAAAGCGAAAAATTTAATTTTTAAAATCAGTTATGCAAGCAGTTTTTTAAAGAGAAAAAGCTAATTAGTATGCATTATAATAAGTTAGACCTAATTTAAAACGAATAGTAATCTTATAAACTTCATTTTCTTCAATATTTATTATATGCATAAATTTTGAGAATTCGAATAAAAGATTGAGCCTTTTCAAGAACAATTACATTATTCTTAGATCAGGAGAGGTTCGGTAAAGCGCTTAGCTTCCGAACCGAGGGTCCCGGGTTCGAATCCTGGTGAAGACTGGTATTTTCAACTTCGGAATCCTTGGGCGCCTCTGAGTCTACCCAGCTCTAATGGGTACCTGACATTAGTTGGGGAAAAGAAAAGGCGGTTGGTCGTTGTGCTGGCTACAAGACACCCTCGTTAATCGTAGGCCACAAAAACAGATGAACTTTACATCATCTATAGACCACAAGGTCTGAAAGGGGAACTAGTTAGGCCAGGCTCACATCTAACTTTGCATTCACTTGCATCTATCCTTTGATCTGCTGCACCATTGGGGCACTACACAAGATCTGTCAACCTTCTTTCTCCATTCTTATTTCTTTGTCTTTGATGTAATTTCATTTGGATGTTCTTTCTGAAAATATTGAAGCCTGCCCAGGTGGACCACTTCGGTGGCCGATTTTAAGTTTGTGTTTCCACACAAACTGTCTTTGATACATTTTTGTTTTTAAATTAGAAGTAGCTCACGATGACAACCATAATTATCTTGTTAGGTAATTGTAAACTATTGTAATACATCTTTGTTTCTACATTTTTAAGATCATTATTATTTTGGAGTGAAATTACATTTTTTTTTCGGCCATAGTATTCCCAATAGTATTACACTAGGAGGATACAGAATGGGGAACCTTTTTTTTTTCCCTTTCCGTTTCCGGAAATGCAATTTGTTCTTGAAATCTCTAAGAGATTGAGCGGGGCAGCAACCTCTCCAGTTTTTTTTTTTTTTTTTGTTCTATCGTCTGCGATAAAATGTCTGTGATTTGGTCATTTGTGTCGAAATAATGGCGGGCTCAATTTTCTATCATGCTTCTGATTGTTGCGCATTGATTTCACGTTGTTTTTATTCCCTCCCCCCCTTTTTTTGTTTTTAAATCATGTTCGAAAGAAAAGGTTTGCCTTGCGTTTAGCAACACGAACAAACATTTGTGCTTTGTGGCGTTAGGCTTTTGTCTAGAACTTGCTGGCCGTTTGGGTCATCCTCTCGGATCGCTCCTGTGTTGGCCGTCTTAACGACTCTGTAAATATAACTGCTAAATAGACGTCTTCTAGATCTAAGCTTCGCCCAGGAGTAGATGTCATTGGAAACGAGTCGTTTGTGACTGTTTGGGAGCCAGTGCCGGCAGTACATTTCTGATGTATTTTATTATCAGTGAGGATTTATTCTTTTTTTAATTTTTATAATGAAAGCATTCGTTGTGTTTGTTAATTCTACATATCATGTTTGTGCAATCAGGTTATTCGGTATTCTAAAGGGGATCATGGTTTGCGATGTGGTCACATACCATGAGATTAGAGACAGGGTTACTGCAGCGATTGGACCCCATGGTGACCTGCTAACTTTCGTTAAAAAAAAACGAAAGCTAAAAATCTATGGCCATATGACAAGATCTTCGGGGCTCGCATAGACCTTCCTTCAGGGAACAGTACCAGGAAAAAGAAGAAGAGGCAGATAGAGAAAGCGATAGGAAGACAACATAAAAGAATGGACGGGCCTGCTATTGAAAAAGGTTCTAACTAAGGCTAAAGACGGAGAGGAAGGGAGAAAGACGTTCGACGAATCTGACATGGTACCCCAATGGTCCAACAGACTTAGGGATTGGTGAAGGTAAAAAGCGGGAACTTTGCTTCTTCGTATTGATAGAACCCGAGCCTCGCAGTGAGTGTCCGCTAAGGGTCGAGCTTGCGCTAAACTGGTTGGTCGTTGTGCTGGCCACAAGACACCCTCGTTAACCATAGGCCACTGAAACAGATGACCTTTACATCATCTGTCCTATAGACGAAGATGTCTGAAAGGGCAACTTTACTTGCGCTTTATTATGACCTTGACCGAAAGGAAAGATGTTACCCAGAGGCGAAGAATAAGGGGGCAGGCTCTACACTGATCCCCTGGCAAGAGGCCCTAAATCAACTAGATGGTCATTTAATGACACAGTTGTTACAAGACACACCTCATTGAGCCCCGCCCGGGTGTCCCCCATCCCAGCGTGCACGAAGGATGAGCCCATAAGGGATTTTTACGTATTCTTGTACCCCACCGCCACTAAACGTGAGAGAGTATTAACTCTTTCTCTCCTAACTGACGATACCAGCGTTGATTCCACCAGAATGTGGTAAATAATTAAGAAGAGCAAGAGTTAACGAGTTTCAATCCTAGCGTAGTGGGAAAGCTAAACGCACGAACTGGCGCTTAACAAAAATAACTAGTAACAATATTTCTAATCGTACAGGTTTATTATTGTTGGTCATGGCCTATAACACATTTAATGACACGACTGATCCAAACTTATTAATACAACTACGCTTAAACTTTGTTTCTTTGTTTTGTTTTTGTAAAATAGTTTCTTGATTTTCTTCTATTGGGCGTGACTCCGGGGAAAAAAAAAAGCTTGAGAAACACCGGGACTACACTGCCTATAATTGAGCGAGCCTTGCACCTGCCGTGCGTAGAGATGATTAAGTTAGTGACAATAGATGCTGTGTGATCCAGGCATCGTCCAATGTGAAGTACCGCGGTGAAGGGGTCTAGTTGCGATGCTGTCTTCTAGCGGTGGTCAGAGAAGGCGAGGCCATTGTCAGAGCGCATCTCTGGTTTGTGTAGAAAGTACTGCATATTAAGTTGTTGTTAGTCCAACTTGGTTGTTAGTCCAACTTGGTTGTTAGTCTCTTGCATTCTGTCTCCTCAGCCGTGACCAAGCGTTTCAAGCTTTTTGAATTGGTTTTAATCAGATTTCTTTTCTAAAATAGCCAACGAATCTAGGGACAGTTTTATAATTGCAGATTGAGGGCTTTCTCTTTGTTTGTTTGTTTCTTTGCATGTGTGTGTACATTTCAAGAAATTAAACTTTTTACTTTGGCAGGCTTTTGTTTGTTATGAGTTTTGCCTCCCCCCCCCCCATTTAAAAAAAAAAATCTTGATGGAAAGCCTATTTCATATTATTTGAAGTGATTGTTTCCCCCCCCCCCTCGTCCGTTTGACACAATCAGTAAGTCCGGTAACTCTGACGATGGTCAATCTAATGCGTACATAATCTACATCAGTGGAATGTACTGTGTCGACATTTCTGTTTGTAGCTTTCAATGATCTTTTGTTCAGATGCTGTTCTTTTGTTCAGATGCTGTTCTTTTGTTCAGATGCTGTTCTTTTGTTCAGATGCTGTTCTTTATTCTTCGTTTCCTTTCTTTGCTGTTACAACATCGGGGGAGGGGGGGGGTTGGTTACGAGAGAGCACTGGGTGGCATGGTCTGACGGAGAATGAAACCCCTTGACCTCTCTTACATCTGTGTGGGACAGGCGGACATAGGGAAGTGAATGCGTCCTGGTACTTTCAGAAGTTCAATTTGGTGACCTTTGTTTTTTTATAAAGAAATAACCAAACTCTGGGGACTATAATGTTACATGTAGTAAAAAGTAAAGTTCCCCCTTTTAGACCTTTTGATCTGTTGAAGTAAAATGCACCATATGGTGGGGACAATGCATTTAACAATTTTAATATCCACGTTTAGATTTAACATCTGTGTGGGACAGCGGACATAGGGAAGTGAATACGACCTGGTACTTTCAGAAGTTCAATTTGGTGACCCAATGTCCAGTTCATGCCGGGTGCCCTTGTTTTTATGAAGAAATAACCAAACTCTTCTTTACCAATTGTAATAAGTTAATCAACAAGTTGAAATAATAATAATCATCATCTTTATTGTCTGTAACGTTATTTATCCTGCAATTTGTGCATTACACCAAACAAAACATTGTAACTAGAAAAAAAAATGTACATTCACACCAGACTCATTCATAATTTAGCTTTGAAAAGTTTATATCAGATAGTTTCTATTTAATAATTTGATTGCCAGGGGAACAAAAGAGTGCTTGTGTCTGTTTGTCTTTGCTATCGGTGTTTTGTATCTCTTTTGTAATGTAATTCATGAAAAGAATTAGTTCACTATATATTGAAGAATGATACACACTATAATTTTTTATTCAATATTCACGTTTAGATATAATGTAAGAGCTTGAAACTTATAAACTGAGCAGGCTTTTTTTTTTTTTTTTTGACCCCGAAATAAGCTTGTCTCCCTTACTTGTAGGTTCTTTAACTCTTTCTCTCCGTAATTATTTACCACATTCTGGTGGAATCAACGTTGGTATCGTTAGTTAGGAGAGAAAGAGTTAACTCAAAAATTGATAGTTCTATAATTTTGTGTTACCGGAAACCAATGATCTCCTCTTCGATTATCAACTCTTCTGTGTAGAAACTGGAAGCTTCCAGACCACAAAATGTAAACTTTCTGTTTAAAATTTCTCTGGCAACTTTGACGCTTACATCACGTGACAATATGTATTGACGAACATCGTTGGTGTTAGTTTTTAAAACACTAACGTGTAAGCGTTCACCTCAGTTTAATTTGTGTGTGCCAGCTAGTTATAGTCAGAACTCACGTGGTGAAATGTGTGCTTTCTAAATCTGGTTGGTCTGAGGTGTGTCCAGATATAGTGTCCCGACAGTTGTCTCTCTTCGTGACTCTATCTTTACTTGGTTATTAACTCGACTAGACTCCAGTAAGTGGCTGCATAAGTGTAGGGTCGTGTTCACCGCTTTCTTCTTTCAGAAGGACATCTTGGAACTAGGAGAGATAATTATTTCATATAGCATTCTCCCCGTAAGGTCATATTACCGCCCTTCTATTTGAGTCTCTTAGTAGTTTAAGATTTTGGTCTAGATTTATTAGTGTTTCTTTTTTTTTTTTTTCTAATTTGTGTGTTGTTTGAAATATTGAAATAATGTTAAAAAAAATAATGGCCCTGCATATTATTATTTCTCCGTGATGTGGTGTTATGCTGTGTGTATGTGTTTGTTTCTATGGTGACGGCGGGAAGAAGTTGGCGATTGGTTGTGAATGATGCAAGATAGGTGGCATTGTAGTCAGCTGTCATAGGACAGACGACTCCAGAACGTGAGACTGAATTGAAGTGTGCTTGTAGTGAGTTAGATTTTGTTCAAAATACCATTTATTTTATTACTTAGGTCTGCTATATTTATTTTCATTTCATATCAAGTTGATTTTGTCTATAGTTTAATGGGGTTCTATTTAGCATTGTTATTCAAGCCATTTCAGGTTTTACTAGCTAAGATGTAATGCGCCTACAGCGGTTTGGTTGTCAATAAGCTGTCTGGTGCACTATGTCCATAAATACATTTTTGTACTTTGTTTTTGAGTTTTTAATATGGTAGTTGCTGGCTGAAATAGAAAAATCCTTAGATATTTCTATCTCCGGGACTCGCTTTGACGTCCTAGTTACACTGGACTACTTGAGCAAACAAAAGTCAGTCCAAAAAATGATGACAATTTTCTACAAGTATTTGACTGCTGTTTGTTTCTACCTGCTTGGTTTTGGGCGGGGTGGTAGGAGGATAGGTGCCCAGAGGGATTGTGGGACGATCATTTGTTTTGGTGCAATTAATAATAGGCGCCAAGACAAAAGAGTTATTAACCGGGTTTCCTTTGCACTTCTTGGCTTCGAAGCACGACCGCCGTGCGGGTAGACAGTTCAAATTCACACAAGGAAGATAGTTCAAGATACCATATAAAAATTTCAAATTCAAACAAAAACCTCCATTTTCTCGAGAGATCAAAGGGGTTGGGTTTTAACATGTGAAAAAATATATTCACGTCCTCTTGTGGTCTCTTCATTGTTGGCGACATCCTATTGTGGTCCTTAATATTTAGCCACATCATAAGTGTTTAATATTTAGACATATAATAGTATTGTCTTTATGTTTATCCTTATCATATTGTGGTCTTTTTATATTCGGTCTTGCCATATTGTGGTCTTTTCATATTCGGCCTTTCATATTGTTGTCTTTTCATGTTCGGCCTTTAATATTTATGTCTTTTCATGTTTGGCTTTTCGTATTGTGGTCTTTTCGTATTCAGCCTTTCATATTGTGGTCTTTTCGTATTCAGCCTTTCATATTGTGGTCTTTTCATATTCGGCCTTTGATATTGCGTTTTTTAAAAAATATTCAGCCTTTCATATTGTGCTCTTTTAATATTCAGCATTGTCATATCGTGGTCTTTTCGTATTCGGCCATTCATTTTGTGGTCTTTTCATATTTAGCCACAGCGCTGTGTTATTTCCCTGCTACAAAGTCATCTTTAAATCTTTGAACCTTGCTGGGTACTGATTGCTAAAGTGCCTAGATGCTTTAGTGAAAGTTCCTTGCTTGAATCCTGGTCTAATTACCTTTTTTTTTAAAATGAGTTTTCTGGGGCTACCACGTGACTTGATTGGCCATCCCACATCGTGGAGCAAAAGCTGTGTTGAATAAATTTTATTTTTTTTTCCGATTAATTTATTGCCATGTTGGCCAGATCTAAAATGTCACTGGCCTATATATTGTGCTTCTGTCTTACTAGTGGATCGCGTGCTAATTCGAGAACAGGAAAAGGAAAAGCCACACGCTCTGACAAGCCATAGTGTTCAGACATTTGATCTTCTTTCCGCCTGTCGGACGAAATATCCGCGATAAATAATAATGAAATACTAGAGTTCTTTCTATTTTTTTGGGGCCTTATGTTTCCATCCTCCCTGTCTGTCTGTCTCTCTTTGCATTTTATTTCACGGTGTTTAGTAGACTCTGTTTTCAGCGAACAATTGTTTGGTAGGGTTGCTATGAGCAGTTTTGGTGGTGGCTTTTTTTTAAATTTTATTTTATAAAACCCTTGCCTCATCCTCCGATTAAGTTTAAAAAAAACAACAACCGTCCCCAACCCGCACACACACGTAGCACTTACCCATATACTAAATTGATGCTGTAATATTATAGCCGCGGGTTGTTTTTTTTTTTTTTTTTGGTCTGTCAAAACAAAATTAATTGCCTTGTTGACTTTTCAATTTTAAAAAAAGTTAATTACTTCCCTTTATTAAAAAAAAAAAAAAAATAAGCCAGTAACAAAATTGGATCTTTGAAAGAAAAACGACCAATCCAAGGTTGGGTGACATGATTAAATGTGTCAAGGTTGGGTGACATGATTAAATGTGTCAAGGTTGGGTGACATGATTAAATTTGTCAAGGTTGGGTGACATGATTAAATGTGTCAAGATTGGGCAATTTTACGTTAGACACAGTCAGTGCTTCCAAATTTTCAGAAATGTGTTTCCGTAAGCTTAGCTCTGGTGAAATGATGTAACGTTGGAGGCGAAATGTTCAAATGTTTGTTTTGTGCACCTGTTGTTAGAGAAGTAGCAGGCTCACGCAACTTATTCACATATTTCGTTTCGACACAAATTTACAACTTTTTATAGTGTCAACTTAGCGTGACCGCATACAATAAAATGCAGTTGAAATTAAAAAGACAGAGACACAGAGAGAGAGACACATATATATATATATATGTCCTGCCAAAATGAAGATGATTACGCCCTAGACCAAACTTGCGGAATGGCGGCGGGGGGGGGGGGGGGTAGTAGAGACAACGGTCAAGGTTCAAAATTCGACACCATCGCGACGACAGTCCGAAGCGCATACCACACGACCAGGCGGTGCTCCTTTAAATTTTCTTTTATTGATTTGTTATGACAGCCTCGAACTAGTACACACGGACAATATGTTGTTATTGGTATTACGTTTAGCCACACCAATCAGATCTAAAAGATGGGCCCACAAAAATGATGGTGGGGGAGGGGGTGGGATAAAGAGAGAGGGGGTGGGATAAAGAGAGAGGGGGGGGGACTATGAAGTAAAGCAATCATTGGAAGGCCTAGCTTTGTTGTGTACGCCAAAGATGTTTTCCACACTAATTGAAACGGATGACCCACATTTCAACATACACCTCAGCCTGGGACAGTGGGACGCAGTAATGAGAGCTAATTGGATAGTATGCAGCGAACGTAAATGAATGGATGTTTTTGGTAGAATTGTTATGTTCGAAGCTGTTCAACTGTCAGCGTGGGAGGGGCGGGCGGGGGGGGGGGGGAGGGAGGGTGAATAGTTGGAACACCGGGGATATTCCCACTTCTATTTTGGTGCACGTCCACGGAGCTGATCGCTGTTTTGTTCCACACTTGAGACATGTGTCACGTCCCTGGTGACACCTCATTGTCCACAAAATGAGGACATTGTACCTATCTCAAATCAGGTCAGCGCACCCACGCTTAAATGCCAAAAAAAAAGATGCCGATTAAAACTTAGCTCAAGACTACAGCAGGGAAACAAAATTAGCATAGCTTAAATTACAAAAACAGTTCCTAGTGACACCTCATTGTTCACAAAATGAGGACATTGCACCCATCTCAAATCAGGTCAGCGCACTCACGCTTTAATGCCAGAAAGACGCCGATTAAAGCTTAGTTCAAGGCTACACCAGGGAAACATAATTAACCTAGGTTAAATTACAAAAACAATTAAAAGGAAAATTAAATGTAAACGGGTCAAGTAGTCAAGGATGGGTATTGAGATGTCACGGTTCTTGATTCTAAAGAAAGATATAAAAGGCGGAGTGTTAGCTTGAGACGGGAGAGAGAGCTAGAAAGTTAGGCTTAGAAGTCGCTAAGTTTTAAAGTAAATATTTACTCATTTTATTGAACATTTTCACTGAATCCTGTATCTGTTTTATATATCTTTGTACGTACATTTATTGTTTCAAGTTCAAGTTTTAAACAGTTAAAACTCAAGGAAACCTATCAACACTTTGTTACTTCATTGATTACTAAAGTGTTTGAACTATAATCAAGGCACCTCCGAACCCACATATGTCACAAGTTTATAGCATCAAGAACTCCAAGTCAAATAAACACAATAAACACGTGACAATATGAACAATGAGCTGCGAGAGACCCAACGTCGTTTTGTCTTCCTTTACAGCACTGTCACATAACATAAACAGCTGTGACTGGGACCATGTTTATTTTTTTTTTTTTTTTATCTTCCGAACTGGGGGTCCCGGGTTCGAATCCTGGTGAAGACTGGGATTTTTTTTTTTTAAATTTCGGGATCTTTGGGCGCCTCTGAGTCTACCCAGTCCTAGAGGATACGTGACATTAGTTGGGGAAAGTTGAAGGCGTTTGGTCGTTGTGCTGGCCACGTGACACCCTCGTGAACCGTTGGCCACAGAAACAGATGACCTGTACATCATATGCGCTATAGATCGCAAGGTCCGAAAAGCGGGCTTTTTCTTTTAGTTAAAGCACAGCTTATATTGAGTGAATGACATCAATCATTTTGAATCAAACATGCAATTAATTTCAATAGATCTAGAATAATAACACAAAAATTTGTGCGTTTGGAATTATTTTTATGAAATGTTAATTGTTTAGTGCAACTCCCATGCTTCTAGAATGCTCAGTGCGCTATGGTCCGTTCACTTTTGTGATGAGTGGGCGGGGGGAAGGGGGTGGGAGAGAGAGGAGGAGGGTATCTGGGAAAGACTCCTTGCTGCCTTTCCAAAATCTTCTTTTTAAATTATAAAACGTTACTCTAGTCTGAATTGGATTTTGGGGTCTCGAGTCCTCACGATGGAAGGGCGACGCGTTAGCCACTGAGCTATACAGGTACTTAGTGTAGAAGGTTTATAGTCTAAAGAGGCTATAGTTTCACATTTTTAGTGAACGACCTA
The DNA here is from genome assembly GCA_036873155.1 of Biomphalaria sudanica. Classification (NCBI taxonomy): domain Eukaryota; kingdom Metazoa; phylum Mollusca; class Gastropoda; family Planorbidae; genus Biomphalaria; species Biomphalaria sudanica. The sequence goes on along the minus strand of JAZGLO010000568.1, from coordinate 840,852 downwards.
CACAAGGTTTATCTTCCCTTAGCTTAGTACATTTCTATATAAAACAAAATTAACTTATTACGACTAATTAAGTAATTGGTTAATTTTTTTGTAATTGCGTCATGTGTTTTCGCAGTTTCAACTTATCCGCGAACGGAAAGTAGTCGAAATAACGTGTAGCCTACAAGAATGAGTTGATAGAAGCTTTGTAAAATGTAACGGATACTAGATGCGTGCGTACATTGTTGAGTGTATTACACTTGTGAGTTTCTAGACCAGGGTTTCTTAACCTGTGGGTCGCGACCCCTTGAGGGGTCGATTGACGATTTGTCAAGGGTCGCCAAAGACCATCGAAAATATGGATTGTATTTAGTGTTTTCTTCTATTGCTGTGAATGTTAGGGGGGGGGTCGCGTCAGAGTGGGGGATAGTAAAAAGGGGTCGCCAAGCTTAAAAGGTTGAGAACCGCTGTTCTAGACTATACTATCCGCCACAAGATGAACAGGTACCAACAGGAACAAAGACTTAATAACTAAATTCACTCAGAATGAAACTTCAAACAATGTTTAATACAGAATGGGCCACAATCGAGTCCGTCACTAACAATGATGTTAACCCCTTGAAAGTCGATCAGTAACTGATCTTTAAAAGTCTATCCTAACCTTTAACCCCAAAGTCTATGTCGTCACTATAAAATGTACGTTCACTGTCGGGCCAATAAAGTGCGCAACTCAACTAACTAAACTAGCTATCTAACAAAAAATATCTCTTTAGTCTTTGAACGATTAAGGATTTTTAAAAACTATTTTACTAGAATGTTACAACGTTGGCTGAAATTTAGTGGGAAAAAAGAAAACAGGGAAATTTTGGCTGCTTGGATGTGTGGTTTGCGCTCAATACTGTCGACCCGATTATTCCTGCCATCCCCCGCCGTCCTGTTGGAGTCTGGGCTAGGATGTAACACCCATCGTATTCTGAAGAAACATCTGACACACAAGAAAAACGAACAAACTTTTGGGTGGTTTAACGTACATTTAGAATGTTGAACATTTTGATTGTGGAACATTTAGAATATGGAGCAATTTTTTTTACACTAGATATAGAAGAAAAAAAAAGATCTACTCATTTTTATTGTGTGTTTTAGAAATATTAAACTAACTTCCTCTTAAAATCACCTGTATCCGACACTGAAAAAGCCACTTTATGTCTACACTGTGACAGAGCCCCCTTATGCCGACACTGTGACAGAGCCCCCTTATGCCGACACTGTGACAGATGCACTTGTGTTAAGGAATTCTATTACCTGGCTAAAGTCGGGCATTGATGTATGTGTGTCTGTGTTTGACAAAGGCACTTCTGTCATAAAATTCTATTCCCATTCAACTCTGGTCTAATAAAATACTTTCAATGACCATACTTTTTGTTAGTCAACTAGTCGTCTGCTAGAAGATGCTCGCCTCCTTTCAGTTGAACCAATTTGATCGCGACCTATTTTATTGGTCGTCAAGTATGGCCTCCCCGTGTCCTGTCGCTCTTGGGCTGCACCGAGACCAACCGTTATAAAAGGCCTAAACACTGACCTACAACCTCACAACCTGTGAGCAGTTTAGACCGATATCTTGTTGCCGCGCCGTACAGACCTGTGACGTGGCAACGAACTATTGGTCTAAACTGCCCACAAGTTGTGACGTTGCAGGTCAGCGTTGAGGCCTTCTATAATGAATAGCCTCGGCTGTACGAGGTAGGAGCAGCCATGTGAAAGCGCGTCAAGGGCAATAACTGAACTACGAAACAATCTCTGACTACATGTAATGTAGACACGCTTCACGCACGACCACATTTGGAGAGGGAACAGCGACTCACTGTTTGAACATCATGTAGGGACGCATAATCCGATTTGTGTACATACTGGTAGGCCCCTACCACAAGAGTGTTAAAACAACTTTGGGTGGGCAATGAAAACTTTTATTTGATCGGTGTTTTATTTTTATGTGTTTTTTTTTACGTCGCTCTGGGTTTGAAATATGTTCCCCAGAGGCTTTCATTCAGGATGAGAAAATATATTTGAAAGACAAAAATTTCATCATGCTTTCAACGCTTGGTATTTTACCCTAGAGTTGGGTTTTTTTCCCGTTCACCCCTTGTGTTTTTTAATATCCATTTTTCAATCCCTACTATTGACTCAAACTAAAAAAAAAACAAAACACTATTTTTCATTTTCCTTTCGAGCTGAAATTTCCCACTTTATTAAAATTCCATCTTTTTAATATCTGGACATTACTATGTCAGAGGTGTGTATCTTATGAAATGTGAACGCGTGTCATGGAGTGCGTGTGTGCTTGTATTGGCCGATGATTTCTGATGAAAACTTCATGTTGAATTGAGACAGACTTTATGAAGGGAATGGGCGGCTGGTGAAAGGGAGATTGAAGGACTCTTGTTTATTTTAGTTTTGAAAGAGTTTTATTTTAGTCCGAATCGTTCGGTGTCTTATTATTTACACTTATGTCTCTACATAGTTCTATATATTGTAATTGAAAGCTGCATATGTTCACAATCAAAGTTTTAAGTTTTTATGTTTTATTTTAACGTTTTTTTTTAAGAGGTCTTTTTTTAAAAACAATACCACTACAACGCTTTCGTCCGAACTAGCTGTCAGGAGCTACAACCCAACCACGGCCAGCAGCCAGTAACCACAAAAAGGCTAATTGTATCATATTGCCGTAATGGTTTAAGGCATGTGCTCAGGTATTGCAGAGATTTGAGTGCTACAGATCGGCATGGGCCTCGTCAGAGAAACAATGCTCTCCACATTTTTTTGTCCCGCTCTTCTGTTATTCTGATATCCACCCACTGTTTAGTACATACTTCTAAACGGCTTGTTTCTGAAATAGCCTTCAACAACCAAACCAAGATTCAGGCCTGCTCGTGGGACACTTGAACAAGTTGCATTTTGATGTGAAACTTTGATTCTTAACAGACGTCTGGAGCATAAAAAAAACAAACCAGTAGCGCTGCATTGAGAAATAGACAACTAAATCTAGATGCCCTTTCCCCGACAACTCCATGTAAATTGGTGGCTTATGTCGTGCGATCCATTTGGACCAAACCAGAATGTCAAGAGTGGGACCGTGACACAAGGTAGGCGCCAGATACCTATATTTCTAAGGACCATGAAAGTTCTCCACTATGGAAACTCTCTTGACACATTCGTTGTATTTTGTAACAGAATAAAAGATGTCTTCTTTACTGTAGCCTTTCACCAGTGGTCGTTTTGCAATATTGTCTCCATCTGAATCGCCGACACTGTGACAGAGCCACTTGTTGCCGACATTGCGACAGAGCCACTTGTTGCTGACATTGTGACAGAGCCACGTGTTGCCGACACACTGACAGAGCCACGTGTTGCCGACACACTGACAGAGCCAAATGTTGCCGACACACTGACAGAGCCACGTGTTGCTGACACTGTGACAAAGCCACATGTTGCCGACACATTGACAGAGAGAGAGACACGTGTCATGAAATTGTTGAATATTGATGTCTGTGTGTGTGTGTGTGTGACTTTGAAACTGCTGCTAGCTAAATTGTGCATCTCTGGCTGTGGGGCATCAATTACACATTGTTTCTCTCTCATTCAGCTTTCTAAATTGTATGCTATCTTATAAGTAGAAGGGCCTTGACTGAATAATGTTTGTGTACTGTGGTTGCCAGGATATAGATCGATGACATGGCGTTTATGGAAATAAATTATACAAACGGGATGTAATTGGAGAAGAGATGGATGACTCCTGCCTAACCTCGAGTAGTTTGTGTTTGTAGGTTTACCTGCACTTTGTTGACCGCTGTTTTATGGGGGGAGGGGGGGGGGAGAACGCCACACAGTGGTTCATTGAAAACGTGCACGTGTGCCTAACCAGAAATACTAAGTTCGAATCTTTGTGGGTACTGTAATTTACAGCATTGGTCAGATGGTTTGGGTACCTGGGAGTTGCGGGGAAGTCACGGGTGTGTTGTAAACAAAGAAGAAGGGAAAGCAATCTAGTGGGGAGTTGTGCTGTAGATAATGTTTGCCTTGGATATAGGTTATGTTGAAATGCTTCACAATGAAAAGGCACTTTATACTTAAAAGGACTTGTTTCTTCACGCAAAACTTACATTAGTGTAACTGTATCAATTGGTTACAGTCGGTCCTACGTACCCCCCTGGTCGTGACTTAATTCTGTGCGATAAGAAATAGTTTTACCTATTGTTTTTGTTTAGCTTTTAGCTTTCTGAATGCGCTATGATCCGTTTGATCGTCTTAAGAGCTGAGCCGAAGGCTCTTCGAGCTCTAAGTTTGAAAAAAAAACCTGTTTGAGCGTAAAACAGTAAAAAAAAAAGTTCTGTCTGGAAGAGACCCAAGTCAATGTCTATATAAAGCATTTGCTATTTCCGATGCATCTGGCCCCCAACGAATGGGCTAGACACGGACGAAGGTCGAGTGCACCAGGAACCTCCGCCGTTTTCCTATGATGTACCAAGCTAACCATGGGGGAACTCGCCATTAATGTAACTGTCCCTTGAGGAATGGCGCATGGATTATCGACAGGACCATGAGAGCTCTATTTCAATCCCGCGCCGTGCAATAGGTAAGCTCTCGCCTACCCTTGGACACTCTCACTGGGGGGGGGGGGTTGTTTCGCCATTCATTTAGCCTAACCACTTCCTCTAATGGTCGTTTCCACCCGGGTGCCACGATGAGGCAGAACAGCGTACCCGGGCTATGATCCTATCACCTGTCGGACCATCTGTGAAAGGGGAAGGGAAGAAGATGGTATCTTTGGGAATATCTATATGATCGTGTCTTTTACCCTTAGCTCGGGTCCTCAAGGGGACTAATTCAACTTGTACCGCCACATCTGTCAAGTACGATTTCTTTCTCTTGTTGATGATAACCAAACAAATATAATTAATTACCAATAGTTCATTAATTTACTGGTAATTTTTTTTTGATATTGATTCTTGTGTTGTCAGGTCAGAGAAAATAATTGTGCGAAATTTCAGCTTAATCCGAAATTGGGTGTGGGAGATACGACCTTCGGTGTGCACACTTTTTGTCATATAGAATGAGTTGATATAAGGCTTATAAAGCTTTGTCAAAATGGTGTGTAAAGTCACTTAAAGAGTTTCAGGCTTTAATTTTTAAAAGGGTACATTGATGACGTTGTCAACGGTTGTCTCTAGCTCTGTCAAATGCAACTCTTTGCATTGGTGGCGCCTTGTCTGAGAAACCAGTGTGCATGTTGAGAGCGCGACTGTGTGTTTATACTTCTCACCTCTCTAGTTGTCTCCCATTTCCCAGAACCATGAGATCCTTGGAGTGTCGTTCCCTTGTGGACACGGGAGATCGATATCGCCCGGTTTTTTAAAAACACCACACCCTCACCCCTAACTCCTTGCTGGGATTAACACTATCAAAATCACTTAACAATACGATAGAAACTATCAGCGCCATTTAAACATGTAGAATTGTGTTTTTGTGTGTTTGAGTCTCCGCGTAGTGATTGAAAGCCTTATCACTCCCTTTGAGATTTCACGTCACGTGGTAGATAGGGGGGGGGAAGAAGTTCTCTGAAAGACTGACATTTCTTTTAGCGTTTAAATTGTTTCCCGCCACAGTGTGACACTGTTCGATGTGTCGTATGCTAAACTCTGCTGCGCTGATGTTGCTAACTTAGGTGCATCGCTAAGTTGTCGAATAGACCCAGTCTCTGTTGAGAAAACAAAGAGATAAGGTTATGGTAACATTTTATTAAGTAATTTTTATTGTAGTATGGGGGGGGGGGGATGGTATACATTTTCTACGCGCGTCAAATGAAGCATCGCCGAAAAGCGACTCGACCATTTCAATTGAACAATTTCAATCGAACTGTTTCAAATAGAACCAGTCAAATAGAACCATTCCCATAGAACTATTCCAGTAGAACCAGTCAAATAGAACCATTCCAATAGAACCATTTCAATAGAACCAGTCCAGTAGAACCAGTCAAATAGAACCATTCCAATAGAACCAGTCTAATAGAACCATTTTAATAGAACCAGTCAAATAGAACTAGTCCAATAGAACCAGTCCAGTAGAACCAGTCCAATAGAACCATTTTAATAGAACCATTTTAATAGAACTAGTCAAATAGAACCATTCCAATAGAACCAGTCCAGTAGAACCAGTCAAATGGAAACATTCCAATAGAACCAGTCCAATAGAACCATTTTAATAGAACCAGTCCAATAGAACCATTTTAATAGAACCAGTCCAGTAGAACCAGTCAAATAAAACCAGTCCAATAGAACTATTTAAATAGAACCAGTCAAATAGAACCATTCCAATAGAACCATTTCAATAGAACCAGTCAAATAGAACCATTCCAATAGAACCAGTCCAGTAGAACCATTTCAATAGAACCAGTCCAATAGAACCAGTCAAATAGAACCATTCTAATAGAACCAGTCCAATAGAACCAGTCCAATAGAACCATTTTAATAGAACAAGTCCAATAGAACCAGTCCATAGAATCAGTCCAATAGAACCAGTCCAATAAACAAAAGAACTATTTTAATAGAACCAGTCCAATAAAACCAGTCCAATAAACCAAAAGAACTATTTTAATAGAACCATTCCAATAAGCCAAAGAACTACTTTAATATAACCAGTCCAATAGAACCATTCCAATAAACCAAAAGAACTACTTTAATAGAACCAGTCCAATAGAACCAGTACAATAAACCAAAAGAACTACTTTAATATAACCTGTCCAATAGAACCATTCCAATAAACCAAAAGAACTACTTAAATAGAACCAGTCCAGTAGAACCGAGGCTTCTGCGGTTTCACTGTGAGTAGATATATGGAGGTGCTGGAGAGCACCGAATCGCTGACCGGATATGGACCACGGACCTCAGGTTGGGGCTCACTGACGTAATCCATTATCAGTAGCCGGGCATTGCCATCCCAACAAAACATTGATATCACAGTGTTGAATCGATTGGTTCACAAGTATTCACCGTCAACATCCAGTGTATCCATTTCTGCGGTTTAGTTTTTTTTTAAAAATGTTTCAGTGTGTTATTTCCCTTTGCTTGATCTCGGATTTTCTGAAAATGGTTGTTTGTAGCTTCTGTAAAGCATAGTCTGTAGGATGTCCGAAGTCGTGAGATTTGGCGATGTGATTCAGTTTAAGAGCTTATTTCTTCATTTCTATGAGTTTGACATATTTAGTCACCGAGCAGACAGATATACTTCTCAACTTTACCTACATTTCATTTTACGATACCTATAAGCCAGTAGGGATAAAAGTATTCAGAAAATATTCATAATTTCCTTGCCCTGCACTTTTAAGCAGAAATCTATCACTTTCTTTTTCAAAAGGATTATAGTTTGCCTGAGACTGCACTAAAGGGGCGGTAAGTTCGATCTTTGTTTAGCTTAGTTCTGGTTCAGGTTTATGAAGTAGACAACTGCAAAAGATTAGCTAAAAGCTAGCTAGGTGAAGGGTAGATAATAAAATTCGGCTATTTGGCTGCTAATGGTCTAGACTCTAGAACCCAAGTGTACGTGTAATGGCACACTGTGCCTGAGTAGGGTGTTAATTTTGCACTGATAACAAGATTTGTAAGTAAAGTACCACTTTCAGACCTTGCGATCTATAGGGCAGATGATGTTAAGGTCATCAGTTTCTTTGGCCAACGGTTAACGAGCAGGGTGTCATGTGGCCAGCACGACCAAACGCTTTTACTTTCCCCAACTTAAGTCAGGTACCCATTAGAGTTGGGTGAGCTCAGGGGCGCCCTAAAAATCCTGAAATTCAAAATCTTCACTGAGATTCGAACCCAGAACCCCAGGTTTGGAAGCCAAGCACTTAACCACTCGATCACCGCGCTCCCCCATACAAGATTTGTACTATTTTGAATTAATATGAGTTTTGTTAACATCATCATTTCTTAAACTCCATCTGAGTAGGTCATTTCTTCTCTTGCAAAAGCCCTGGACAGAAACCCTACTGTTATGTATAATGTAATGTCATCAAACTTTTTTTTTTTGTAACAGTCGTCGCTTTGTGTCACTTTGGGAAGGCGGGGAAAAAAAAAGTGTCTGACTTCGCTGCTCAATTTTTCTTGGTCAGCATTTCTGTTCCGGAACCCGATTGTTTCATACCGTAGTTTTGGTTCTTGGACCACTCTTCTAAAAGTACAATGGGAACCTGAAACCCCCTATTTTACATGATTTTGCGACCATATTTCCGACTCATTAGACATGTCGGGGTTTGTTCTAGATCATGTTCATTGGTCTGGAAACGAATGCTGCAACAGTTAGAGGACTGTGGTTACAATACATTTGTTTTAGACAACGTACATTGATGACGTCATCGGGGAATCGTTTCTCTATTGTTGAAATATATTGCTGCCACCATTTCTATGGACTAGCGACGTGGCCCGGCGTCGACAGGGCGACTAAGAGACAAAAGCTTACAATCAATTGTGCTTTATTTTGTGTTCTTTTGTGTGATAACTCTGTATCTCTCTGTTGCTGTGTTCTCAGGGTTTTATTATGTGCCATTGTTTCCCAAAGGTTAATATTTTATATTAGCAGTAATGGGAATTAACTGAACTTTTTTCCCGACTCAAAAAAAAAATAAAAAAATAAAAATCTTAAAATGGTTCGATGTTTCTCAGATATTTGTTTTACCGAAAAGAAAACAGCATCCAAAAATATTATTTTCACTTTTCGGAAAAATGGGAATTCGAATACTGTTATTGATTAAACTTTTACACACGCGCACACTCTCAGTTTTGATCTAGAAGATTTAGACAAGAGCTTTTAAACCTTTAGAAACTATTCCTATTGAATATTATATTGCAATGTTATTTGATTTATGCATTCAATATTGTTTGTCTTCTTACCAGTCTAGTTGAATTGGCTGGAGTATTTCGTTTTGTGCAGTTGAATCTAGATCTTAATGTCTGGATCTAAATCTGCATTTACGAATCATAGACATAGATATCCTAACTATCTAGATCTAGTTATAGTCTTCAGTGTTCCAAACACACTTAAGAAGATGCTTCAAGCTTGAATCAGGGGCTCTGGTCAGTTTACTAAGTCCATACGTTACAAGTTTAAATCAGGGGCTCTGGTCAGTTCACTACGTCTATACGTTACAAGCTTGAATCAGGGGCTCTGGTCAGTTCACTACGTCTATATGTTTCAAGCTTGAATCAGGGGCTCTGGTCAGTTCACTACGTCTATACGTTTCAAGCTTGAATCAGGGGCTCTGATCAGTTCACTAAGTCTATACGTTTCAAGCTTCATGTTAAGTCTATAACTGAGAATTATGATTGGAAAATTGAATTTTATTGAAGTACGGTGCGTGTTTCTATATTTCAACTTGAAAAATGAAAAATTGCTAGAACACCAGGTATACATTCGATGTTGGGTTTAACATATGAAACTACCAAGACTTATAACCTTTTGTTTTTTCGGGTGGTTTTGGTACGCATCTCCCGTGATAAACGAGGAATTACTGTAGTCGTAAACGTCGTTGCCCATCTCTGGCTGAAATATTTACTTGTTCTTCCCTCCTCTTTGTGTCCCATGATAAAATGTCTAGAATGTTTCTGTGGACCGAAATGTTTCATTGAATTAGAGACTTCTGATCTCAGAACACGGAGTCACCGCGGCCAGTTATCTCAATGGTCACCGGCACATCGGTAACGGTCATCGGCGCGGGACTTGTCTTTCATTTCGATCGCTTGGAGTAGTGGTCACTGTCTCCCATCAGACGTGGTTAGGGGACACAATATAAGTTGAACAGGCCTTAGGGTTACTGCTCTTGGAATTGGGGATATGTCAGCACTGGTACTGAAACGCGTAGTTCATCTGCAGATCAGTCCTTTTTAATTAGACGTGAATGCATGGCTTCATTATGGAATTACTATCTAAGTAATGGAAAGATAAAAAGGGTTGAAGACACACTGAGACCTTGACCTTGTAGAATGTCAATACGGCATGATTTTCGCTCTCCGTTTTTTTGTGTGGACATTCTTACCGCCCATACAAGGACGTCTCGTTCTTTTGTCATAGTTCTGTGGTTTCTTTGGACAACTCTTTTTCTTCGTATCTCTCACTCACGGAAACACTCTCACTCTCTGTCTCTCTCTCTCTCTCTCACACACACACACACGCTTTTTCCTCGCTCTTTCGTTTTTTATACACGCACTGTCTCTTTCTCTGGCAGCACTTCTCTCTCAATTTCTTTCTTTCACACTCACTTTCTCTCTCTCTCTCTCTCTCTCTCTCTCTCTCTCTCTCTCTCTCTCTCTCTCTCGCTCTCTTTTACCTCTATTCTTCTCAAACTTTACATTCTTCCTGTTTTGAATGACATCTATCAATAAGTCTGTATCGATATTTCGCCAGGACCATGTCATCAACACACAAGTACAGTGTGTCCTTAAATGTTGTCTTGTAAACATCGAGTTGTAAATGGGAAGGAAATGCATATGCGTAAAGTAGAGATTCCCTTTAAGTAAGACCTTGCAATCTATGGGGCAGTTGACGAGGGTGTCAAGTGGCCAGCACATTGACCAACCTCCTTTACTTTTCCCCAACTAATGCCAGGTACCGATTGCTAGGGTTGTCTCAGGGGTGCCCTAAAATCCCGAAATTCCATATCACAGTCTTCACCAGGATTCAAACCTGGAACTTACCACTCAGCCACCGAGCTTCCAAATGCATTTGTATCTAATTGAACAATTTCGCTTCGTTCAAACTGTCTAATTAACTTTCTGTCTCTTGTTCCACGACAAAGGTGTCTATTACAATAAATAAATCATTGAGCCATACAATGCATTCTAGTTATTATGATTATTTTCTAACTAAGACTATATCAACTCACGGTGTCTTTCTGTCTGTCAGTCTGGTACAAATTTTGAGCACTCCATTTCTCCCACACCCATTCTCTGATTAAGTTGGAACTTTACACAACTATTTGTTGTACCTAACAGAACACAAATCAATAAAGGTCAAATTAGTCAATAAATTCTACACTATTGAGATATAGTTGTAAATGTGGAGCTCTTCCCCTTTAGATAAGCTTTGCTATGCTGGTTAAGCCAATGTAGATCTATAACTCTACTCAGAGTCTATATAGTCCCATTGATAGGCCTACAAATCCAGACTTAGAAGAAGGTGTCCAAAGTGATCGCCCCTTTATTTCAACTCTTTAAGCATGAAAACATGCGGGAATACCCGCTGACGTATCATATAGAACAGCGGTTCTCACTCTTTTAAGCTCGGCGGCCCCTTTTTACAATCCCCCACTCTGCCGCGACCCTCCCATACACAAATACAGAATTGTAGGGTAGGCAATAACAATCCATATTTTCGATGGTCTTAGGCGACCCCTGGTAAATTGACAATCGACCCCAAAGGGGTTGTGACCCACAGACTGAGAACCCCTGATATAGAATGTCTAACAACAGACCAAATTTTATTTTTAAGATTATTATATTTGAACGAAATCATAACTGTCAAACCAGAGTTTTTCCTTTGTGGCCACTTAGCTTGTAATTGTTTTTCCAAAGATATACATAAAGTGTAAAAGTTTTTGAAAAAGTAATAAGATCCGTTTGTTCAACGAGCTATTAATTCTTTTCACAGCGAGATACATCAACTGTTAAATTAATAGGAAATTCTTTAGAGCCTTTTTTTATTAGTATCAGCTTCCAGGTTCCTCGTTGAAGTTGTGACTTGAATAAAGTTATAGTAAAAATAAAAAGGGTTTAAGTATCTTAATCCTGGTATAGAATTAGTCATCCCATAATGATATCATGAAATAATGAACCACCTGCATATTTGAAATGTACCCAGAGTCTGCACTAGATCGTCACACACACGCTTCATCTAGACAAAACTTAAGAACTGGACATATTCAGTTCGCCTGTTGTAAGCAGACACACACACACACAGACACCAAATATAACCAGCAGACCTTGTGACTTCTTGGAAAATTCAAAGATTAAGAATTCCGTGATAAATAAGTCTATTTTTAATGTTTCCTCCCGAGCTTTTTGAGTGTGTGTTTGCACCATTCTCGTATGTGGCAGCTTGCCATCTTCTAGTGGCTGAGATTCGGTGTTTAAAATAAGATCTATGGAGAAGCAAAAGGAGATAAGAATTGTGTGGGAATTTGCCATGAGGCACAGCGGCTCTCGGCGCGCACGGTATAATGACCCCATGGGGGTCAAGAACATGGAATCTTAAAAATGTTTAGGAATGTTAACACAGATGCAAGATTCCACATCAGATTCTGTAGATGTCGCAGCTGTTAAGTATTATGCCAAGGTTAAAAAAAAAAAAAGTCCCAACCATGATGGACTGTACACATTGTTCGAATTATTGCGTAAATAACTTTCCACGGAGACTTTTGTTTATTCATTTTTATTAAAGCGATTTTGTACAGCGCCTCTTTTCATGCATATGGCATGCTCATTGCGCTCTGGTCCATTATTTCATTATGACATGTGGGATCTAGGAACAGGTTTCCTTGCTGTATTTAGGGCGATCAGAAAAAGTTATTCACGAGTTAATTCGCCAAAAAGCCATGGTCTTCACAGAGATTTAAACTTGAGTTTTCTTGCTTGGTAGCCTAGCGGTTTAGACCACTCAGCCTCACTGAATGGGAGATGAACACATTTCCATGCAACACAAAATTAGCTGAAGATCAACCTTCTTGGTTTGGAGTTTTTGGATCTAAAGCCAAGAAAAGAGAAACCCTGCTAGCAGAAAGGAAACTCAGGAGCTCTTGCAAACAGAATCAAGCCCAATCATTCTTGTGCCTCTTATGTAATCGGCTCTTAAAGGGAGAAAATTACGATTCACACAGTCTCCGTGTGCCGAGACATTGACATTGTATTCATCTTCGATCAGGACGGAGGAACTTCACAAACATTGTTTTTTTTTTTGTATTGCTGCTTGTCAGTTTATGGTGGTGTGGAAGTATCAGAGGGGGAAAAGAGAGAGAGAGAATGTTTTCATGATGGCTTCTTATTCGTTCACATTATTTATGTTGGAAGGTTCAAACGAGCAGTCCTATATCTACGATCTAGAGAAACAAAAACTTGATACAATACTTTGAAAAACACAAAGATAGAGGCACAATTCTTATTCCATATACTAGGACTAATTCGTACAAGGGCTCGTTCTTCCTCAGTTTCATCAGATAATGGAATGGGTTGCCTGGAGAATCGACGACTTGAGTTAAAGTCAGTGATTTACATGCATGACTTGAAACTTGAAATGCGTAGAACGTAATTATCTTCTCTTTTGAAGTGACGTCTGTAATCTATAAGATAAGATGAACTACGCAGTAGTATCCAGATCTTGCAGCTGTTCATATAGTTTTTGTTTCATTAGGGTGCCTTTTTTTAAATTTTGGGATGGGGGGGGGGCGAACTCTTGATAAGAGTTTGCAGCTTTGAAGGACATGGTCAGAATTATCTGGTTCTACTCCACAAGGGCAAATATCACTAATTCTTATTTTTAGCTTCTTTCTCTGGTGGCAATAGAACATGCTTTTTTTTTTTAAATGAGGTGTTACAGTCCATGACATTAACACGGTGTAAATTTTAAGTTTACCAGGGCAAAAATTGTCAGTTGGAATGTCATCGGTCCCTCCTGTCACAGTATAAAACCATATATTTAGTGTGAGACTAGTATGGGATATGCTAGGAGGATATCTCTTTCCCAGAAGTAACATTGGTGTTATGTCTGTCTTAAATTTCCATATCCTTCTAGTATACACGTTTATCTTGCTTCCCCCCCCCCCACCGCACCCTCACCTCAGAACGAACTCCACACCTGTCCCGGAGTAGGATGTGCAAGGTAAGTGTTGACAGGTGGCGCACCATTACGCCTTGGAGTGCGTTACATCCTTCTTGCCTCACCGTAACATCCTTAAGTGTCATCATATCATATTATCTTTTTCCGAGTAAAGAAATTCCCTTCAAAGTTGGAAAAGTTCAATGTTAACGAACATTTCGCGTTTTCTAAAATAAATATTTTACAACGGGGACCTGTATATTCCGAAAACTATATCCATCTACTTGATAGCTGGTATAATAATAAGGCTTGTCTTAGTATAAGCCGATATAAATCAAATGTGTAGTAGAAATTGTTATTATAAAGGACTGTATCCATCTACTTGATAGCTGGTCTAAGACGACTTAATATAAGCCGAAATGAATCAAATATGTAGTAATGATTGTTATTATAAAGGACTATATCCATCTACTTGATAGCTGGTATATGGCTTGTCTTGTTATAAGCCCATATATAAATCAAATGTGTGGTTGAAATTGTTAAAGTTACGGCATTCAAGAAGAACATTTAGACCCATCTGTTCAAAACAGTAGCCTACTGTGCAATCTTAATTCTCCTGTTTATGTCTGTTATATTATTGTCATATCTTGTTAATTACAGACGTTTTCTTCTTAAACAATTACGTCCTACGCGTATCCGCGTGACGTGCATGTTAATTAGAGACTCAAGTCATTGGTTTTCTTGGCTGATTCAGGCAACCCGTTCCATGCTCCAATTGCACTCATAGCGTCTTTAACCTACATGATGTTTGCTAGCAGCGCCATATTTAAATAATATATTATTATTATAATTACTTTCTGTTACATGAATCAATCGAGAGAGACGTATTATAGAATTATGAATACGGTATTAAATAAAGAAATAAAAAAAAGCAACTGTATCAAACATACAAATATGTAGAAGAGTAGTCAGTATACGCGTTGTACAAAGATACAAAGTGAAAGATACAGTGAGTGACTATAACAAATTAATATTTGTACTATATAGGCTTATCTCTCCTTAGTGCAAGTACATTTCCTATATTTTCTACATAAAAATAAAATCAATTCATTACGACTAATTTATTATTTTTTAAATTGATTCATGTGTTGTCATCGAGCATGAGCTTGTATGCAAAAATTTGATGACGATTGAATGAGTCTAGGTCAGCGGTTCTCAAGCTTTTAGGCTTGGCGACCCTTTTTACAACCCCCCCCCCCCACTCTGCCGCGACCCCCGCCCCACACACACATACAGCAATAGAAGAATAGACAATAACAATTCATTTTTCGATGGTCTTAGGCGACCCCTGGCAAATCGTCAATCGACCCCCAAAGGGGTCGCGACTCACAGGCTGAGAACTCCTGGAGCGTTGTTAAAAGAACATGTACTTCTGATCTGGTATGTAGCATGCACTGTTGACTTAACTCTTTCTCTCCTTAATTATTTACCACATTCTGATGGAATCAACGTTGGTATCGTCGGTATGGAAAGAAAGAGTTAATGGTCATTTGTTATAGATTGGTTTCGCCAGGTTCTCTTTGCAATACTAATATACGGTATATTAATTAGTTCAACATGTTGCTTCAAAGCTGAAGTGCGTGCATTGAAAGATCAAGTGTGTGCATTGAAAGATCAAGTGTGTGCATTGAAAGATCAAGTGTGTGCAATGAAAGGTTGCGTGTTGACATTACCCATGATCGCTCATTTTAATTAAATCTAAATTTTGTCTGGCTTATTAAGGAGTAGTGGGACTTGAATAAATCTCAAAATGGCCTTGGTTAAAAACTCACACGCCACCCTCCTTTCCTCTCTGACAGATAGATGTAGGTGTCTGTACTAAAGTATCAACCGTTTCGGTAAGGAACAGAGATTAGACTTTTTTCCTAGGCTTTAAGACTTGCATACAAACTAAAAAAAATGCTCACAAGTTGAAAACCTTCAATCTAATATACAACATATCTATCTCTTGAGAGGAAATGAAATAAACTGATATTTAAACAAATCTAACTCACAATTAATGCACTCTCTCTCTCTCTCTGTTGTGACACAGTTATTATACGGCATGTGTAGCCAACCGTGACACACGGTCAAGAGAGTGTACCTGGCCAGTTAGTGGACTGGAGAGTAGTCATGTGTGTGTGTTGTCAACATTGAGAAAGAAAAACATCGAGTGGATTTGCTGGTGTATAAATGTTAGCCTTAAGTTCATTATATTACTATTAAATTCTTTGCAATTAAACACTTAAAGGCACTTGTATCACCACAACCAACTAACACTCCTTTCAATCCAAACACACACAGACACACACTCCATAAAACCTCGTCACGTTCAATGTCATATACATATATAGTTTAGTTTGTTTAGTATCATTTGCTTATCATAACAAGCCAATTACCAAAAACTTTTTTTTCACCATTCTATTTACTATATAAAAATAAAAGTCCAACAATACTGATTACAATGGCGGGACTATTCATTCTCAAGTTGGAAACTGGTTAAATTGAAATCTATTATTAAAACACTTCATAGGGTCTGGAGAATATTTTTTTTTTTAAAGTCTTTTTCAAATACCAGGACTTGAAATCGATGCTTCATAAAAAATTGCGTTTGACATTTGTTTTCTTGCTGCCTGGACATCGTGTGTCATGGCCTTCTCTATCTTGGCCGCCATTAGCATTGTGTTTTTGAAAAAGAGGGGGCCGGGTGTTCGGGTGCACTTGTGTCGTTCGTCTATTTAGAAACAAAGAGTTATGTTCCTTGTGCTGACGGATGTGATCTCCGTTTTGTTTATTGAATTAGTCATTGTGGAGTTCTGCCATTTTTTGTTGTTGTTGTTGTTGTTGTGTAATTGTATTTTATACATGCTCACTCTACATTTAGCTAGGCGTCGATGTGTTTAACGATTCTGGGGGACTACGTTCAGCCTTGGACTTTTGAAGATCACGTGATTTCGAGTCTTGAGTTTTGTATCATTTTGTATATAAATACGTGTTTACAAAGCAACTCACTCTGTCTGTCTGTCTGTCTGGTAAAGAGTTTGCACACGTGATTTTTTCCACACCCAATCTCGGATCAAGCTGAAACTTTGTACAATTATTTCTATAAAATAATCAATAAAAAAACTAACCAATTACTTAATTAACTATTGGTAATTAATTCTTTTTTTTGTTTTTTTTTTGAAGAAAGAAAAGAGATCCTACTTAACAGATGTGGTGGTTTAAGTTGAATTAGTCCCCCTTGAGGACTGAGTGAACATGTTTTTATGTATTTAAAATACAATGACGTAAAAATTCACCAAGATCCCTCCTTTCTCCCCTCCCCTATTCACAACTGGTCCTGACCAAGTGAGATGATCTTAGCGCATCGAGAAAGCTAAAGGTTAAATAGAAACAATTGTTAAAAAATATTTCTAATCGCACAGATTGATATGTTTAGGTCAATCATACACATAAGTACATGACATACACTAAACTGATACAATTATACTTCACATAACCTTTTTTTAAAAAAGTATTTAAAAAATATATATTTTGCTTGTTGTATGTTACAGTAAGTTTTATGCGTTTCGAACCCAAGCCTCCTGCAGCGGGGCAAGGGATGGCAGCTGGCAGGGTTCAAACTCGAGACCATCTTATTGACCGTCTGTCAGGGAGAAAAACCAAACAATTGAACTTGTGATGCAGAGGGACACTTCATAGATCCTTGTTGGGACGTACCTCTGTTGGTAGTCTATCGACGTTCAGTTGGCTGATATACAGCCCGACTTAATGAAACTCGCTTCTATTCAAGATCAGACGAATCACACACTGCACTATTGAAAACAAAAACACTCAAATCAGTCTTGATGACAATGTCTCATGATAAGATTGCAGTTGCTGATAATGTTTCATGATAAAATTGCAGTTATTGACAATTTTCATGATAATATTGCACTTGTTGACAATGTTTCGTGATAAGATTGCGCTTGTTGACAATGTTCATGATAATATTACATTTGTTGACATTGTTTCTTGATAATATTGCAGTTGTTTCATTCTGTGTTTTCGAAAATGATGTTTACGTTTTCTGTACAAACTGTACCTACTTGTCGCCTTGCCTGACCTAATTGTCGCCTTGTCTGTACCTAATTGTCGCCTTGCCTGTACCTAATTGTCGCCTTGCCTGTACCTAATTGTCGCCTTGTCGCTAAGTCATGTTTTAGTTTTGTTTTACGTTTGTTATGTCTCAAACAGTGTCTTCAGCTGGCGTTATGTACAGACATGTGACGTGGCAACGAGCTATTGGTCTCCACTGCCCGCAGGCTGCGACGTTGTAGGCCAGTGTTCATGCCTTCTATGACGCTTGGTTTCGGTTGACAGCGCAGTATGTCAGCTGACAGCAAAGTACCGTCAAGCCTGTTGACATTTTTTTTCAGCAATTACTGTCACGGTCATTGGTCTCGGTCAATCAACACATCCAGCTGTAGGTAACTTGTCAATCACCTGCCACGCCTTAAACCAGGTATTGATTGAAGTTAATGAATAGAGCGAGGGTTACCTAACGTCCACCCTAACCCACTTGCTCAATTTTTAAGACCTATTGCTTAACCCATAGTATAGTCTATTATTATTTTACGCAAAGAAATGTCGCCGAAATTTTTTTTTCATGAATTCTAATGATTATTGTTTTATGCGTATTCAAAATTATGTTCAATAAATTTAAACAATTTTTTTCTCAATTTGTTTTGTTTTCCCCCATATGGTCATTGCAATCGGTAGTCAGTTAGTCATTACAGTATGTCGCTATTAGACTAGTGCATTGTGTTTTATGAGACTACTAGTCAGCTTTTTTTTTTTTTTTGGCCCGGGGCGGTGGTTACTTAAGGTGACTATGTTGATGGTCCTGCAAACCTATTGTGGTGGCTTCATCCAATATGTACACGTATTTGTGACGGAGCTACGACATAGGTTCAAAGTTTGTGGATGAGATTTAGTGGTTTTGGGGGTTTGGGGGGGGGGGGTGACAAATGTCATTGATTTATTTTGTTGTAAGATCTAGTCCTGTAGTAGCACTCTCTGGGCGTTGCGTGTTTTCAAGTGTGACCCGTAGGACAATGTAAGAACATTCTATTCTTGTAACCAGTAAATGTTTCTTAGAGAATTAAAAAAGTTCTATTACATAATGTACAATATAATACTTACTTAATCCCGAGCAACAGGAGAGCATAGGGCCGCAACCACACCTCTCCACCGAACTCGGTTCTGAGCCTCGCTTTTTTTTCATTCGCTTCACGGCATTCTAGTAGCCTTTTCTTCGCTGATAACTGACTTCTTCCAGGTTTGATTGGCCTTGCCCACTTTCCTCTTTCCTTGCGATTCCAATCAAGTGCCTGCCTTGCAACATTGGCAGCTGGTTTTCGCATGGTGTTTTTTGATCCAGCTCCATTTTCGCTTTTCCATATTTTGGGTTCTGGGTTTTTGGCTTGTTTCTCGCCCTCAAGTTTATCTATTCTGGCCACTATATCTGACCTAGACAACTGCTTCTGAAGGTCTGGAAAATTTCCTTGTTTTTTTTATGGCTCTGTGCCTCTGAACCGCACTGAAGGAGCGACTTGACGTTTGTGATAAAGATAAAAGATCTTGTTCTTTAAAGACAGTTTCTTGGAGCGCCAGATTGTTTAAAGAGTGGCGAAGACAAACTTAGATTTATTAAACGCGATTTCTTATATCGTCATCAGTTCGAGCGTTTTTGCTAACCATACTTCCCAGGTTGTTGAAGTGGTCTGTATCAAGGATGTTCGATCCCTGTTGAACGATTGAACCATCTTGTCTGTTATTGGTCCTCACTAACTTCGGTTTTCTTTTTTTTTTTTAAATTAGAAATCCTGTCTTCTTTGCTACTTCTGAGAGTCTTGCCAGTTTGGCCTAAGCGTTTTGTCAGCGTATAAAGCGGAAGTAGATGCCGTTGGCAAAATTTTAAGTTTTTCAGATGTTTGTTAGAGTCAGCCTTTAAAATTAGTGCACCAGTACAATTCATTGTAGTCTCCTCTTTACAGCGTTATCTATGGGCAACTGTGTTCTTGTTTGTTATTTGTGATTTTCAGTTAATGTTTAAGACATTCAGCTCGCGTGACATTTGACGTATCTCTAATGACTTCAGTCTGATGTATCTAACTTATCAGCCATCCTTCAACAGAACATTGTCTTATTGGTAGTCATCTCAAGCTCTGACGTCCTTCCCTTTGACCAGTGAGAGAGAGAGAGAGAGAGAGTTACTTCGTATTCGGGAGGTGTGCGTGTAGATGACTGGTTTGTTTTAAAAAGTTATAAATCTCAGACTGGTTTGTTTTAAGAAGTTATAAATCTCAGACTGGTTTGATTTAAGAAATTATTAATCTCAGACTGGTTTGATTTAAGAAGTTATAAATCTCAGACTGGTTTGTTTTAAGAAGTTATAAATCTCAGACTGGTTTGTTTTAAGAAGTTATAAATCTCATACTGGTTTGTCTTAAGAAGTTATAAATCTCATACTGGTTTGTTTTAAGAAGTTATAAATCTCAGACTGGTTTCTTTTAAGAAGTTATAAATCTCAGACTGGTTTGATTTAAGAAATTATTAATCTCAGACTGGTTTGTTTTAAGAAGTTATAAATCTCATCGTGGCGCGGTCGTTGTGGTGCTAATAACCGGCAGATTTCCTGGATTCGACTGAATAATAGGATTTGTTTCAGTTCTTGAAGATTCCATCCGCATAAGCGACTTTTCCGATTAACCGGATCCGTCTGTAGTTCTTTTACATCAATTCAGTGACTCTCCTCCATTTGATGTATCCTCCTCAGTGCTCCTTTCCTCTTTTTCCGCATGTATCACCTTAATACCCTTTGAGAACTAAGAAGTATTTATATCGATTTCCGTTACTCGAAGTTGGCATCTCCTGTCAATATAGGCAACTTGAAAATAAGACAACAAAACACAGTCTACATCGAAGTTGGCAAGTCGCTGAGCTAAATATAGCCGACGGCCATATTCTGTATGAATATATTTTTTGTTTCATCCCTTCCCTCCCCTAGGCTCATGTTTTATTCACTGATTGGCCTGGACGTCAAAACTGTAGGAAATGAATAGGACGCTGTCTGGGGGGGGGGGGGGGGTGAAGGCAGCGTTGGGAGGAATACAGGCTGTCATTTTGACGTCATCGTGAGTTTGATAGAAAGATACATCGGGCTACTGTAGTGACGTATTCTATTTTTAGAATGACGTCGGGAAAATGTCTTCGAATGGCGGGACTAGGGTTGTAGATTACATCATTGTTGAGTTCTTAACGAGACTCTTGTAGGTATTAAGTTAAGACCTTTGCAGCCGGGGGTCGGGGGGGGGGGACATTTTGAATTCTCGATAGCTGTTAGTGTTAATTCTGTCATCGTCACAAGGGTCCCGGTGCTAGTTCAGAGTTGTTGGCCTTGAGATACATATTCCCCCCCTCCCTCCTTTTGAAAACAAAATCCTTTATCTCTTTTTTTTTCTCTTCCCTTCTCCCCCCCTCCCCCCTCTGTCTCTCTATTATGGTCGAGTAACAATATTTGTAATGCATATAATGTACTTTTTAGGACACCCGTTCAAGTATACAGTTCATGCAAACTAAGTTTTAACTCATAAAACGAATAAGTTTAACTCTTTCTCTCCGTAATTATTTTCCCACATTTCGACGGAATTCTTCATTTCGCTCATTACTATTTTGCTACCCTGTTATGATTGGGCTTCAATAGCTTTGTTGTTTGTTATCAGAAAATGTTTTATTTGGTATATAACTAAAGGGGAATGCATGCTCTTTTTATATAACTCAAAAAAAAAAGTTTATAAAATTAAACATGAATTTAATTTAATGAGGTCAAATCAATGATGGTATCGTCGGTTAGGAGAGAAAGAGTTACCTCATAAAACGAATAAGTTGAACTCATAAAACAAAGTTGAACTCATAAAACAAAGTTGAACTCATAAAACAAAGTTGAACTCATAAAACTAAGTTTAACTCATAAAACTAAGAAGTATAACTCATAAAACTACCAAGTTTGCCTAGAGACTCCTGGTGCCGTAGCGGCCTAGCCCATTGCCACTACAGAGCGCCTTATTTTTTGACCTTCTTCCATCGACCGCCTTCTTCAAGAGGAGGGGTGTGTGCTTTATTATCTACGTCATTATATTAATGTTCAATTCAATAGCAGACTCGAATGACTTGATTCATAGCCCGCACTGTATAAAGCCTGACCTCCCCCACCCCCTCTCTGGTAGATCAGTTCTGTTGTGCTCACTTCGTGCGCGGTGGGGCGAACTCGTGGTTATTAACATTTTTTTTTTCAATCCTCCTCCCTCCCCCCCCCCCCCGGCTCAACCGCGCATGCGTCCGGATCCCGAGGTGTCGCCGGTGTATGGTTACATTTTTTCACAGAGCTGATTATGTCTCCCCCCCCCCTTTGCGCTGACATTTGACAGCCGGGAAGGGAAATGACGTCATCGTATCGGCGGGTTGCCCCCGAGGACAATAATCTCTTTTGTCGCCGTGGAGCCTTTTGTTGAAGATCAAATGTTGCCTTTTGAGTTCAGAGCATAGTAAATGAAATTTAAAAAAAAAAATATATGGGAAAGGGGGAAGTAATGGTTGGTGGTTCTTTTTTTTTTTTCCCCTTGGCTAATCAGTTATTCTGACTAATCAATAGATTGTCTCAAATTGTTGACATTTTAATCAAAGTGCCAATCAAGCGAAAGAAAAAAAAAAAAAGCATTAGACTAGACTTGTCTGTAATTCACTGCTTGGTATTATGTTTATACTATTAAATTAGTTTCAGGCCTTACTTCCTGCTGTGGACGGTCGTTGACATTTAGAACTGCTGGTAGACAACTAAACCGCTGTAGGCGTATTGTATCTGAACTTTTTGAAACTTTAAACAACTTTAGTAACTTCTTCGTGAACAAAATTAAATATGAACTTTTATTACAATACAGACAGTTTTTAACTTGAGAGGAAATAAATAAATGTAGTAGACTTTAGTAATAATATTTAAAAAAAAGGGTATTTTGAACAAAATCTTAATCAGTACAAAACACGTCTTTTCAATTTGGCATTCTCACACCAGACCTACCTTAGTCACGTGACCATGCTCCACCCAAAAACGTGTTGATATAGACGAGCAAAGGTGAGGTTGTTATAAATACTGGCGGGGAGGGAGGGTGTTGGCTACATATTTCCTTGTGGACAATAAAGATTATTCTTCTTATTATTATTTGACGAAAACATCGAATATGATGACGTAATTTGGATTTTCGTCTCAAGTCGAATAGCTTGGATTGCCTAACTAGACCGCAGCCTGTGAAAAATGCCCCCCCCCCCCCCCCGCCTTTCCTATTCGGCACACTACGTCATGTTCGTGTAGACTTCAGTGTTCGGTATTAAGATCACTGGAACAAAAGAGGCGGTTCACTTATTCGTTTCCACTGTTCGTTGCCCTAAAGTCGAATTTCTGGTTGGTACATACATTATGTGTATGTTAAGAGTTGTGGCGACGGATTATTCAGACAGTTAAGTGCATGCAGCATTGATTGAACTTTTTGTCTCTATCCGAGTTTCATCACTTCATCTCTTAAGCCCAAACACCCACTTCCAATAAACGGATGTTGCTAATAAGCCCTTTTTTTTATATGGGTCCAATCGGCAGTCTGTTTCGTTTTCTTTTTAAAATCTCAATTTTTCTTTTGCAGCTAGTTTTTAAGAAACATTCTGTTTGTCTTAAATGGTTGAGAACCACTGCACCGGAAGTGAGTGCTGTATTCCGAACGATTCTATTCTTCGCATAACCCTATGACATCATACTTGTAAAGGAGAAGAGGAAGTCGTCTCCGGGGAAACGCCTACACATTCCCAGACTTGTCTTTACCGTCACTCGATGCCTCGTTATAAGCACACTTCATTTACTGTTGGACAAATCAGAGAAATTAAACTTTACTTTACAAAGCATAATATCAACTCGCTCCTTCTGTCTAGTACATAAATGGGGACACGCTATTTCTCCAGCTTCCTGTTCTTGGGTCAAGTTGAAAACTTTGCACAATTGTTCATTATCCATAACAAAGCAAGAATCAATTTTCAAAAAAAAAATAAAAAATAACCAATTAGTTAATTATATAGTGGTTGATCACTTTTGTTGGATATCGAAAAAAGGTAATGAATCTTACAGTATTATGGTTGTAAATGTGGAGTTTTTCCCCGCAGTGAAGCCTCCTTTTTAAAAAAAAAAATATTTTGCTTGTTAAGGCTACAGTGACCCATGTGCTCATACATCACACTACATGAATAGCACACTCTCAAGATGTTACATACACATAAGGAAGTATTAACCTCTGACCCCTTAAGTGCTACTAAGTATAAGTATATGCGTACATAGCAATTAAGGAGTGAGTTTTACAGATTGAATAGCAAGAAACGGCTCTGTCCTATCTTCAAAAGAGAAGAGAATGTCCTTCGTATGTCCATGTGTCGAACCAGTCGTGCATGCCACGATTTTATTTTGCTAAGCACTATTGTCTCTGTAAGCACCTTTATGCCTCTACCTAAACCGCGTTGAAGAAACACAGTGTTGAATGTGGATTCCTTGAGTTTAATTACTCAGACTGTCGTCTAAGCGGTAAAGCGATTGGCGTCCGAACAGGGGGGCCCGGGTTCGAATCCTGGTGAAGACTGGGATTTTTTATTTTCGGGATATTGGGCGGCTCTGAGTCCACCCCAGCTCTAATGGGTACCTGACTTAAGTTGGGGGAAAGTAAAGGCGGTTGGTCGATGTGCTGGCCACGTGACACCCTCGTTAACCGTGGGCCACAGAAACAGATGACCTTTACATCATCTGCCCTAAAGACCACAAGGTCTGGAAGGGAACATTATTACTGTCGTCTTGATGATACTGAGTTCAAACCCTGCCCTCTTCCGTCAACTGGCGTCCTGCGGGAGGTTTGGACCAGGATGTTACAATCTTCATTTCTGAAAAATAGTCTAGAACTTCTAAAACAAGATCTAAATATTTTGTGACAATTACAAACAAAACTTTGCCATGGTTTTACACTCGTGAGTGTGAGGTCCGAAACTGGAAACTATTCACTATGTTCACCCTGGTGATTTAGTGTAAATATGACGGACTGGTCAGATGGTATAGGGAAGTTTGTAAAGTACCGTACTTTTTAAAAAGTTTTTGTTTTGTTTTTTTTATGTCTGTTGTCTACACTGAATCAACTTATTGCTAGTTTTCTGCACAAAGTTTGTTTTCTTTAATAACTTGTAGACTTTTTTTTGTTTAGAATTCTCTCACTGCTATGGCACTAGTGTTTCTGATTATTACGCTTGTGTATGTTGGGGTGGTGGGGTGGGGGGCTCTACGCACGTGTGTAGATAACTTCTTGTGGCGGGTGTCAATATCGTCTACGTCACTTATCATGACGTCTCCAGTGACTTTCGCGCCAGGCAGTGCTGTAAATTTACAGTCACGCGTGCTCCCCGTGTATTCTGCTATTATTGATGACGTCAAATCGCGTTATCATCATTCGCGTATACTCTTGGAGCCAAAACCATTTTCTCTTAGAAAAGTGCCTGACATACCATAAGCTACTAATAATCCCATTACTCAGTGATAAACCATTGCGATGAAAATACAGATTTGTTTTGCGTCTGTAATGTCAGTGTTTAACTGCGTCTCTCTAAGTAACTGATAATCAAACACCGTACGTATTTCCCCTGTCTTATTGATTATAGGAAACTGTGTGTGTTTTCACTGTGCGTTGAATGTTGGCAAATTTATTACTCACCCCAGATGGTATGTGGTTAGGACATGTTCATTACTCACTAGGAATTCGTGGTCGCCCCACATCGCTTCTCTGAGAGTGTGTGCGGTCACCTTGTTTTTTTTCGTCCAACTCGTGATAGTAGAACGATTGGCCCCTGGCTGAAAGTATCAGGATCAAATCCTAATTTATATTATTTTTTAATGTACCCAATTTCATTTGGGGAAAATTTTATAGTTGGTAATTGCGCTAAAGAAGTTAATATCTCATACACCTTTGCAAGACAACATGCTCAACAGACTAAGTGTCAGATTTACATTACCTGAAATTCATTACACAAAGTAATACTTTCAGTAGGTTAGGGGGGGTTGTAATGAGAATGTGTTACTTTTTTAAATTGGGTGTTTAAAACCGCTTCCTGGGGCTGTGAATAATTTGAACGTAGACTTGTATAATACATTCAAATATATTGCTAGAGTTTCAGATACGTTATCGACGCTTTCAATTCATTTCTGTTTTAATTTGTGTACGGTAACAGATGGCATTAACATCATCTGCCCTATAGATCGCAAGGTTTGAAAAGGGAACTTAACTTTACTTAACGTTTTACTGTATGTGAGGATGAGGCAGAGTTGGGGAGGGACTGGTAAGTTCAATGAACTATCACGTGACTTGTGTCCAGTACTTGAACAAGATAATCTTATTTTTTAAAAAAGTGAATACTTGTAAGTGTGCTACAGTTAAGTCCCTCTTTTCGAGCTATACACCTCTCTCTCTCTCCCATTCTTCTTGCCTAACCATTAAATAATCGACTCACACAGGAAAGCAAAGAACCATAACTCTTAGTAAGTGCCAACATAGCAGACGTGACCTTGCTGATAAATGAATCTGTGTACTATTTCTTCCAAATTGCACAGAAAGTGTTAGAGACAAGGTGGAACTACGGTAGTGTAACGTTTAATGATTTTACCATTTGTCGTACTCGGGAGCTTGTGAAGTGGGAACTTGCCTTTATTGTTTTCGCCCCTCAAGAAAATGTGAAAGTCGACAAATAGCGTGACCACACGAGAAAAGGGTCTCCACTTCAAGTAGTGCTGCTATGCAAACCTGTCAGCAGAAGTCGAGGGCTCCAACAGTAATCCAGCTTCATGTTGCCAGCCGTGAGGTTTGATTGTTCTTTTGCCTTCGAGACCTAAACGTATCTTCATTTCGAAATGCCCTGTGTGTTAATGAACTGCTGCTATTTCTTGAAGCGAACCTGTCTATGTCATCAGCAACTCGTGTGTGTTGTGTGTTATATACATATTGCCAGTAAAAGACATGCATGTTTTTTTTTGGTGCTATAGTAGAGCAAAGACACTTCTAATATTAACCACTGGTCAGTAGCATCCTACAGGCCACTAAAATCTTACTGGTCAATACAATCCTACGGGTTACTAAAATCATACAGGTCAATACAATCCTACAGGTTGCTAAAATCAAACAGTTCAATACAATCATACAGGTCACTAAAATCATGCAGGGCAATACAATCCTACATGTTACTAAACTCACACAGAGCAATACAGGTTACAATACAATACAGGTTACTAAAATCATACAGGTCAATACAATCCTACAGGTTACTAAAATCCTACAGGTCAATACAATCCTACAGGTCAATACAATCCTACAGGTTGCTAAAATCCTACAGGTTACTAAAAACATACAGTTCATTAAAATCCTACAGGTCACGAAAATCCTACAGGAAACCAAAGTCATACAATGAATCTTGAACGAAAATCGTTGAATCTTGTTTGAAAAAATTAAACGTCTGCTATTCGCTTCCGGTTCTCTTTTTAAAACTTAAATCCCAAGGAAACGTCTAACTATAGACGTGCTTTTTTAAAAATGTGTGTACAAATCTAATAACACTGTCATGCATACACTTGTGGAAGATTTGTTCCCCTTGCAGGATGTGTCTTTGCTAAAGGGGCCAGTTCAGTATTTTTTTGTTGTTGTTGTTGCAAAGTCTTATATCATCATTTTTTCCGGAAGTGGGAAGCAAGAGGATGCCTGTTAGAGCAGAACTCTGCCTTTATCATGCTAACAGATCACGCCATCTTCAAAATCTGTATGTCGGTTACGATGTGGATTCTTGCCCTGAACAATGGCGGGTGACAGTGTTATAGAGGGAGGGGTTGATTACTCGTGTTGTCAGTAGCAACGACTCTCATTCAAGGGTAAAAAAAACAACAACAAACAAACAGTAATGACTTCCCTTTCATGACATCAACGTTGGCACTGTTCCCACCATGTCAAGGCTTAACTGATACAATCATTCCGTGTTTTCATTTTAATTTAGCTGTGTAGTACCAGTTCTAATGAGCGCATTAGTTACGCTACAGTAGTGGCAACACATGTGTTTGTTTGACGCTCATTACACATCTTTGTTTCATTACTTTTTGTTCAGGGCTGATGAAATAAACTGAGCCCACACCTCCATCAAGTTGTTTCTGAATCAAATTCTACTCGATTGCTATATTCAAGAAATCAAGCAGCCATTGAGATTATTTTGTTTATATTCAGATTGAAAAAAGATATTTCTATATTTATTGCTTAACTCTTTCTCTCCGTAATTATTTACCACATTCTGGTGGAATCAACGTTGGTATCGTCAGTTGGGAGAGAAAGAGTTAAGGGCATCTCGCATACAGCTGTAGGTCAATAGCGGCAAACCGCAGTTTGCGAACACATGACATAAATTTAAGCACGGATCACGTTGTAACCAATGACTTAATCTCTGGTGAATAAAAAAAGGCCGCTTTCTCATTATCGAAGTTAAATAAGGCCTGCATTCATACCTTGTTTCTCTACCTGTAGGCGCAGTCACATGGGAGCGGACTCAGGCAAACCACACGCCTACGCAACCCAGACTTTTTTTTTTCCTCGCTTCTCTTGTGTCTTATCCGCCCCAAACTTCGCGCTTTAATTGGTTGGTGGGGGGGGGGGCGATAGAGTGGATCTTAATTTCGTTAACCAAACGTATATTCGTGGTCCTGATGGGACGTATCGCCCATGGCCCCGCGAAGGCCGCCCCTGATTAGTATGCCCCATCTCTTTTGGGGCCGACGGTGGGGAGAAAAAAAAACCCAGAAAATAAAAGAAATAATTTGAAATGCAGATAAAACCTTTTTGTATGTGTGTGTGTGTCACGACCCACGCGGTGGACGTTCCCTGATCGTTCCCAAAGAATTGAGATTTTAGTCAGTTGTTAAGAGTAACAAAAAAAAAAAACTAAAACAAATTAATTCCACTTATCTTATTCATGGCAAAGCAGTAACACAGACTAAAAACGCAAAATATCTAGGTGTTATAATAAATGAAAAACTGTCATTGAATCCACATATTGATGAAACTATAAAAAAAATCCAACAAAGCATTAGGGTTTATTAAAAGAAATTTCTATAAATCAAATAAGAATATAAAAATTAAAATGTTATCTAACCTTGGTTAGGCCAATAATAGAATATGCATCCACCGTTTGGGACCCCTCAACTCAAGAAAACATTAAGAAACTGGAACAAACACAAAATAGAGCAGTGAGATTCATAACAAATGAATATTCACATTTGACTAGAGTAACACCTATAGTAAAATCACTAAATTTAGAAAGCCCTCAGTAAAGTAGCAATTATACATAAAACACTGAACCATAATCTTCAAATACAAAAACAAAATTTAATAAAATACTCTGAAAGACACAAAAATAAAGGCACATTCCTCGTCCCATATGCTAGGACAAATTTGTACAAATACTCCTTCTTCCCTAGTGCTATTAGAACATGGAATGGGTTGCCTGAGCTAGCCAGAAAAACCAGTGACTTGGCAGAATTTAAGTCATTGGTTAATATGCATGACTAAATGCATGACGCGTAGGACGTAATCATCTTCTTTTTTGAAGTAACGTCTGTATTATATAAGATAATCAAATCGAGGCCGAACAGGAACGTTGTTTCTTTGATTTATCCAGGGCCATCGCAAGTCACAGAGCCGCCCCTGTTGTAGCTATCTTTGCTTAGTGATACACGCTATTAGCTTAAAACCTACCCCTGTAAGTAACACCATCATATTAATGATAGATTTGTTACTCCGTCTGTCGTCACGTATTTTCCTCTCACCCCCCCCCCCCCCATTTAAAAAAAAAAAAAAACAGAATAAAAAACTTTTCTTTTTTGTTGAGGTTTGTCACGTGTTCTATTTCTACCTAGGTCGAGTCATTTCTTTCCCAATTCCCGGTACTCGTCATCGGCTCGGAGTTCCGTCATTCTCTCTCCCCCCCTCCCCCCGCACCTAGCTCCCGTTAAAAAAGCCAGACAGGGAAACCCGGCTCGTCACACAACGAGGTAACGTTCGTGCGTGCTACACGAGCCGCTGTTTGACTTGGAGCCGACTCGTCAGTGCTACTTGGGGTCCTACAAGCTGTGAAGTCGTTAGACAACGCGCTGTGTTTATATAACAAGTAGATCTAGATCTAGAGTGCACGGTTCCACTGAGTTAACATTTCTGGACGTGTGGGGAAAAAAATAAATACAATTAACATGTCTTTGAGGATTGGTTTATTCTTGACCGCCCTGGTAAGTGGCTAATTAATATTAGATCGAGACATTTAGATCTAGTTCTAGAGCTAGTTGTTTTGACTTGAGTTTATTTGTGGATGTGCGTACATCGAAATGAGTGTGAGAACGCTGTCCTTTACATAGATCTACATTGTAGTCTGCTTATTGCCTTATTTAGCCCGAGGTCATTGTTTATAACTTGTACATTAAACTCTTGTTATGGCTTCACTTAATTGTGTTACAACTAACAAGTGTCGTCCGTGGGTGTCTTTACGTACAGACCTGCAATGTGTAACTATAAATGTATCTAGATCTATCACTGAACTGTTTTATCACTTGTGCAATACCCGCAGAGCTTATATCAACTCACTCTGTCTGTTTGGTAAATGAATACCGTTTTTTTTTTCCTCTCTCATCTCCCATTCTCTGATCAAGTTGAAACTTTTGCACAATTATTCATTGTACCTGAAAAAAAAAACACACAAATCAATTTTAAAAAATTTACCTAATAATTGGTTAATTGTTGGTAATTATTTTGTTTGATTTCGAAATAAGGGAAATAAATGCTACTTTATGTGAGATATGGGTGTATATTTGGATTTCATTTTTTTTCACGTTTTTTCTACCACTTCCCATTCTCGGATCAGGTTTAAACTACGCCTAATTATTCATAGTCGATGACAATACACGAATCAATCCAAACATTAACCAATAAGTTAATCGATCAGATCTAGCTCTAATTAATTATTTTTTTTATAGCAGAAAGGGAGCTAATCCTTGACATATTGAGATAAATGGCAGTTATTAGCAGTTCTTTCCCTTAGGCTTTTTTTTTTGTGGTTGTTCTATGGTAGTATTGCTCGAGGTTGAATTACGATGGGGACGGATCTAAACATTTTGAATTCAATACTGATTTGGTCTATTCTAAGTTATGTTTAGTTAATCCATCTCCCCAGATATACCATACATAGGTCTACATGTTCACAATAAATGTCTTGCTGGATTAGCATTTGCAGTTATTAATAATAATGGAATAATATAATACAATCTCAATACACCCAATGAAGGGTGATGACAAGTGACCTCGCAATTACATTTGAGGCCATAAGCATGCCTGTCGGAGTGCAGTATAGCTACAGACCTGGCACATCATTAGAAAATGTATCTATCAGTGGACATTGTTAAAGGGAGTACAATGAATTGTGTTTTCTTCAAAGGGTCTCGATTGTAATGTTGTCAGAGAAACCCAGTGCAAGACCGCACAAGAGTTCACCCTTAAAGATAAGATAAGATAATTTTTATTGATCCAATCAAATGGAAATTCAGATGGACAACAATTGGACAACCTCAGCGTGCCTTTATATTTAAAAAAAAAATACAGCATTTGAGGGCGCGGTGGCTTAGCGATTAAGTGCTTGACTTCCGAACCTGGAGTCCTGGGTGCGAAGCTCGGTGAAATTGAGACGCCTTGAGTCCACATAAACCCTTTGGGGAAAGTAAAGGCGGTTGGTCATTGTGCTGGCCACATGGCACCCAGGTTAACCGTTGGCCAAAGAAACAGATGACCTTAATATATCTGTCCCATAGATCGCAAGGTCTGAAAAGGGAACTTTTCTACATGAATCTTATTATAGAGGATTCAAATGTTCTCCCATGTAGGAGATGGGTGGGTGAAGGAGCACTTGTTAGAAATGAAGTCTGCTCAAGGTGTAGTGACAAACTTAGAAACGGCTCATTCTTATCAGGGCATTGTTAGCAGCCACTCCTCCTCAGAAAAAAAAAAAAATAAGGCGCGAAATGCGTTATCTCGTTTGATAACCAGAAGTGTCGGTGCCAGCCGTTTCAAGAGACCGCCGGAGGAAATGAAACATTGCCGTGACGCTGATGTAGTCGTCTGGCACGAAACGTAGTGACGTCATGGTCGCTAAGCTTATCAGTCAGGCAAGTGGTAATTAAAAAAAAAAAAAAGAGTTGCGTTCCCTGCCAATTATCTTCCCGTTTGACTCCAGCCGTGATATTATCTGCTGACGCACTGCCTCAATTGCTACACGTGAGGGCTTCTCAAATGTTTTTCTTACTGAAGTCATTCTGTGTTCACCTGCGACCTAAAGTTTCAACTACCCGACATCTGTAACGAACTACAGTCGAGTCCAGCTCATCGGGACGCGATAGTTTGGGCTCCAATAACTGGCTGGTCCGATTAATTGGGGTGGACTGTATTCCGAAAATGTCCAACTGTGACAGAATCCTTGGGATACTAAACGAACTATATAGAGACTATTTCTTGTAAATTGACACGTTTCACGCCCGATATACTTGCGCTCTTCATGTTATTTCGTATATGAATTACCTTCACGTCTGTTTCGCGGTAACCCAAGACTATTGTAGATTGTTCATATTAAGGTTATTAACAGCCACCTACTACTCTTTGTTGCGTTTTTTTTTCTTTTGATTCTACGGTGCGTTTGTGACAAGTCGGATTAAGATTTGGCCGTTTTGGGTGTCTAGGGGATTTTATAGTTTGAGAATCCTCACTTGCACATATAAACTACAAGCACAGCGTTATAATGCAGGCAACAAATACTATATTTAGATGTAAAATTATGTATAGTTTATTATACAAAGATAATTAAAAGGTAAAATGCTGTATAGTTGCTAGGATGGGACCTAGCGTATTTACATGTAGGAGACTATTATCATCAGATATTAGAACCAAGTGGTCTGAGTGTCATTAGGCTGGTTGCTTAGCTTTGGTCCGGTGCTGCACTGATGAGACGGGTGTGGCTGGTACTGATGCTGTCTGCTGGTGGGCTGGCGTAGTGGATCCAGGCTCCGGGTGCAGTCCAACGTTGTATGGTTGCAGAGCTAAGCTGCGTCTACCAATCAGTTAAGCCAGTGACGAGTCTGTGGCTAGCGTTGTTACTTGGACTTTTGAAGGATGAGTAGGGCTGACGCCTTCAGATCTGGTGCCAGCAAATCTGTTATCAGCTTTAGGTTGCTAAGATTTCAGGCAGATGTTGCCTATAGATAAAAGCTGCAACGATATGATGTGTACGTCGGTTTAGCCATAATGATAACATTGGGAGGTAGATGCCTTTCCTTGAAGGACATCTTCAGACTGATGTAGAGAAACTATAAGCTCGTTTCATAAATATCAAAGGAACTAACGAATGAATATAGTGTACCATCAAGGGAGATTGCAATAATAATGGGGACTCCCATAAAGGGAAATAACAAACAGTAATAAGTGATACGTAATAAGTAATACAAGTGACGTTCACCAGTCACGGTGAATAGCAAGTACATACATCGCTTAGATAAATGAGATGAAAGGAAAGGGGAGATCAACGACTGATACTCGCCCATGCTCTCACATAAGTAAACATAGAGCATAAGTAAATACATACTCAGTAATAAGACATGTTTACAGAAACATTTTGATAATCCCCTGCTAAGGAATTAATCAATGATAATATAGTGAAGGCTCGTGCTGAGCGCTAATATAGCGGAGTTAAATTAATAATAGTTAAAGAGCAAAATACATCTGGTAAGAATTGTTAATAGACTCTAGTCCCATTCACGTATCAAGTTGAAACTTTGCATAATTATTCATTGTCAATAACAGTACACTAATCAATCAAATAATTAACCAATAAGTTAATTATTTAATTAATTTTGTTTTATTTAACAGAAAGGTACATAAACCCCGTAAGTTCCAGATAAATGGCAGTAATTAGCGTTTTTTCCCCTTAGATAAGCTTTTTTTTTTAAGTTTTTTTTTCTATTGCTTGTTTAATTTGAGAATTTATTTTGTATTCCGTACACCGCATACACCATAAAGCTTGCTATTCTTGGATTTTCATAAATTTTACTAGAAAA
The DNA here is from genome assembly GCA_036873155.1 of Biomphalaria sudanica. NCBI lineage: Eukaryota > Metazoa > Mollusca > Gastropoda > Planorbidae > Biomphalaria > Biomphalaria sudanica. The sequence goes on along the minus strand of JAZGLO010000568.1, from coordinate 806,705 downwards.
ATCCGACACCAATGTCTATTTATCACATGCATAACTCTGGATCTACTTCTACTTAAAGGGATACCTAATAATTTTACATTATAAATGGTGTTTTCGTACAAGTTATGATAAATTACACATACAGGTCGCACCTAACTCTGTAAAAGTCACCTAAATGATTGTTAAAATAGGATCAAACACCGCACTTTGTAAAGGTCACCTGAAAATATTGATTCGAAATGATTATCTCTCTAGGCCCAGGCCTTTCACAAACTGGAGTAGCCTCAAGTCATTAAAGTGAAACTGAGTCTCGCTACAATTTATTTTGTGAATACCTTTCACTTAGAGACTCAATCTGAATTGAGAACAGAACTGCAATTGGCGTCTTCATCCATCAAATTAGTCCTCGCGTCTTGCTCTTTGTATTGTCTTTCCCCACAGTTACTGTAGCACTATACCATCACTTTAAGAGAAGTTGCTACAGGCTACATTCTATGTAAGAGAGCTATCTTCTACACATCACAAAGCTAACAAGGCTAAAAGCAAGCTAAAGAAAGTTATAGACCTTACATAAGCAAGCTAAATAAAGTTATACACCACACATAAGCAAAATAAAGTCATAGACCACACATGAGCAAGACAAAGAAAGTTATAGACCACACACACATTAGCATGCTAAAGAAAGTTGTAGACCACACACAAGCAAGCTAAAGAAAGTTATAGACCACAGACAAGCAAGCTAAAGAAAGTTATAGACCACACACATTAGCATGGTAAGGAAAGTTAAAGACCATACATTAGAAAGCTTAAAAGAGTTATAGGAAAGTTATAGACCACACATAAACAAGCTAAAGAAAGTTATAGAAAGCTATAAACCACCCGTAGGCAAGCTAAAGCAAGTTATAGACCATACATAAACAAGCTAAAGAAAGTTATATATCTCAAATAACAAGCATTAAAAAAAACACACTTTAGAATGCCTCTTTCAACTAATCGGATCTCCTCTATTTGATAGAGTGACCCTGTAGTGACCCCATGTTCTATCACTTAGTTTTGATCCCTGATGCCCGGGACATGTTAGAATTAATTGCATTCTTTGTTTTGATCTCTGATGCCCGGGACATGTGAGAATTAATGTCATACTTAGTTTTGATCCCTGATGCCCGGGACATGTTAGAATTAATTTTATTCTTACACACTTTTGAACCCAGAACAATGCAGTTATAGAGAACTTTGAAATTATTTGTGAAACTTCTCCATTAAATTGACATGGGGTCTAACTAAATACAGGACATATTTTTTCTTCTTCTATTTATTTAAGTTTCGTCTTAAAGTTTCAATGCCATAGTAAACAAAAAAAAAAGTTCATCCTTTGACACCTTTTCACGATCTAATGGAGCTGAAATGTTACACATTAACTCTTGCAGTGCGACATACAATTTTTTTTTTAAATTTCAATAAAATCATTTCATTACTCATTGTAGAAAGTCCACATTTTCAGTTGCCATCTAAGTCTCTCGTTGGGACTCAAGGGAACTAACAATTTTATTGTTGTTGTTTTTTATTACCCAGTATCAATAATATCCGTTTTGCATATAGCCGCCCCCATGCAAAGGTTAGACACAATCTCTATTGTGATATTTTTTTCGTACAACTATATTAATTAGAGACGCGGTACAAATGAATGTTGAGTGAACTATATATTATTTGTTGATAACGAATAGAAGGTGAATTACCGGCTACAAAGGGGAAAAAAATGAACCTGATCAGCTTACATTTTACAGCGGTTCTCAACCTTTTTAACTCGGCGACCCTTTTAAAACTATTCTCTACCATTCGGCGACCCCCAGCCGTAAAGTAATTATTCTAAAGTAACTGCACTTTGGATAATGTTAAAAAAAAAACAACCCTTGATCATAATGTAACATCTGATAAGCGTTGCCCAAGCTTTATGTTTAATTACGAAATAATATGAAATTATATTTTGACTAAAATATATTTCTGCTTATAACAAAATTTTGAAAAAATTGAATGCTCTTTATTAACGTTCTTTGTTCGGGAGCCTTTCTATGACTTTTTTTCCATAGAGAAAATATTACCTTCAATGATAAGGACTATAAAACAATAGTGAAAATATATAAATATAAACGAAAATGCTTTTCAAATGCATCAAATTTGTGAATTTCACTACAGAAATAATATCTAGGATTTAAACTGTTAAAACTATTTATTCTATGACAATAAAAATGTTAGAACTAATTCTGATTCATTTCTCTACAACACCTATCGTGGCTATCCTCGAACAATAATAAAATATGAATATTTTAAGTTTTACTTTTCTATAAAAAAAATCCATATTTCTGTTGGTCGTGTTTTCTGTTAGAATTGTCATTCGAGCCTCAGGGGGGCCGCGAGCCACAGGTTGAGAACCCCTGGCTTACATCCTTTACGCGGGAAAGAGCTTCAGTTTTGTTTCAGCAGACGTCAAACCATCCCATTTTTTTTTTTGTCTTGAATGAGATATTGTGGTATTAATTTCAACTGTTATTCATGTCATAAAGTAGAGGACGCGTGTATCGATCTTCGTATGTAATTCTTTTTTTTTTTTTTGAGAGGATGGAGATAGACGAAGGGGGCGCAATTGCAGCACAGCAGAAGTGCATGATGAAATGTAGCGAAGTGTAGTGCTGGCGTCACTTCATGGGCGGCTCCAGTTCCAGACATTACGAGAGTTAATATGTGTTTCTTTACGTGCAAGTGTGTTCAATTATAATATAAAATTGCGCTGCAACCCAGCATTGGGCGCCAGCTCATTGGCGGCAATCTGTCCGCCACCACGTCAAATGACACTTTGAAACAACGCGGGTAATAATTAATGACTGTGAGAACTACGTGTACCTGTTTCCCATCACTTTCTGGCCAGCTTACCCATCGACCTCCCGCTGATCCCTGTTAATTAATGACTGTGAGAACTACGTGTACCTGTTTTCCATCACTTTCTGGCCAGCTTACCCATCGACCTCCCGCTGATCCCTGTTAATTAATCACATGGATGATGAACCCGGGGAGATGTCTGTCAAGATTCGCGGCGATCAACCAATTGGATGGCGGGGACACCAAAGTTGGGAAGGACGTTGACACTCCCCTATCGTCTGCTACGGCAGATGTAATGCAGACGATAGGTAACCTATTGACCTACTTCAAGGCATCTGATTCTATCGATTGTAACGTCCTGTCTGGAGAGGAGTGGACATTTTTTTTTTTTTATCACAATGTTTGGTGGACGAACGATTTATTTCTTTACCTCTGGCGCGCGCGTACACACACACAAATACTACGTGTTAGAAAATTATTTAGAAATTTAGATATAATATATGTATATATCTATCTTATATGATACAGACGTTACTTCATAAAAGATGATTACGTCCTATGCCATCTCACTGGTTTTCCTGGCTAGCTCAGACAACCCATTCCATGCTCTAATAGCGCTAGAGAAGAAAGAGCATTTGTACAAATTTGTTCTTGCATATGGAACGAGGAATGTGCCTTTAGCTTTGTGTCTTTCTGAGTATTTTATTAAATTTTGTATTTGTAGATTATGGTTCAGTGTTTTATGTATAATTGCTACTTTACTTTTGAGTCTTCTGTCCTGAAGGCTTTCTAAATTTAGTGATTTTACTAAAGGTGTTACTCTAGTCAAATGTGAATATTCGTTTGTTATGAATCTCACTGCTCTATTTTGTGTTTGTTCCAGTTTCTTAATGTTTTCTTGAGTTTGGCTTATATGTGTGTGTGTTAAATTAGTGAGGAATAGAGTAGGCCTATTTCCCGTGGCTACGCAGCCCTAACTGTGACCTATATATTTAGCCACATCCACTGCAGGCATAACCATTGTCCGCCGATGGTCGATTTAGATTTTCTTTTCGCCGTCTACAGATCTTTAGATTATTTTTTTATTTTGAAAACTTTTTTATTTCTCTGTCGCAAGAGGAGAGATAGTAAGAAATATGTAGGGAATTATTAAGAGGTTGTCCAGAGTTGTCGTTCTTTGGTGTCGTCTTTACTATTTTTAGTTCCATCATTATTTTTTCCCCCCGCTTCTGTGCCTTGTTTGCTGTGACACTCGTGTAACGGCAAGCTGTCGACCGCATGACCCCGTGTCTTGTTAGGGGTTAAATGATTTCATTCTGTCTTATCTACAGCTTTGGCTTATCTCGGAAGTAAATCTGGTCTACAGTCGCTAACATACTTCAGCTCATTCCGTAGTATCTATTTGAAACCGTCTCATTTCGTTGGGGTTGACGAAAGGAAGCTCTAGAGCTAGACCGTGATCGCACACACCTGTGGTAGATACCAACAGAGTGAATCCACCTTCTCTCCTCTTCTCTAGCTCCAAACACGCATGGACTTAATAGTCATGTAGTGAATGACTTGCTAAGTATTGACGTCACGACTCCCTCCCCCCTTAAAACACGCACGTTGAACGGACTTGAGAGGGCTAATTGAACAGGCCATAAACCTGGCCTTCTCACACGTTCGTGACTTCTGACACCAGCGCCCAATAGCCCCTTCCCCCCCCCCCTTTTAAAGTTTGTTACTTCTGTTGTCCGGTAGCAAGGTGTTTCCCCAAAACGTATTGATAAGGCGCCCACTTCAGGCGTCGCGTGGGCGCCAAACAAGAACTCTCCATTGCAGAACTAAAGAGGCACAGAAAAGTGGGTCTGGAGGGAGTAAAGCAGAGAAAGAGAAGAGAGAGAAGGGCATTCATGATTGGAATTATTTGAAAACAAGAATTACGTCTCTCATTATACATATAAAATGTAAACCAGTTCCTTCGTATGGGCTGCCTGGTCGAGCAGTATGCGCGCTGGACTGTCGTTCGGTCGTCTCGATGGTCCCAGGTTCATACTCCGCCCCGCTGCCATCCCCCCGTCGCTCTGCGGACTAGGATGTAGATTTGTGGATTATCTTCAACTCGGAAGGAACACCCGAAACATGTCACACACTGTGTCTGTGTGGCCTATAAAACGTGTCCAGTGCCAAGTGAAACATGGAGACACTGAAAGCATGCAGTCTATAGTTCTCCGAGCTCTGCACTGACCTAGATCTACATTGTTTTTCTGAACAGCCTTGCAATGGTTTAAAAGAAAAAAAACAGCTCAACTTTTTAACTATAGTGTTGACAAAGCTTAGCAGGGACCACTTGGTTGAATAGAGAAACTCGGCAGTTATTTCAATGGACCTCATTCACCAATCGTAAACAAACAACATTTAGTCACGTGATCTTAATGATAAAACAACGGGGGAAAAAACTGTCACGTGACAACCATCATGAATTAAACATGAGATCGTAAATTGTATAGAAGAGATAGAGCTCCACGTGGCTAAATGTTGTTTGTTTACGATTGGTGAATGAGGCCCATTGGTTACAACTAGCACTTGAATGGCCCACAGTTTAGTGCTTTACTATTCTGTGGTGAAATAAATACCAGTAGCTAGATATTATGACCATTCTGTTATTGTTGTCACAATGTTGTGTTTATCACTGCCTACCCTTCCCCTTATATATATTTATTATTGTTCTTGTGTTGTTGTTGTAAATTATAAAGCTTCTCGCAATTTTTTTCTTATTAAAATATATTGAAGAAGTTTTCATTTCTGCTTTTAACCAGTAAGCAGCCACTAGTATTTTTTTTTCACAACCCTCTTTTTCCTTTCTCCCCCCCCCCCCCATTATTTTTTTTTTCAAAGTTATAATTCTTGCGATTTGATTAGAAATGTAATTATAGCCAGATTCTTAATATGCTCAATCTTTTTTTGTTTCAAGACCAATAACTTTTCTCATAATGCCGAAGGCAAGAGTATGTTATGTCCCCTTTTTAACTTTTCATGAGAAAAACATTTTTTAGAGAGAGTACATTAAAAGACGTTCGTTTTGATATTTAATTACTAGAAGTCTTTGCAGCTTATTTGTTTCATGGCATATTTAGTCACTTATAAGCCTACCTTCATCTGTAGCTAATTTCATTTTTAAGTAGCGTTACATTTTTTTGAGAAGGTATAATATCTATTTCTCTATTTATTGTTCTGCTATTCTGCTAGAGATGCAGAGACTGAGGGTTATAGTAAAAACAAAATATTTTGTATCCTGAATATACCACATGACTTCCTTCCACTGTTACGTCTCATTTTGTCATCTGTATACCTGTGCCTATAAAAAAATAATATGTTTATTTGTCTCTTTAGGCCCCAGAGAGATCCAGTGACTTAACTGATGAGGTCATGGACGGCACAGTAGCCGTGGAAGATTTTCTAAACACCGGGAGGACAGGGCGCCGCAATGCAGTGCCAGATATAACAGAGGTGAAGGTTGGGACCATGTCATCGGCAGGGATGGACATTGCCTTTGATAAACTAAATGTCACAGGTGAGTTTTAACAGTTAAGATTGGCTAGACCCACATTCATTTCTTACCTGACTTCACCTGACAGAATTTGATTTTCTACCTACCTCCCAAAACCTGAAATGCAAAAAGTGTGGGGGAATACATTAAAGAAAATTAAAATTTCATGATAGAAAAATTAATTGTATCTTGACCTCGCATCAGTCATTACCAAATGCCCATATCTACATATATTGGATGCTGTGACACAAAAGAACTTCCTGGCATACTCTTTGCACATTGATATGTATTATTACTGTTGAACTTTAGCCATTTTTTTTTTTATGTTTTGAGTTTTAACTAGTTTTTAATGTCTTAATTTTAGCCAATTTCATATGTATAGTTCGTCCATCGTGGTTCGATGATGACCACTTTGTCATCCAGGGGGCTGAGGGCTTTGCACTGGGGTTTTATGCCTCCTCATGTGGCTGGTGAGACCTATGTGAGCCCGGAATGTTCGGCTGCACACTGGGCAGGTTATTCCAGCTGGAGCTAGTGTCATTACTGAAAGGGATGCAACTCAAATAAAATTGTCAAAGAACTTTCAATTTTGTTTATTTGGACATACCATAATAAAGGGTTTCTTTTATTGAATTATTCTTTTGACTGTATCTTTGACTTGAGCACTTTATTTTATGTTCATCTAGATGTGGACAATAAAACTCCAAGTCCCTCAACTTCATCAAGTTCTGACAGCCAGAGCAAATCATAGCATTCTAAACTTGGAACAGACTGTACAACAGATGGAGTCTCCACATCTATTTCTGCGTGTGCGCTAACAAACTCAAACATGGATTACTTGTGCGTCTCTAGTACTGAAACGTTGGCCGATCTGCAATATGATCTTTGCGCGTGCGTGTGTTTCATCTTCTAGGATGGACGCCTGCACCGCAAGATGAACGACAGCCTCTTGCCTTGTTTTCATGTCATCACTTCCTCCCCTGCTTCTCTTGTCTCTCTCCCCACAGAATGGCAATACGCACTTTGTGTGCATGTGGGAGGGTCAGACAGGGATCGTGCATAATAAAACTCTTCATTTTTGACCTCGCATTTTGTGATTCTGCCACCTGTGTAAATCTGATATGATAGGGGAAAAGATTACTTTCTAAGCCACCAATGTTTTTCATTTTTATACTTGCCAACTAAAAAGTCACATATATTATATATATATATTCTGTCACTTTGTATAAAGATAAACTCTGACACTACTATTTTTTCATGTGTTTTTTTTTTTTTACTTGCTTGCCAACTAAAAGTCATACTTGATCGAGCCTCCATTGTTGTTTGAAACTGACTGTAGTCTAGCCAATACAAACTATATTTCGTCACTCAAGTGGATATAGGATTACTGTACAAACTCAAATGCCTTACTACATTTATGCTTTGGCGCAGTTAAGTTTGTTCCTCACTAGCCTATGTAGAATAGTCTTACATTACATTGTTGCATGTCAAGATATAAAATCATTACAAAAAAAAAAAGTTTATAATTTAGTGTTATGTATTAGGAACTTTATTTTCTGATGCATTTCAATACAAGCTGTATACAAGACCAATGCATACCAGGAAATCAATTACTGCGATTATTTTCAATTCGTATCGAACATTCAACTATCAGTGTCTTTAGTTAATGTTGCTGGTACTGTTTTATTCTAACGTAGAGCTAAATAAACAGCACACTTTTGTAAAGGTGTTGAAACTAGTGGTCCGCAAAGAAGGACATTTTTTTGTGTGCTATGTGAATATCAGAGAGAAATTTACTGTATGATGGCTTGGAACATTCCTTGAAATAACTTATCAAATGTTTATGTCCTACACATGTTCAGTAGAGCTCAATGTCATAAATGTGCTCCCCTATAACAGCATTATGACCTTGTTTAGTCATATTAATTTGTCAGAAACTAGATTTCCAAACATTGTTTTTGCAGTAAGCCTGGAATTGGTAGTTATTAGATTTAGATCAATGCTTCGTATTAGGTTATTTTTAGTTCAGTTATAATAATGTCTTTATAACTGTTTCCTGCCCGAGAAACATTCATTGTAATGTTTTATATAGAGTAACTTCCATGTTAGGAAAACATTTTTTTACTGTCATTTTTTTTCTAGCTAATTAAAATTTTTATCAAGACAAATTACTTGAACTACTAAACAATAAAACATTTTTCTTTCCTTGTTAAAATAAACTTGAGGTCCATTTATTTTTAGGGATCTCTTCTTTGACAAGCACATGTTTTGCAGATATTTAGTTATGTTTTTAAAAAATTACATTTTGCAAACAGTTTAAGTGTATTTATTTATAGTGTATTAAAAGACATTGTGGGTATAGATCTGTACATTTGTATCACCATTGGTGTCATCTAGAGAATCTAGATGAGATCAACACTCTAGAGCTAATTAATTTTAATTTTTTTTATTTTTCAATTGCCTTTACCTCCATATTTCTAAAAATTTGACACATTGCAATGCTCCAACTGCAAAGTACCTTACTTGCATCTATAAATCACCAATGTGTGTGAACTAGATACCTCCGAAATGAAACTTGAGTGCTTAACATCAGTTTTGTACAAAACATTGAAACTCAAGTGTTGGTAAAGCTCTTGCGATGTTTGAATTATTAAACAATGTTGACAACATGTAAGTTACTCTAATGGTAAAGAAAAATGTCTGTAAACTATTGAAGAAATAATGAACTAGAGAAATTTCATTGAAACATTTTACCTCCTCAAATGTATATTTAGCTGTCTTGAACTATTTGATGCACAAAACTCTAGATGATGCTATGAACATCATGTTGACAAATAACTGACTCGTGGGGGATTTTAGTTTGAACTTCTGGCTTTGCTGGAAGATACGGTTTTGATGAACCGTCTTACCTGGCAAAGATTTCTGTTTTGAATTAATCTTTATTTGGTAATGCTTTCTTTTTTTTTTTTTTTTATTCACATTTGAAAACAAAATTTCAAATGTGCATTATTTGAATGATAGTAAGAATAAATTCTTGAGTGTTTTAATTAAATGTTCATAGTATATATGGATTGGCTCTTATTGCTGTAGAATTCTTTGCTATTAGGGTGGCTGCCTAGGCCTAGTTGAGTTGTATGCGCTTGCGACTGTCATACAATGGTCCTGGGTTTGAGCCCTATCCTCCTCCACCATCCCATGCCATCCCTGTTGGACGTGAAGCCTAGGATGTAGTAATCTGAAAATTTGATGGAACACCTGAAACAAAGAAAACAGACAAAAATGACATTGGTTCAAATTATTTTTTTTTGCCATTGTTTAAATGTTTTTAATTATTTATTTATCATTTTAACCAAAGTTTATATGTTTTAATGTTGAACTAAAGCAACTAAATGTAATCTCAGACTTCAGATCTAACATGAAAGTAAACTTTGTTGGCCACCTCTTCCATCTTAGTTTCATACTGGGCCATTGCCCTAACAGCTTTTTCTTCTCCATTTAATTTGTATTTTGTTAAACTTCTGAAAGGTGTACACATTGATCAATAAAATCTTTGTTATTGCTTTGTTATTTTTAGGGAAATCTCAGTTTTGATGCATGGATATTTTGTGTTGTTTTTTAAGTGGCAATTTTTATTTTGAAATAATCTAGATCTAGTTCTAAATGGAATCTCTGAATTATTGAGTTCATTGAAACCACTTAATGTTAATGGTACTAAGATTTTTTTCCTTATTGACTGCTATATCTGGGCAAGTTGGCCTGAGTATAGCCTGCTGTGGATGTCACTTTCTCCTTGATTTTACATTTATTAGGTCAATGTTTTGATTAACCCTTAAAGTGCTGAGCTTTTTTTATAATGAGTGCATACACAATGGAATTACAATATTAATGTTTAGAGGCTAAAGCTACCACACGCGTTTTAAGGGTTATGGATTTTTTTAATCCAGTTTCCAAAATAAAAAGGAGTTCTTACAAAATCACGACTTTATTTCATAGGTTCCAGGAATGTAAACTTGGAAATGTTTGACGCAGAAAAAACAATATTAACACCTTGACCTAATGTTTTCGCTTTGGTATATATTTACTGTCATTTGGTTAATATTATTTTACTATTTTGACATCCCAACACTAGTGTAGGGACAAGATGAAACTTTCCTCAGGGAACAATCTCCTTCCCTCCATTGAGTCATCATTTTGTGTTCTAGAAAAACTTAAAGCAAAACATACAATTGAAAAGTATTTTCTATACATTAACTAGGATGGCAATGCTTTGAGCTCAGTCTATGTAAGTCAAAGCTCTTAGCTTTTTATTTAATTACCTGATAGCACAAAATTTACTCTGTTTGTATGGACCGTTGTTGTTATCATATATCTCTAGCTCATGAATTCCAATTTTTGCTGGATTGAGTTAATTAGTGAGCCTCCTCTTCAAAATTATCTTATCTTATATAATACAGACGTTACTTCAAAAAAAAAGAAGATGATTACGTCCTACGTAAAGTAAATTATAAAGAAATTGTAACATTTTCTCACAAATTTTGTGGAAATCTTCTTTCAGGAATCATTGGTCTGTTATAAATAAATAATTTTGCTGCTTTTGCTTTAAAAATAATAAGAGGTCCAATGAATTTGCATGACTAGATCTAGATATAAAAACTAAAATTGAACGAATGTGTTTTTGTATATAATTTTTTTTTTTTTCTCCTGTTTTAACTTATTTTTTTTAGAGTTCGGCTTAGGTCTCTTACCATTGTATTCCCCTTGACCACAGCCAATCAATCATGTGCAATCAACCAACCAACCAGAATCTTCTATTTTCAGTCACCGAATGGATATAATTATCTCTCTCTATATAATGTATATGTATATTGCAATGCTTTTAACTTTAATAAATGTTTTCCTAAAAAAAAAAAGATTTACATTTAAAGAATTAACATGTTGGAAATAAAACTTTAATTAGCTTACGTTGTTTGAGTTATTGTCTTTTTTTTTACAAAGCTTATGTTAACTTACTCTATTTGTATGTCTATCTTTTAAAACATTTATACACGTTATTTCTCCCACACTCTATTTCGGATCAAGTTGAAATTTTGCACAATTATTTCTTATACCTGACAAAACAAGAATTGATTTTTTTAAAAAATTTTGCACAATTATTTCTTATACCTGACAAAACAAGAAATTGATTTTTTTTTTAAAATTTAACAAATTGGTTAATTAATTATTGGTAATTACATATTTTTTTCTTGGTATCTGGAACAAGTCCATAAAAGAGATTGGCAGTATAATTGTATGAGCTCTTGTCTTAGTAAAAATAAAAAGAGATGTCTTCATCATGGCCATCAGGATAGTTCTGCCAAACAAACTTTTTTATAATTTCACCAAGAAATTTGGCGGGAAGGGTTTTAAATGTGGATCAGTGAAACAGGTGAATTTAGAATTTCTGAGGCAGTAAATGTGCAACATACAAAAAAATCCTTGCACAGCTTTAGATAATTTAAAAATCTTTCTTGTCGATATATATATATACCAGTATATATAATTTTAAAATCTTTAACAAAATTATATTTTAAAACTTAATGAACACAATAATTTTACATACAGAGTAAATTTTGTGATTTTATAAGTAGAGTTAGCAGACATAGAAGTACAAGAAAAGGGAATCCAAAAACTATTAGCAAACATCAAACCAAATAAAGCATCTGGCCCTGATGGTATTCCAGCTAGATTACTCAAAGAACTAAGCAATGAGCTAGCACCAGTGTTCAAAATACGTGTTCAGGCATCTCTTTACCAGAGCAGAGTACCAAGGAACTGGAAAGAAGCTAATGTAACCCAACTATTTAAAAAAGGAGAAAAATCTGACCCAGGAAACTACAGGCCAGTATCACTTACTGCATGGTTGGGTCGACTTTGGCTACCACCTTTGTTCGTTTGTTTCTCTGTTCTCCCATGATATGCGGTGTAGTTTTCTTAAAGGTACTGTACAATCGCTAGAATTTTTATTAAGACTGCGCGCTACAGCAGTTTTACTTTTCTAATTTTTCTTGCATCACGTTATTCGTTGTGCTACCATTTGACATTCTCAGAGCTAAATACAACCACAAAGTCACACACTTAACGGGATGTACAGAAACCTCATGCTGCTGAAGTTTATGTCATGTTAAGAGCTTACATAGAAATAGTATTTGGTATTATAAAGATGCCTGGAAAGATTTCCAAAGACATTGAGTATATATGAGAACTGTTCTGGTTTTCGAAGCATATCCCAGTACAGCAGATGTTCAGTAGACTCGAGAACCTCTTATTTTTAATCCTTACCGATCAAATTATGTCAAAGCCAAGTGCTATGTATTAGCTTTGCAACTTGGTTATGGCGACCTAGGTAGGCATATTCCGTAGGGCTGAACATCCTGCCATTGTGTGTTAGTCAACAATATTGAGTCCTAGGATACGTTTCTCGTATTTTTTTTGTCCTAATTACTCTGTCTAGTATTGCTGTAACAAAGCCTTCAGTTTTAGGGTAGAGAAGCAGCCTTGTCAATGTTTTCCCCATCTAATAATGCCGGTAATTTTCCGTGGAGTGTTTTTTTTTCTTACCAATGGCGAATCTCTTTTGGTGGAGGATTTGTGGTTAAACATCGAAATTTGGTTCTTAGTATTTTCGATAGTTTGTAAATGTCATGTAGGTCGGTCGGGATGGCCCAGCTATTTATTACAGTGATGAGGTTACAGCCAGACAGTTTAGTGTTGAGGATTTTATTTAATCTTTGCTTATATTTACAAAGACAGTCCTTTTTAATTTTTTTTATGGTTTATTGTGGCATTCTGGTTTATTACAAGATATTTATAAAGAGAGGCTGAGTTAAATGCCTCGATGCCTTCAAATGCAATGTGGGTGTTGGCTGCCTCGCACTTTTACAATGTTTATACCATATGGTTTACTTATCCAGGCCAAAAGAAACATATCGTCACATAAGTTTTAATTATGGTGTGTAACTTTGCGCGTTTTCTGCATATAGATTTAAATCATCTCTGTATAATAGGCGAGATATACTTTTTCTAAATTTAGTGTCTACCTTATCGTCCGTACGTAGTGCAATGGTGTAATTTAGATAGTGGGTTAAACTAAAGATGTAGATGTATCTTCCAGTTATCCAGACTCTCGCAGAACTGAATCAACTGCTTTTTATTGTAGTCAAATTTCAAACTCCTAATGACCTGTAAAAGGAAATATAAAGTACTAAGCTCTTAATAAGAAACTGAACAATTTAGAAACTCCCAATTGACATTAAAAAAAGTTATAAACTTATGAGTTGTCAATCGAAATGTGAACTAAATTCTAAGCCTCAAATATATGTGCTATTTAAAGAATCGAAAAGAAGCAGAGTGTCATGTGGCAAGCGCAATGACCAAAATAGCTTATAATGTTTTACTGCTATAAAGTTGTAATTCTTTTACTGTCATTAAGTTTATATGTTTTTATTGCTTTTTAAGGTAGTTCTGCAGGATTTCAAGGGGCAGCCATCTTTGTTACTATTTTGTTATTGTTTATGTTCCAAAGAAATCCCAATGAAGTGTCTTAAAAATACCAAGAATTAACATTACTTCTGTGGTTTCAAAGCAATGCTATTTTTTCTTTTAATTTTGACTTGGTGTCAATACAATATTTAAAAAAGGAGAAAAATCTGATCCAGGAAACTACAGACCAGTATCACTTACCAGCATCACATGTAAAATACTAGAACACATAATATGTAGCAATATCATAAACCACTTAGACAAACATTATGTCCTCACCCCATACCAACATGGCTTTAGGAAATATAGATCATGTGAAACACAACTAATAGGACTAATTGATGATTTTTCAAAAGGTTTAGATAATAGTGAACAAATAGATGCTATCCTACTAGATTTTTCCAAGGCTTTTGACAAAGTTCACCACCATAGTTTGCTTTAAAAAATTAAAATATTTTGGCATTAACGGTCCACTGCATCAGTGGATTAAAGATTTTCTGATAGGGAGAGAACAAACTGTAATAATAAATGGCTCTAAATCAACACCAATAACAGTAAACTCAGGTGTACCTCAAGGAACAGTCTTGGGTCCACTACTATTTTTAATTTACAAAAATGATTTACCAAATTGCATTAGTTCAGGAACAAAAGTCAGATTATTTGCAGACGATTGCATAATATATCGAACAATAAAAACAAAACAAGACACAGATATTTTACAAAGAGAATTAGATGAATTACAGAAATGGGAATCAAATTGGAGCATGTCTTTCCACCCAGAAAAATGTCAGTTGTTAAGAGTAACAAAAAAACTAAAACAAATTAATTTCACTTATCTTATTCATGGCAAACCAGTAACACAGACTAAAAACTCAAAATACCTAGGTGTTATAATAAATGAAAAACTGTCATGGAATCCACATATTGATGAAACTATTGTCACGTATTACGAATTGAATTCTACTTTTAAATGGCTTGCCTAGGGGAACGTGACAATAGAAAAGGAGTTGTGTCACTTATCTTAAGTCTGAATTTAATCAAAGACTTACAATGAATAACAAAAAAAAATGACACAAGAAATCGGAAGGTAAACTATCAACTTAATGTTTAATCAAATATAAAGTTACAAGAAAGAAAAATAAACATTTACTCAATACAGAATTGATGTGTTGACCAAAACCCTTTTACAAAAATGGCATGTAAAAATATTACAATACAAGAGTTTGAAAATATAATTACAAATACAAGCAAGGCCTTGAATAAAAAAAAACAACTTACACGATCAAGTGGTATACCACGCACGGGTAGCGCAATGTCTCCGCTATTCTGTCCCACGGCTGTCTCCGTATGTCTGTCTGTCAACGTCACGCGGGCGGTCTTTATATAATCTACCGCGCGTCGACCTCAAGACAAATCCAGTGATTTCTAGAACCAAATACGTCATCAATTTCCCAGATCTAGAACGCTCTTCAAAGAGACAGAAAAAAAAACACCCTCCTTTCAACCAGAGGTACACACACAGGTCAAGGACCGGTCACTGTCTGTGTGGCTTGACGAATAAAAAAGAAAAAAAAAAACTTATTACACAAGGGGCAGACAACCTCCCCGTCTCTCGACCGCAACAGGTCAAAGAAAAAAAAAACAATGCCTAGATACGTAACACTATAAAAAAATCCAACAAAGCATTAGGGTTTATTAAAAGAAATTTCTATAAATCAAATAAGAACATAAAACTAAAATGTTATTTAACCTTGGTTAGGCCAATAATAGAATATGCATCCACCGTGTGGGACCCCTCAACTCAAGAAAACATTAAGAAACTGGAACAAACACAAAATAGAGCAGTGAGATTCATAACAAACGAATATTCACATTTGACTAGGGTAACACCATTAGTAAAATCACTAAATTTAGAAAGCCTTCAGGACAGAAGACTCAAAAGTAAAGTAGCAATTATACATAAAACACTGAACCATAATCTTCATATACAAAAACAAAATTTAATAAAATACTCTGAAAGACACAAAATAAAGGCACATTCCTCGTCCCATATGCTAGGACAAATTTGTACAAATACTCCTTCTTCCCTAGTGCTATTAGAGCATGGAATGGATTGCCTGAGCTAGCCAGAAAAACCAGTGACTTGGCAGAATTTAAGTCATTGGTTAATATGCATGACTAAATGCATGACGCGTAGGACGTAATCATCTTCTTTTTTGAAGTAACGTCTGTATTATATAAGATAAGAAGATAATACGTTTCTTATTGTTCTGTCTTCTTTTTAATTGTTAAATATTGTCTATATTTATTCTGAATTATTCTGATCTAGAGAATCGTAATTTAACTAGGCCTACAATAAATATCAGCACAGTTTATTACCAAAAATTAATTGACCGTTATTGCCTTTAAGTTTAAGAACCTTGTCAT
Organism: Biomphalaria sudanica; assembly: GCA_036873155.1. Taxonomy (NCBI): domain Eukaryota; kingdom Metazoa; phylum Mollusca; class Gastropoda; family Planorbidae; genus Biomphalaria; species Biomphalaria sudanica. The sequence goes on along the minus strand of JAZGLO010000568.1, from coordinate 790,375 downwards.
ATTAATACAGTAATTAGTCTAGTTCTAGCAGTTAGGTCTAGTTCTAGCAGTTAGATTATGAGTCTAATTATCTAATGGATGGCTGCCTGGTCGTGCGGTTTGCGCGCTGGACTGTCGTTCGGATTTATCGACGGTCGAGGGTTCAAACCCTGCCCGCTCCCATCCCCCGTCGTCCTGCGGGAGGCTTGGACTAGGAAGTAAACTATCTTCAACTCTGAAGGAACATCCGAAATATGTAAAACATTTTACAATTAATAGACTTATTAGGACTAGATGATACCGGTATAGCTAGATCTAGCATATTTTTTAGCTTCAAAAATAAAAACAAACAAAAACTCAAATCGGAGAGAAAACCCAAGATACAAGATTACAGTCTAAACAATAACAAAGATGGCTGCCCCTTGAACTCCTGCAGAATTACCCTTTTTAATTATAGTTTCACTGCCAATATAAATAAATGTTTTACTGCAATAAAAGTTTTAATGTTTACTGTAGGCTACAGACACAAATGACCTGTATATCATCCGCCATACTTGTCCACCATTATAACTTGAGTTAAGCCCCACTCACTATGTCACTCTATATAGAAAATACGAAAAACATGCATATATGTAACCCTGCCGGACCAAGTAAAACAAAGGACGTTTGGGCCACGAGGCCTTCATCAGCTACAAAACAAAAAAAAAAAAAAAACAATAAACACAAAATAGTCTTAAGTTAACTTATCTGTCCGATGTTGTTCTCTATCGAGGCAGAAAAGAAATGAGCTACGCTGGTGTAAAAGCGCGGGAAAACGGAATGGGGCGGAGATGTCAGGCAAAGATGAATGGGAAATGGGGGTACCGTAGTGTTAGTGCCCATCGCGTATTAAATAAAAGTGTGCTGGTTGTTGATCCCGTTAGGTTGGAGGGTGCCTGACATGTAAATAAGTTTGTTTTCGATCTGCAGACGGGTGTTTTTGTCGTTGCATTGTTGTATGGCAGTGACGAGGAGGTCGGTGGTACCCCTATGATGTGTGTTATTAAAATGGATAGAGACGGGCTTAGTTGCAAAGTTACGAATGTCTCTAAGGTGTTCTTGGAGTCGTGTTTTTAAGGTCCTGCTTGTGTTTCCAATATAAACCATCTGACACCTTGAACATATTATAGCATATATGACTCCTCTACTATTACAGTTAAATTTGCCACTGATCTTGATGGTCATTTTAGGACAGGTGATGGTGGGGTGGCGAGTGTGTGTTTGCAGATCTGACAATTACGTCGCTTACATGGCCAAGTGCCAGGTTCACTTGAAATGTTGTGGAGTTAAGTGTGTACTAATATGTCTTGTAGGTTTTGGTCTCGCCTGAATACTACAAGAGGTGGGGATGAAAAGACGTCGCGAGTATGTTCATCGGCTAGGAGAATGTTCAGGTTTTTGAGAAAGATGTTTTTTGCTTTCACATTGTGAGGGTGGTAGGTTAATATCAATTTGGGCCTCTCATCATTGCTAGATATCGTTTTTTTCTTAAAAGCTTGTTCTCTTTTAAGATTCTCCACTCGCGATAAGGCTTTGTCTAAAACGTGCGGTTTGCACACTGGACTGTCGTTCGGATTTATCGATGGTCCCGGGTTCAAACCCTGCCCGCTCCCATCCCCCGTCGTCCTGCGGGAGGTTTGGACTAGGAAGTAAACTATCTTCAACTCTGAAGGAACATCCGAAACATGTAAAACATTTAACAAACATTTTACAATAGCTTGAGGGTAGCCACGACGCAAGAAAAACTCTATCATTTCAGTTGCTTTTTCAGTGAAGTCAATGTCATCTTGTCAAAGGCGGCGGATACGTAGAAGTTGGGAGTAGGGGATAGAATCTTTACAGGATGGTGGATGGGATGACGAGTATAGAAGATAGCTATGGCTGTCAGTGTCTTTGTAATGGCAGGATGTAGACAGAGAATTTTGGGTTATGTTTATTTCTATGTCTAAGAAATACAAGAGCACTAAATTTACTGCTTTTAATAAGTTTGAAAGTTACTGGTATTATAAAGTTTAATTTTTTCACTGCTGTTATAAAGTTTGAATAATTTACTGATATTATACAGTTTTAATGTTTCATTGCTGTTATAAAGTTTTAATTTTTCAATGCTATTATAAAGTTTTAATGTTTCATTGCTATTATAAAATAATATGCTTTACTGCAATAATAAAGTTTTAATTCTTTACTGTTATTGATACAGTTTTAATGTTTTTCTGCTATTATAAAGTTTGAATCTTTCACTGCTATACAAATTGGGTACTAGGAAATAGTTGGGGAAAAGTAAAATTGGTTGTTCAATGTGCTGCCCACATGACACACTTGTTAACTGTGGACCACAAAACAAATGACCTTTTCATAATCTTTAGGTTTTTTTTTACTTGAGACCATTAAAAATAAAGTTAAGACCCATCTACAGCTTCATTCTATAATAAGATTTTTAAACAAGCAAATTATAAAAATTCCGTTAAAAAAAAAAGATGGGCCTCAGCTCTGGAAGAAAAGCGTGTCATACGAAAAATGCGAATGCCTCTCGAGAATGTGGCTCAACAATCACAAGAAAAAGTGTTCATCAAAATGAACCATATAGTTCTATGGTCTAAAACTAGATCTACATCGAGACGTTCTACAACTGAAAGATACTAACAGAATTACAAATAGGTTTCAATAGACAAATATTGAAAGGGAAACAACTCTATTGAAAAAAAAAAAATGAAAACAGAGAGATCTGCAATGCTAGATCTAGTCTAGAACTCTAGATCATGCAATCGAATGTTTGACTTGTTAATGTTGTTTGTTAAATTTATCTCTAGAGATTAGTTTTATAATAACTCAACCTGTTGTTCTAGATCTATATCTATTTTCTATATTTAGATTTAGAGTGTTGAACAAAGTTAGAATTTAACATGCCAACAGATACACGTCGCATAACTGGTCCTGAGACTTCACGCAGTCCCTACGATTACTGTCAGATTGAAATTTCCAAAGAAGAGAATCAGAATGAATTGGTAAAGCAAATTTAAAAGTGAAGTATTAAAATATCTAGATATACTTATTACAAAGCTTATATCAAATCACTCTGTCTGGTAAAAAGTTTGTACACATTATTATGTTAATAATGTTATAAAATAAAGTCATTAATTCTCTGACACCCAGTCAGTCAGTGCACTTGACTGTCGGTAGTGACTACTAGTGTCAGCTGAAATTTTGCTCAATTATTTATTTACCTGACAACACAGAGAATCAATTTAAAAAATTAACCTATTAGTTAAAATTGGTAATTAATTATTTTGTTTGGTTTTATGAACTAGGGAAAGTAAGTGTACTTGACTAAAGTGGTGGTATAATATAAGCTGAATTATTATGTTATTATTAATATTATTATAATATAAGCTGAATTAGTCCCCTTTATAGGGCATCATTAGAAAGTAAATTAAAGCAAACAGTATAATAACTATACAATCTTCTCTAGTCATGAGTGATAAGTACCTCATTTGCAGAACGGTTATCATGTCTGCCTGAGGAGGCATGAGCCATGAGTTTGAATTCAGGTCATTTCCCTTTTTTTTTCTTTGTAAAATGCTTTTAAAAACCAGTTCCAGCAAAATTTATCCAGATATGCCTTTCCTTCTACTCTCCCCCCCCAATTTTCACAACTGGTCCAGATTAGTGATTAGATCATTGCATATTTTAAAGCTAAAAGCATGAAATAGCACTAAAAAAAACTTTTATTGGTATTGGTAATTTTAATTTGCACAGATCTATTGTTTTTTTTTTAAAGTATTTTTCATGTTTTTTTTGTTTTTTTTCAAGATTTATTTATGTTGTTAGGTAAAAGAAATAATTGAGCGAATTTCAGCTGACAGCTTGATCTGAGATTGGGTGTCAGAGAAATAATGTGTACAAAAGACCGCCAGCTGTTATGCTCCAATCAGAACTATGCCATCACACGCGAGTTCCTACAGCTGCTCGGCTTTACAGACGCTTGTGAAATAAATAAGATATGCTTTTCAAACCTTTAAAACGTTTATTTACAAGGGAAAATGGTCGTCGACTCTTCTCTGTAAGCGTCTCTATCTTACTTGCTTCCTAGCGTCCCTTAACATGTTGTATTTCCTGTCTAGTTCTATCTACTCTTTTTGTCTCGAGTTTAATACACAAAATTACTCTAAATACATATCTTAACAACTCCCCTCCCCCTCCATCTAAAGACAAAAATCCCACTTTTTTTTTTCGTCTAAGACACCGTCCATTACAATTGCATTAGAGCTTTTTAACACATAACAACATCTTATGGGAACACAGGACCACAACATACATCAAGTCAGCTTTATGATGAATTTTCAGAATAGTCAAGAGTGGACTTGAAAGTTTCACTACAAAGTTCAATTCCCTTGATCCTTTTCTTTTTTTAAGATAGTTAGCAGGTCATCTTGGGGTCCAATCGCTGCAGTAACCCTGTCTCTAATCTCTTGGTCAGTCTGGCTATATCAGGCCACCTTTTTTATGCAAGAATGCCATTTAAATGAAGAGAATGTTCTAGAATGTGTTTGTTGTTGTCCAGTTTGATTTTTTGTTTCTTAAATACATTGTTCTTAGTTTGTAAAATAATTTCTTTTATTAAGATCAAAAGTGATAAGAAACGCAAGGATGGAAGATTAGCCGCACAGCTAAGACCAATATGTAAGTATTGATTTGTTGAAATTAAATAATGTTAACTTATTTTTAAAGAGTATTAAGATAATTATATTTTTTTTAGCATAGCATTGTCATTTTGAGTTCCATATCTTTTATCTTGAGAGTATAACATTTCTGAGCATACTACTTTATGGCAGTAAGAGCTGGGCAACTTACATGCGTCAAGAACACAGATTAAATAGCTTCCACCTATGCTGCCTGCGATGCATAATGTGCATCTCCTGGAGGGAGTTTTGACACGGGCCAACATGCACAGCATCTATGCTCTCTTTCAACAGAGAAGACTACGCTGGCTCGGTCATGTCACTTGCATGCCAGATGGAAGAATCCCTAAAGACATCCCATATGCTGAGCTTGCAGAGGGAGTCAGACCCAAGGGCCGCCTTAGACTAACCTACAGAGATGCCTGCAAGCGAGACATGAGAGCCACGGACATCGACCAGAGTATGTGGGAGGAGATAGCCCAAGACCGGACAGCATGGAGACTGTGCATGCTGGTATGACCTTTGCCAAATGCAAGAGAAATGAAGCTGCGTCAGCCAAGAGAAAGAACAAAATATCTGCCCTGTCAGCTAGCCCTAGGACAGATGAATATACATGCATGAACTGTGGCGAACTCTGCTAACTCTTCTAAGACAGAAGAAGCCATATATAACATTTTTGTTATCGATTTTTTTTTAAGGTGTTTTTTTTTTTCAATTATATACATCAAAAGCTGACATAACTTTTACAATCTCATTGTTTAGTTCTGAAAGCCAATGTTATAAGTCAAGCAAGAGGTTCTAGTTACATTGAAATGGGTCAAACAAAAGTCATATGTGCAGTGTAAGTGACAGTATCCTTCTTTTTAGTAGTCTCTGAGATTATATGTCAAGTAAAAAAGTAAGTAAGGTAATAACCCTTTTTCAGGCCTTGTGATCTAATCAAGCAGTTGATGTAAGAGGTCTATGGCCAGCACACTTACCAACCACCTTTACTTTCCCTGAATAATGTCAGGTACCATTAGTGCTCGGGTGTCCTAAAAATCCTCCAATTCATCTGTCTTCACTTGTATTTTAACTGTAGACTCTTTGGTTTGGATTTCAATCGCTTTACCACTCAACTATCACGCCCCCCCCCCTTCTTTCCAAATTTAGATAATCCTAAAAAAAAAAACAACTTAAAATTATAAAATAGAAAGTCCTTTCCTTTTAATAGGCTTTTTTGGAAGTAACTATTAGGAGAGGGAATGATCAAGGCACATCTTCATACAGCACTTGTAAGTTTACACTTGCCTTAAACAGGAAAACGAGTCTAAGCCCTCGTATTTCTTGAAAATTAAGGTCTATACAAAAAAGCAGATTATTGAGTATCTCTCCAGAATAGGGCTCAACAGTCACTTGAAAAAGTGATCCAGGAGATGATTCATAGTCGTTCGACAACTGAAGAAGGCCAACTTTGTTTTCCATGCACCTCTGTCCATGGCTTGGATGACCTTATAGAACTTCCTTTCCGTGCAAAAGTTAGTTTTAGTTGGCTGTAATTACACAACAATTTCAACATTTAGGAAAGTAAATCTGGTTATGTTTGTTTATCCCCTTACCATTACAGTAGCTACACATTTGTAGTGGGATGGGGGAGAGGGTTACCATGCTGCCTTTACATCAGTGTTTCCTAACTAGGAATAAGCATGCTCCCAAAGATATTAGACTTGGGTGACTGACAGGCAGGAGGAAGAGTACATAGGGATGTCTGTTTAAGGTTTAAAAAAAAAAAGAAATAGTTTAACAATGTACACAAAAGCTGGTAAAATATGACTTGAAGGGAATTTTTTCTTCTTCTTCTTCGTTCTCATTGTTATGTTGGAGTGTTCAGATGAGTAGACCGATACATGAGATGAACTGCGCAGTGGTTTCCAAATCAGGGAGCTCTCCATATAGTTTCCTTTCTATTGGGGTGATTTGGGGCCAATGTCTTATACAGGCCTCTTGGTAAAGAGTGCAGTTTTGGAGGACGTGGTCTGCATTCTCTGGTGATACTCATCATGGGCAGATTTCACTGTTTTCAATTTTGAGCTTCGGTACATGTGTTGTCGCATTCTGTTGTGTCCGGTCCTGAGTCGAAAGATTAGACATTGGTCTTGTCGGGATAGCTTATAGTAAGCGTCATCTTTCTTGTGATTTGGATGAGAGCTCATCCATTTCTCATTTATTTTATTTACGATTAATTTCTTCAATTCTTCTGGATAGAGTGCAGAGTTTATTAGTGAGTTAGTTCTCCCACTCTTGGCGAGTGTGCCAGCCTTCTCATTTCCTTCTAGTTCTATATGAGCTGGTAATTAAATAATTATCAAAAAATTATTTTTTTTTGTTTTAGTCCAGTGTTACATGTTGTCTTATGTTCAAACAAGATCAAAAGTATTTTTCAATTTATTATTTTTTTTTTCAGCTATGGTCCTAGAGAAGTGATGCGGAGGGAAGACTTCAGTTTAAAGGGTCAGCTGACATGTGATTTCAAATTCACCACATTTTCCTGTCGTCAAAGGCGGCAGCACCAGCAGGACAACCAAGAAAAAGACTTGTCAGTACAGATGTTAGAGGCGTTGGAACCGGCAGTCTGTTTGGTATGACATTCAGTACACTACTTTCTAATGATGCTGAGACTTTAAAAAGTTCTCCTGATGGGATGCCCAATATACTGCCCACTAGCTGCTGTAATGCAGTGCTTCTTCCTACAGTGCATGATATAATTAAAGAGGCTTGGTTCCATGAGGCATCTTTTTTTTTTGTTGCCCATGACATGGGTTTGGGAAATACAATATGGCTGAAATAGGTTGGGCAACATTGGTTTCAGGTTTCAAAGTTTCAGATTTGCTTATTGCACTCATGCTCAGTATCTTTTGTTAGACATGCAAGTTAGAGGCGTCTGGAAGAAGATTTTCATTTATACACGTAATAAGTCCAACTCTGGGGAAATATCGCATAAGTAATTCTTAGTTTCCATCCTATTTTGACTATGTTGAGTTCACAGTGATACACTGTGCCCACCCCTTTGAAACCGTAAACCATATCCTCTTTGAATGCCCCTCCCTAATCCACCTTAGGCAGACCCTACTTCCACTACAGCCCAACATAACCAACACCCTGTACGGCAGTGCTGAACAACTGAAGAAAACAGCACACTTTTTTTCCTTGGCACAGTCTGCAAAAGAGCTGACAGCTCAGCAGCAATAAAGCTGGCTAGAAGAAGAAGAAGAAGAGTTCACAGTGAAACTTTTTACTTCATCTGTCCTTTAGAATTAAATATGTTTTTAAAAGTAAAAAAAAAAAGCACCCTTTCAGACCTTGTGATCTATAGGGCAGATGTTAAAGTCATCAGTTTCTTTGGCCAATGGTTAACAAGCAGTGTGTCATATGGCCAGCACAGCAACCAACTGCTTTTATTTTTCTTTAACTTAGGTACCCATTAGAGCTGGGTGAACTCAGGGTTGCCTTAAAAATCCCAAAATTCAAAATCCCAGTCTTCAAAGAGATTTGAAGCCAGGACCCCAGAATCAGAAGTCAAGCGCTTAACCACTTAGTCACTGTGCTCCAAGTATGTTTTACCTTGACCTATCCCTTAGTCTGTTGGACCGTTGGGGCACCAGGCAAGACTTATCGACTGTCTTTCTCCATTCCTCCCTTTTTTTTTTCCTTGTTAAGAACCTCTCTCGATGGCAGGCCCGTCCATTCTTTAATGTTGTTTTACATTGCGGCAAATTCCCATTTTTGATCAGTAAATTGTGATAGTCCATGACCTATACAGATTTTTGATGGCTAACTCAATTTTAATCCTTTAGTTTATAATGTAGGCCCCTAGAGAACATAATAGACTTATAGCTTAGCTAAATAAACCTATAATGTTCTTCTTGAATGTAGTCAAGCATGTTCTCATTTTGGTAGCATTCTTTCTTTGTCCTCAGCACAAATACCCAAAGTCACAGATCAATATTTATGCCACAGTTTTACAAAATGACGGTTCAGGTAAAACATTGTTTCTCATTGTCATAAGCTTCTCTCTTAGACTAAAGAGTTTGTTGACGAAAAATTTTACACTGTTATTGATCCCCAACAAGGCTGCCTGCTCATGTGATATGCACTTTGGGCTCTCAAAATGATGGTTTTTTGTTTGAACATGCCTGCTGCCATCCCGGGCCGCCCTGCATAAGGTTGGGCTAGGGCGTAATAATCTTTTTTTTTGGAAGGAGCGTCTGAAACTTTTAAATCTTTCATTGAAATCAATCAAATGTTAACTAATGCCTTAGACATTTTAAGTCACAGCTCTTAGAAACAGAAATGTTGATGCTAATATTTTAAAAAATTCAGTGTATTAATAATAATAATAATAAAATTAATTTTTGGTTTTAGAAAGTATAATTTGTGTTATATAAAATTAAACCCATTCTCCTATAATTCTATACCAAAAGTAACGTTTTTTTAATTACAAACAAAAATGTTATTGAAGTATAATCATAACGGTTAGAATTCACAAAGTGAAAAATGAACAATTCTGTCAGAACGTGGTAAAATAATTGTGGAGATAAAGAATTAAGACAACTCCAGATTTGTGGGCATAGAAATTGGCAAAGCTGATTTCTTACTAGATGTTAAACAATTGGGAAAAAAAAGTTTCAAATGTAGTTTGTGTTTGCTAAAGAATGTTGAAGCAGGTTTGCAAGGTCTGAAAGGGGACACTTTACTTTACTTTTACTAATAATTTAGCCTTTTTTGTGATGCTAAAAACAAATAACTGGTATCTTGTACTCTCTATATTTCCAGCTCTCTCTGCAGCAATCATGTGTGCTTCTGTGGCTTTAGCGACAGCTGGAATTGAAATGTATGATCTAGTACTCGCATCTTCTTTGGTACTCTTTTTTTTTCTTTCTTTTTTTAAGGGTTCAATTTTTTGTTGTCATAGTTTGGTGTCAATCACATGAGAATGCAAATTGCAATCTTTGTAATACATATCCTATGCAAAAAAGAAAATAATTGACCTTAACATTAGATTTCATTGATTTTTAAAGATTATCATTTTCAGTACATAATATTCTTCTTAAAAAAAGAGTGCTTATTTCCTTGTGTCTCTGTGGCATTTTACGTCTCGAGAGACGATCTTTTCCCTTTTGCAGCTTCAGAGATGGAGTGACCTCTCCATTGCCGGGGGAAAGCCTGGGCGGTAAATTTGTGAGTGCTGGGCTGCCCACACGTCAGCACACGCCTCTCTTCCATACTGACTGGGTCCAAAGGGATGGCAAGCCATCACGATTTGGGGACAGGTGGCTGCAGGAGTTTGCCAGAGAGCAGTAGTCTTACTAACCCCCCCCCCCCCCCCCCCCCAAGGGCTCCAGGACCGGATTTTCTGTTAGGGTTTACTCCCTTAGCTTTAGACCTTACAGGGACACACACACAAGGCAGTGCGGCTATTGACCTATAACTTGTATATAGTTTGTGGGCAACAGGGCGTGTCCGCACGCCGACGGGCCATGCCTGCCTCACATCTTGGGGCCAAACCTCCTCTGAGACCCTTGCAGTTTAGCCTGAGGCTTTGCAGCCTCAGTTTCCATCTGCCACCACGAGGAGGTACTGCATAGGAGAGGCTATGTACTGGCAAGAGAGACAAAATTGCTTCCCTTTCACAGATGCTAGCCAGCAGTGGCAACAAGTTAAGTTACCACAGTAGACGCTTCACACAGCCATTGGACAGACCATGTGTAGTTAATGGGTAACCATGCCAACTGGAAAAAAAATAGAAATTACTTTCTCTAAATTGTTTTGCTTAGGTTTTTTTAATAGATTTTTATTATGAAATTAAAGGTAAAGGTAAATTTAAGAATTCATATGTAATGGCTATGTCTTCGATTCCGAAGATTAAGGATGAGTGCAGTGCTTCAGATGAAAATGTATGACAAGGCATAAATAATTAAGGCCAAATTTTGTATTATAGGGAGTGTTGAACACGGTCCTACTTGTTGATCCAACCCTACAGGAGGAAGAAAACATAGCCAATGAAACAGTAAGTGTTGATTTAGATCCCAAAGTATTTAGAGTTCACTCTAACAGAACTGAAGGGAAAGCAGCATTAGAAGACTGTCAATGTTATTACAGTGAGAGTTGCACCACTATATCAGAACATATACTGAGGTTAAGGTCCATCTTTATTTTCTTCTTAATTACTGTCAATCTCCATAAAATAAAACAAGTGTGATAATGGTGCTATGTGGTTATTATGCTGTAGTCAAGATGTAGATCTTGTGACAACTAAAATTCTAGCATAATGAAAGCCAGTCTGAATAAAATTTACAGTTCACAAAAGTAGTTTTAGAATTTGGAATGATTTAATAGCACAAACTTAAATTGTAGAATAAAGTGGCACAAAAAATGGATATAGATATAATGACAAACTGAGGGAATACATCTACATTGGCAGAATTGAAATAAAGATTTACTACTGACTATCCAACTTGTCTTCCGTTTTATATAGAATGCTCTAAAATGAACCCATTGAAGAGCCAGAAAAGAGAATCTTGCAAATAAAAAGCCCCTTTTGTCTTGTATGATTTATTTGTTTAGCTCTACTAGAAGATTTCAGTTGATTCTGCCATAATAGTCTCACTTCATTTGTTATTAGTGACGAGCATTTTATTAAATGGCAGTGAGTATTATTAGAAAAATCCAGCAATGAGACTTCAGTTAAAACTAACAAGAGTCAGAAATATCCTAATAGCAGGCTATATTTTACTAGATCCTAAAATACAATGACAATTTTAGTAAGACAACACTACATCCGTGTTTTGAGTACTTTCTCACTGATGTTACCCACACAGAAAAGTATTAACAAATTGACCACACCTTCTGAAAACGTTTTTTTTTTACTCCTAGGGCAAGTCACCACAGAATGCAGGGACCATGACATTAGCATTTCTTCCATCCCTGAATCAGGTCTCTGCCATGACTTCAGATGGGCAATTTTTATTTGACATGATCAACAAGGTAGGTTGCATGCAATCAACAGCTTTTAGATTTTGTAATTCATCACTTAAACTTTTTTTTTCGTCTAAGCTTAGATATTGTTTCAAAACTAAGTACTACAAACAGCTCTTATTTTTTTAATTAGTTCACTCACAATTTATTTCATATGTATACACATAAATGCATTAACTTGGAGTCTGAAGATTAAATAATATTAAATGGCTAGAAGACCCAGCTTTGACCTAGATATTTTGCTTAACTGATACAGATAAAGCTGTTTCCTGTTGGAGGTTAATTTATAATTCTATTTTTGTTGCTTGCACATTTCTTCAACAGTAGATTTTCATGTCTTCAACAAAAGTAACTTTTCTCAGGGACGCTGCACTGGTTTTGTCTTTTTCAGTAGTGTGTGTGTGTCCAGATAATTTCCTCTCTGCAAGCTCTGACTTCTGTAGTGATTTCAGGCCTGTGTTACACATTCATTCATTGTGCCCAGTGGGTGTAATGGAACCAAGACAAGCAAAGAGCCTAAAAACACTTTATAATATCTATATGTATATAATCTCTCTCTCTATATATATTTGTTACATTCTTGGCAACTGTTAATCATTCCAGAGTATGCAACAGTGTATAGAGAACTGCCAGAAACTGTATCCAGTGTTACAACAGTGCTTAGTAGAAGATGTCAAAGAAAAAGCCAATCTCACTCATGCATAAAAATATATTTATATATTGAATTCATTATCATGACCAATTGAATAAAATGTTTTGTTGTAGACATTGCTCAAATCAAATCTTGATTTATTTTGTTACTACTAATTTAATCGCTAGATTTAAAAAAATGTTAAGTTCCCTTTTCAGACTTTGGGTAGGGCAGATGATATAAAGGTCATCCGTTTCTGTGGCCCACAGTTAACAAAGGTGTCAAGTGGCCAGCACAATGACCAACTGCCTTTACTTTTCCCGAACTAATGTCAGGTACCATTTAGAGCTAGGTGGACTCAGAGGTTCCCTAAAAATCCCAGGATTTGAAACTGGGACCTCCAGTTCAAAAGTGCCTCTAAGACCTACTTTATGATATTAGCCAACAAACCAAAATCGATGAAAGGTCTCTAAATGCCTTTGAGAGGATATGAGAACTGATGTACAAACCATCAAATAGGACAGTGCTAAACCCAAGTATGCTATTCTGCCTCAATGTGGCACTCGGGTGGAATCATTTGCTAGAGGAAGTGACTAGGCTAAATGAAAAGCAACTTTGGACTCCTGTGGAAGTTTCTAAGGGAATATGAAAGTTTTCCCATTGCAGAGTCGTAATAGAGCTTCCATGACCCTGTTGTAATCTAGGCACAGTTCCTCACTGGTGAGTCTGTGTATGGTTACTAACAGGAAAATATCAGGATTTCCCATAATGCTAAGCCTTTGGCCGTGTATTCGAGTCAGTGCCACCTGGAATTTAAAAAAAATAGCAGTGTTTTATTTAGACATTAACTTGGACCTCTTCCAGGCAGGGGTGTTGGTTCAATCAGGCTTGCGCGCCTTGATTTTGAATAGCCTTTGGCTCAACTCGTTTTGACAACCAAACGGGCAGTACTAAAAGAATAAACAACAGGAGTCAGCGATGTATTATCCAGTCATGTATTAGAATCAGTAGACAGGATCAGAGTCCAAAAAATGTCTAATAAACAAAAACATAAATGTAAAAAGTGATATTATAAGGAACAAAATTGATGGTAAATAAATAAAGTCATGAAAAAAAAAAGATGAATATAAAAAAAGAGTCAATCATATAATCTTATCATGCTTCTACTTAATCATATAATCTTATCATACTTTTATTCTAGTTACATCACAGTCTGGAGCTTAGGGAAAAAAATCTCATTTAAACCTTTTTTTGAGGGGTCTAGCTTAAAAAACTAACAAGACAGATAACTCTTAGAGTAAAAATAATAGCTGACAGGAAAAGTAGAGAGAAATAAACTCATGCAAAACTGAAACCTATTCAGTTAGAAACATATATGGACTTGAATTCATTTTTTTTTTGTACATGGAAAAAAAATTAACCAAAGCTATTAGTATAAATGCTACTTGAAAACACATTTTTTAAAAATCAGTTCTACTAAAAACTACTAGATTCAATTATAAAACAAACATGAAAAACACCAACTTGCTGAGATTTTTTTTTCAATCAAAAAGTTCATGGTGATAAACAGTTACTCCTCCCAAAGAGACACAATACAACCCCTCAGTGTTTCATCACATGTATGTACACAAACACACAACACTACAAGGCCCTGAACTCAGTTGTTCATCACACCTCAAGGTAAGAGCAGGTGTGCATCCTCACACACAAAGCTGGTCTAAGGGGAATAAAACATAAAAAAAACTATGTACAGATTGACTTGTGGACAAACCAAACAGACATGAAAGTGAAGGATATAGGTTATTGGTAACTTGAAAAATTGTTACATTTTTTGACACTGCTCTGTTGAAAAACTAAATATAAAGAAGCATGAGTAATTTTCTAAAAGTTATGGACTAATCGACCTGGCCAGTGAAATTTAGAACATTAAAACACATCTAGAAAGGACAGAGACTATAACTAGTCCACAGAGAACATGACTACAATTGGCTCACATAACTAGTTCAAGAAATTTTTAGATGTCAGGTGTTCATGGCATGTTGATGGACCATATTTTATACAAACACACTCACAAAGATGTTTCCATAAAAAATTCAATAAAAAGTAGGCTTAATTTGTTTTACTTGTTTCAGATGTTCCTTCAAAATTGAAGATGATTACATCGTAGCCCAAAGTTTCTCCAAGGATGGCAGTGGCCAGGGATCCAATCAGGGACCATCAAAATGACAGCCCAGAGAGCATACCACATGATCAGGCAGCCATCCATGTTATCATAACAATTCAGAAAACTGACTAGAAGAAAAAATAACAAACAAAAAAAAGACAACTAAAACATTCTTGCTACAATAAAGTGTGTGAAACTCTTGACCTTTTAAAGAGCATGTACAATGGTTTACATTTTAATCTATCCAACTCTAATGAACAGCTCCCTCTACTATGAGACGTACACACATAGTAAAACTCCATTATTGTGTCAGAATTATATACAAGGCTGCTTCCAGCTGTTTGCTCAACGTAACAACACTAGAACATGAAGTTATCACAGAGCAGATGAAACTTCACAAGGAGATGCTTTGATAACACTTTGATTGTGGGCTGTGCGTCCAGGGACACAAAACAAAATGGAAAAAAACAAAAAAACAATTTGCGTTCATACAAAATTAACAGAAGAGAGAAATCATGAATAGAAAACAAAACCAAACACTCACACATTTCAATCCTTACACACACATGCGTAGGCCTACTTTGAGAAACATGACAAGCAAGAAATGAGGCCAGAAACAGTTTCAATGATGAGCTCAAAGTACCAGCAGAGATCGTTCAAAGATTCTTTTTTTCTAGAGGTAAGTTTAGACTTTTACTGCAAGCACTCTTATTTGGTCTTTTCATTTCTGTGTACTTGACCATTTTGAAGGACTTGTTAGTGATTTTGGGTCTTTGACTGAGTTGATGTATCTATATAATTTGCCCCTATTCAGAGGATAGGGTGTTTGTCCCTATTTAAGGGGAAGTAACCAACATCAGTGTATCTATTTACTCTCGAGACTTTAAGTAATCTAACTATATTCAAACGAAGATCAATCCAATAAAAGTGTTAGTTTATTGATTATTATTATTTCCTAATACGTACAACCTGCCTACAGATCACATAGAAAAAGATTTGGGGCTTTGATAATCTATTCAATACCTTTAAACTACTGCACCATTTGAAGGCAATATCTTGACCTGGGCACAGACTAGGACTTCTGCTAGTTAAAAGGTCAAGGTGATCAAAGTGAGTATGACCATGAATCATAAACATTCCTGTAAGGCCAAAAATATATTACAAAGAAAATGTGAAAGTAGAAACTGATAGGCATGCATTGACCTTTTCCCAGCTGTCTAAAGGAAAGAAATATCTAAAGTAAAAACAGACACAGAGTCTAGAGAACACAGAGCAGCTAGAACATCATACAATACATCTTGTAGGCATGGAAATAGTAGTTGCATAATAGAAAAAAATTGGTGAAAGCTTGTCTTCTCAAATGGTTTGTTTTTGTTTTGACATGTTTGGGGTTCCTTCCGAATTGAAGATTGTTACATCCGAGCCCAAACCTGGTGCAGGTTGGATGTCAGCCTAGTGGGCAGGGTTTGAACCAAAGACCATTGAGACAAGCACATGAACAGGCAGCCATCCACTTCAAAAGGAGGTCAAACTAAGACTTTGTTTTCTTTCGTTTGGAGGAAGGAGGTCACTCAAAAATCTCGACCACATTTTTAAAGCGAATTGTGTACATGAAAAATGATGGGACATTACTGAGTAACTACTGGGTCCAAACAGGACATCTCAGTGCTAGGGACTTGCAAGTTATTTGGAAAGGAAGGCAAGGGAGGTAGCTATGATAAGGGTGAAAGAAAAGTGATGAAAAGGTGTGCTGTAATTAAGTACAAAATTGTAATTATGCTTTACGTTTGCTTCTCAAAGAAATGACGCAACAATATGTGTCGTCATACAACATTGGACTCCATTTTTTTCCCCTCAACATTCAATCAAGGTTGTTGTTTTTTTAAAAAAAAAAGGAAGAAAAACATTAAGAATGCCGTCATTTCATAAAATTGGTTGGTTTTAAGTAGCAAATGTCTTTTTACAAAAGCATTACTGAAAATAAAATGACATTATCAGCATAGTGAGAACATTGAAAGGGTTAAAAAAAAAAAAAGACCCAGTGTTCAAGTACATTGACTAATCTATGTGAATTATTTCTACCCGCTGAATCATCCAGTTAGTCCCATCACAAGTACACGGGAAGGTGTACCAAGAACAGATGCAACACATTCCCATCATGCTTGTTATGTACACACAACAGGTACATAATATCAAGAAAAAAACTCTTGGAATAAATTGAGGATATTAATAATAGTAATAATAGTACACATGCTAAAGGTAGGTATAGTACTAAAATACATGGGAAAATGAACTTTAAAAAAAAAATATTATTATTTAAAAAAAAAAAAAGATATCTTCTCGGCTCCTACAAACATTCAATATTTATAAATACGTATTGATTAAGAATGTTTAAAAAAAATGTATGTCTGACTACTGTAAGTAGACAGTGATAACACTTGACTATATAGCATAGAGAAAGAAATGAGAGATGGAACTCACATCTGCAGTAAGATGAAAGAGGCATATATTTGTAGGTACATGTTAACTGCCCTTGTGGACAGCATTAGTTACAGACATGGGCAAACAAAAGAAGAATTTTCAGAAATACTAGTCTCTAGGTGTCTGGAAAAAAAACCCCAGCAACTTGCAGCAATAAAATAACTTGGATTTAAAGCTTAAGAAAAACTGGCAACAAAAAAAACACTTTCCAGACTGGCAAATCAAAGATTGGTATGTACAAAACTCCTCTCTTTTTTTTTTGTTGACTATTCATCACATAGGATTGTTGCCACAAATATACCACCGTCTTCAATCATGATTGACTTACACACATGCGCACACACACACACACTGAAGTAAAGAAATGACAAATAACTAGGCACCAGAGAAATGGTATCATTTCATAAATAAATTACAAGTAGAAAAATGGCTAATTATGCATTTCTAATAAATATATCAATAATAACAAACAAACAAAAAGCCTTCAAAAAAATGGTCTTCCTCTGATGACAGATAAAGTAATTAAGTCAGTTTAGAAATGATGAAAATAGAAACCAGTTAACAATTGCATTTAATGTATACATCAGTAATAAACTACTACAGCTATGCCTCAAGGCGTAATGATCAACCATAAATAAATACACCAAATATTCTAATTAGAAAAACATTGGCGCTTTTACAAATGAAAGAAAAGTTGAGAATATAGAATTTGAAAATGGCCAAAAGAAAAATAGTAAGAAATTGTCAAAGTGCCATAAACTGGCAGAAATAACATTTCTTTCCACTATGAATTACAGTACTCAAAGAAAGTAGCATTTTGAAAAAGTTTATCTCAGTATCAAAAATTTGAAAAGTTTATATCAGTATCAAAGTTAGATACAAGTTTTTGTGTAATGAGAAAAAAATGAACATAGACTTCAGTATAATATTCTGGATCTGATAACATGTCAATAAGGAGTAGCAAGGTTGGTTAGTTGTTTTTTTTTAGCTGCAAACAAAAAAAAAAATGAAATTATTCTCCATAATCAAAGATGGAGCCCAATCTCAAATTAATGTTTTAGAAATTGTCTTAAAATGTGAGCTATTGGTAGACATGCAGTCAGCTAACTAAAAGGTTAAGTGACAACAAGTGAATCCTAGAGGTCTTAATCTGCGCTGCGCTAATCTAATGAAGGGACTTGAAAACTATGTGATTTTCTTTCTATATAATCCTAAACCAATAAGCAAGGGCCAAATCAATAAAAAATACAATCAATTCAATGCTCTGGTATATATATTTCAGTTTTATTCGGTTAGTAGTCCGAAAATTTTTATTTAAGCAGTAGAAATATAGTTCTTTATGAGTGAAAATAACAAAACTGAAACATTTTAAATTCATGTCTTTACAGCATCAACCAGGTATACTTGACTCACAACTTATCAAGCAAATGTAATCACAGACAAATACACTTCTACAGACTAACTAATGAATAGGATACACTAGTCAATGTCATGTCAAATACATAGGACAAAGATCAACATGTAGACACAAAAAGCTGATTCAGTTCTCAATAAACAGTTGTGCAAGCTGATTCAGTTCTGTGCAGAGAAATGTTCAAAAGGCTACTCCTCAACATAAAAGACGGCTCCGAGTAAATGCATGGCTAAAATCTAAATCTCCAATAGCGATATGAATATTAAGAAGCAGCCCATTCTCTTAAATTGTCTAGTGGGTTCAGAGGGGCAGGGGTGCGGGGGGGGGGAGGGAAGCATTGCTATGAAGTGAGACAGAAGACAAAATTGAAAAAAAAAAAAAAAAAAAAAAAAAATGAAAAAAAAATCCACACAAAAGCTGCCTCTCTACAAGTGTTTTTTTTTTGTTTGCTCATATCACAGCCTTTTTGCTGGTACATGACTTGGGTCAAAAAGTACATGACTTGGGTCAAAAAGTACACGACTTGAATGACATAATATATGACAAACAATACTGAGTACAAAAGGACATGTAGAGAAATTCTAAATGACGCCTCGAATACACCATCAAACATGACATTGAGATAGAAGGAGCCCTAAAGGAGACATGCCACTGAAATGTTTCAGCCATCATGTTCTGATTTAGTTTCAAAACTATTGAATCTGTATTTCATGATGACACAGTGCACGGAGCACAGACCAAATTGAAGAAAGAACATTTCAAGCATTTTATTTTCTTCATGTCTTGAGTCCAAACAAAACCGCGCTATATTTTGATGACGTGACTTTAAAAACAAAGGCCTTATTACTTCGAAGTTTCCTTATAAATAAACATCCAACTATGTTTCAAATAATAAACAGTATACACTTAATCAACAGAAAATGTGTATTTTAACAGTTGCCATGATCTAAATTTAGTCAGTATTGAGTTTGAGCAGCTGCTTGACTAGTGAACATAACTTACTACTCTAGTCTGTTCTGTTTGACTAAAACAAGATTTATTCAACAAAGTGTCCACCTATTTTGTTTACTAACAACTTTCTGCAGTCTCTAGAACTATTACATCATCAATTTCTGTGCTAAAACATAACAATTTGGCTTCTAGATTATTGCTATAGAAATATATTCTAACACTTGCATCATGTTCCTACATTTATGAAAAAAAAATTGCTTTAAAAAGTTCGTTATTTCACAAGGACAATTCTTTTAGAAAAATACTTTTACTTCCAATCCAATATTGTCAATAGAATGACAAAGCAGAATTTGAGCCCCAGAACTTTGTGCTTAACTGATGATCAGTTTTTTTTTTTTTACATGTTTGTAGGAGTTCCTGCAGATTATTACAACCTAGCCCAAAAATCTTGCAGTGGCAGGTAGGGTTTGAACCCGGGACAAAAGAGATGACAGCCCAGAATGTATAACCAAATGACCAGGCAGCCATCTGATTAAAAGTGTGACCAGCCAGTCAATGAACATCATTCCCAAACTTTAAATACATATAAAACTTGTGCTGAATTCTTGCTTCTATTAGACTCAGAAGTGGTAACTCTTTAAGAGCAATCTTAATGTGCAATACTCAATAGAAACAACTTAAGTTAATCAAATTATGAAACAACTTAAGGATGCATTTACAATACGAAAAAAGAAATTATCAGGTATCTCTTGAGTCAATGAATACAGACATTGAGGAAGATTGCACTGTATTGATAAGTGTCTACATTTCTATATAATGGTTAGTTTAGCTAATGAATGCTATATTATATATAAGGAACATGTTACGCAATTGTGACAAGTATTATTGCTAAGTCAGAATGTCAAGCACAAAATGATCAGAATTGAAGAGCCTAGACAGCGGAGGCAATGTTTCCCCTTGGCTTTTATTCAATGGCTTCGATATAATCAAACTATTATCCACTTTAGTATTAACATCTCACTATCCATTGAAACAGCAAGTAAAATGGTTTGCATGGTGGAAAGTAGCCTTAGAGGATGGGCATAGGTGTTGAGATATGTTTTCAAAATGATACATGTCTGAAGGTTTTTAATCTTTGAAATAGTGGCCCCCTAACCTTTTTTTCTTCGAAAAAAAAAGCTACACCCTAAGGGGCTTAAGACTAAGAACCTATCAATAGAATCAGTAATGAACCATAATGGCTCAACAAAAACAAATCCTTTTCAAACCTTGCTGTGTGGAAAACCACAAGCCAACAAACATTGATAGAAGACACATCACCAATAGAAGACACATCACCAATAAAAGACACGTCACCAATAGTAGACATATCAATTGAAGACTCACCACTGATAGAAGATACATCCCCAATAGAAGACATACCACCAGCAATAGAAGACACGTCACCAATAGAGAACACGTCACAGATAGAGAAGAGATCAAAGATAGAAGATACATCACAGATAGAAGACACACCACCACTAGAAGACACACCATTGATTGAAGACACACCGCCAATATTCTCACTGAGAACCTAGCTGATTCTTAGTATTAACTAATATTGAAAAATGTTCTCTTTATAATCCTAGATCACAAGTACTCTCCATTACACAATGTAATCAAAATTATTTCCCTTGATCAAATATAGGTCTCCATATTTCTTGGGATGTTTACAGTGCAGATCTCATTAAATAGCAAACCCATTTTAAACCTTATTGAGAACTACTCTCACGAAGTGTATCCTATAAAAACTACAACTCTCTGTCTCTAATCAACACTTGCAAGACCAGCATCAAGGATTCAGATTTATGCAACAATCTGGTCTTGGCTTAGACCAATGACCACTGGCTATTTTGTTGTCATATCACACAGCATTGACCACTACTTAAAATACAAAATGATACTTTATACTAAGTTGTAATAGTGATGCCTCTAGCTTAAAGGACTACCTCAAAACAAAGAAGTAAATATTTTAAAAATCACTTTTAAAGTTGTTTTCCTTTTTAAAATATCAAACAAAATAATTAATTACCAATAGCTAACTGACTAATTGGTAAATTTTTAAATTGATACATGTTTTGTTAGGTATAATAAATAATTGTTAAAACTTCACTTGATCCAAGAATGGTTATAGGAGAAATAACGTGTACAATTACCTAAGGGGACGAAACCCCAAATGTTTAAACATATCTCTGAATACTGAAGAATCAACTTCCCATGTCGGTATCAAACAAAAAATTTAATTATCAGAAATTTATTGACAAATTTTTTTCAATGATTCGTGTATTGTCTTTGCCAATGAATAATTGTGCAAAGTTTCAACTTGATCTAATATAGGGTGGGTGAAGTAATCAAACTTTTTACCAGCAAAACAGACAGAGTGAGTTGATAAAAGCTTTGTAAAAAATCCAATGAAACCAACTTCTCCATTGTTTGACAGTTCCATGAATAGAAATAAAGAAATACTACACTCTTGTAAAATCTCAAAATGCTAATAATTTCATGATCTAAGATTTAAATGAATGCAGGAATAGGCTACTACTAAACCATCAGATAGAAGTAAAGAATCAGAAAAAAAACTGTGTTCTACCCAGCTTTTAAAAATCAGAAAATAATTTGCATCAATCTCATTTGCTTTAGCACAGTAGAGACCAAAGTCGATCACAGAAAACCAACTGAATTGTATTAAACATGCTGGCCATGCAAACAACTTTTTAAGTCAGTGCCAAAGAAAATAATTTTAAAAAGTAATCATTCTTTAAGATAAAACCTTTTGGTAGTCTGATCATTGCTGCATTCTGTTTTCTTTTAGGTTAGATTTATTAAGTTATTACAAGTCTGTTAGGTTAGGTTTATTAAGTTAGTTATTACAAGTCTGTTTCTCTATAAGCTATTAAACCTATTTGAAAATGAAAGCAATATCTGACTTTGAATGATACTAAAGGTTTATATTTCATATAAAAATAAAAAATATATAAAAATGATAAGAGGCTAACAGAAACTAGATGAAAAGAAAAATGTCCATAATTAAAAAAGTATGTTAAATATGTCAGCAGTAAAATACATTTTGGGTTTTAGTACATAAACCTACTCAAATAAGATTTTCAAACCTAAACCTCTATCAATGAGTTCTGAGAGACTACAGAGATCTTACAAACTGTTAAACCTACTTGGAGAAATTAAACTAAATTAGCTATTTAAGTGATTTGTTTTTTTAAAGCTATATATACAACTAAACCACCCACAGTTGACCCATGAGTTTCAGTCTCTTATAAAAAAGTTTAATTTTTTTTACCAACAAGAGACAATGCACAATAATTTAATATTGATCAAGAAAACCCCAGAAAAACATAGTTTTGTCAAACATTTCATGTGTAGGCCTTATAGTATAAAGTCTAACGTAAAGCTATCAGTTCTTTAAATTACACACATTTGTCTTATAAAGGGTACAAATAACATTTTATATTCTATTTCTCAAATAGATTCTAGAATTTAAAAAAAATGGACAAAAAAAAGCTATAGAGAAATTGAATTTAAAAAAATTACATGGTTGCTATGTCCTCCCTAATAATGTTTCCAGCGAGGTGGTGGAGCCGAGCCCTGCCTGGGACAATCCTGTTGTAGATGAATGATGTCCGAAGAGGGATGATGTAGGAAAAAGTTTATACCATCCAATGACAATGTTGCTGAGGTCAAGGTCATCGAGTAAAATCTGAGCAACGCCCATAAAAACTTTTTTGTCCATCCTGCCATAATCTCCCCAAACTGTAACCTGGAAGGAGTCGACCAGTGATAATTAGACAGTCAAGTGATGATTAGACAGTCGACCAGTGATGATTAGACAGTCGACCAGTGATGATTAGACAGTCGACCAGTGATGATTAGACAGTCAAGTGATGATTAGACAGTCGACCAGTGATGAGTAGACAGTGGACAAGTGATGAGTAGACAGTGGACAAGTGACAGTGGACAAGTGATGAGTAGACAGTGGACAAGTAATGAGTAGACAGTGGACAAGTGACAGTGGACAAGTGATGAGTAGACAGTGGACAAGTAATGAGTAGACAGTGGACAAGTGATGAGTAGACAGTGGACAAGTGATGAGTAGACAGTGGACAAGTGATGAGTAGACAGTGGACAATGATGAGTAGATAGTGGACAAGTGATGAGTAGACAGTGGACAAGTGACAGTGGACAAGTGATGAGTAGACAGTGGACAAGTGATGAGTAGACAGTGGACAAGTAATGAGTAGACAGTGGACAAGTGACAGTGGACTAGTGATGAGTAGACAGTGGACAAGTGATGAGTAGACAGTTATGAGTAGACAGTGGACAAGTGATGATTTTCAAATCCAAGGAACTTAAACTTTTAAACAGCATTATATATATATAAACAGTATATATTTTTCTAGATTTTTTCCATATGTCAAAATATTTACATTTAAACCATCATCCTAGGATTTTAATAGAAACTGATCATCTTCAAACAAAAAAAGTAATTTACTATAAGTATAAATAAAAAAAGAAGAAAAAAAAAAGATTCATACCTGCAATATTCTGTTGTGATAAGGCTCACTAAAAAACAACTGTTGTTGATAAAGAGGATCTAATGTGCGCCTGGCGGTTGTGGTCTTTTGTTTTTCAACACAATGTTTGCCTTCAATCAGGTACACTTTAACATAGGGAGCTAGAACAGAGAGAGAAATATAACTAGTTTAGCATAGGGAGCTAGGACACAGACAGAAATATAACTAGTTTAGCATAGGGAGCTAGGACAGAGAGAAATATAACTAGTTTAGCATAGGGAGCTAGGACACAGAGAGAAATATAACTAGTTTAGCATAGGGAGCTAGGACACAGAGAGAAATATAACTAGTTTAGCATAGGGAGCTAGGACAGAGAGAAATATAACTAGTTTAGCATAAGGAGCTAGGACACAGAGATAAATATAACTAGTTTAACATAGGGAGCTAGGACAGAGAGAGAAATATAACTAGTTTAACATAGGGAGCAAGGACAGAGAGAGAAATATAACTAGTTTAACATAAGGAGCTAGGACAGAGAGAGAAATATAACTAGTTTAGCATAAGGAGCTAGGACAGAGAGAGAAATATAACTAGTTTAACATAAGGAGCTAGGACAGAGAGAGAAATATAACTAGTTTAGCATAGGGAGCTAGGACAGAGAGAGAAATATAACTAGTTTAGCATAGGGAGCTAGGACAGAGAGAGAAATATAACTAGTTTAACATAGGGAGCTAGGACAGAGAGAGAAATATAACTAGTTTAGCATAAGGAGCTAGGACAGAGAGAGAAATATAACTAGTTTAGCATAAGGAGCTAGGACAGAGAGAGAAATATAACTAGTTTAACATAGGGAGCTAGGACAGAGAGAAATATAACTAGTTTAACATAGGGAGCTAGGACAGAGAGAGAAATATAACTAGTTTAGCATAAGGAGCTAGGACAGAGAGAGAAATATAACTAGTTTAGCATAGGGAGCTAGGACAGAGAGAGAAATATAACTAGTTTAACATAGGGAGCTAGGACAGAGAGAGAAATATAACTAGTTTAACATAGGGAGCTAGGACAGAGAGAGAAATATAACTAGTTAAACATAGGGAGCTAGGACAGAGAGAGAAATATAACTAGTTTAACATAGGGAGCTAGGACACAGAGAGAAATATAACTAGTTTAGCATAGGGAGCTAGGACAGAGAGAGAAATATAACTAGTTTAACATAGGGAGCTAGGACAGAGAGAGAAATATAACTAGTTAAACATAGGGAGCTAGGACAGAGAGAGAAATATAACTAGTTTAACATAGGGAGCTAGGACAGAGAGAGAAATATAACTAGTTTAACATAGGGAGCTAGGACAGAGAGAGAAATATAACTAGTTTAGCATAGGGAGCTAGGACACAGAGAGAAATATAACTAGTTTAACATAGGGAGCTAGGACAGAGAGAGAAATATAACTAGTTAAACATAGGAAGCTAGAACACAGAGAGAAATATAACTAGTTTAGCATAAGGAGCTAGGACACAGAGAGAAATATAACTAGTTTAGCATAAGGAGCTAGGACACAGAGAGAAATATAACTAGTTTAACATAGGGAGCTAGGACAGAGAGAGAAATATAACTAGTTTAGCATAAGGAGCTAGGACACAGAGAGAAATATAACTAGTTTAGCATAGGGAGCTAGGACAGAGAGAGAAATATAACTAGTTTAGCATAAGGAGCTAGGACACAGAGAGAAATATAACTAGTTTAACATAGGGAGCTAGGACAGAGAGAGAAATATAACTAGTTTAACATAGGGAGCTAGGACAGAGAGAGAAATATAACTAGTTTAACATAGGGAGCTAGGACAGAGAGAAATATAACTAGTTTAACATAGGGAGCTAGGACAGAGAGAGAAATATAACTAGTTTAACATAGGGAGCTAGGACACAGAGAGAAATATAACTAGTTTAACATAGGGAGCTAGGACAGAGAGAGAAATATAACTAGTTTAACATAGGGAGCTAGGACAGAGAGAGAAATATAACTAGTTTAACATAAGGAGCTAGGACAGAGAGAGAAATATAACTAGTTAAACATAGGAAGCTAGAACACAGAGAGAAATATAACTAGTTTAACATAGGGAGCTAGGACAGAGAGAGAAATATAACTAGTTTAGCATAGGAGCTAGGACAGAGAGAGAAAAATAACTAGTTTAACATAGGGAGCTAGGACAGAGAGTTAAATATAACTACTAGTTAAACATAGGAAGCTAGGACACAGAGAGAAATATAACTAGTTAAACATAGGGAGATAGGACAGAGAGAGAGAAATATAACTAGTTTAACATAAGGAGATAGGACAGAGAGAAATATAACTAGTTTAACATAGGGAGCTAGGACACAGAGAGAAATATAACTAGTTTAACATAGGGAGCTAGGACACAGAGAGAAATATAACTAGTTTAACAAAGGGAGCTAGGACACAGAGAGAAATATAACTAGTTTAACATAGGGAGCTAGGACACAGAGAGAGAAATATAACTAGTTTAACATACATAACATAAAATTACCCAGAATAAGTAAGCGATGAGTAAGCATTCTAGTTTGTATTTTATTATGCATCTTTAGTTTGATTTGTTTCATGCATGTATTATGGTTTGTTTTATGTCTTTTTTATAAAAAAAATACCTTCCCTTTACAGTATAGCGATGTTTACAATGCTTAATTGATTTATAATGAAACACAGTAACATTCTGTTATAAACATTATATTAAATTAGTACATTTTTTAAATAATCACAACTATACCCTTTAGACTAGCGTTTCCCAAACTTTTTCATTAACAGAACACTTTGCACATTCTAAGTATTTATCGGAATTCTCTTTCGCTTATTTTTAGAGAGATTAATTCACGTGGTGGCCAACTGGTTAATTATTCCAGTAGTTTGTGGAACACCTTTTCAGGCCTCGCAGAACACTAGGGTTCTGAGGAACACAGTTTGGGAAACACTGCTTTAGACAGATAAGCTCAACAATATGGAAACATAAGTACACCAGCGGCTAATTCAGAAAATCAGAAAGTTTACCTGGTAAAACTCTTGCACCAGGTTTTGACATAAGTCCACGAGCTCGTATAACTTCCACTTCAAGGTGGCCTTTGCGGTCATAAAGGCCAAGTTGGATTTCCCCAAGGCAAGGCGCTCCTAAAACTTGGCGACCAACTAACTGTGAAGGCCCTAGTCCATCCACAAACTCACCAAACTGACCCTCAGGGCCCAGCCGCATGCCAGTTGGAAGCCAAAGCCTACAAAATAGAGGGAAAAAAATTAACTCATGGTCACATTAAAAAAAAATATTTCTACAAAATGGTTAAGAGACCCATTAACAAAACTAAAGTGTATAGCACAAATATAAACGGCTGCCTGCCTGACTGAGTGCTTTAGGAAGGCTGCCTGACTGTGCTATGAGTTTTGGACTGGCAAAAAAATCAATTATAACCTGACTACTAAAGAGCCAGTCATTTAAAATATCTTTTTTGAGTGCTTTTTAAGAGAATATTTAGTCAAGTGCCATTGTTTTATAAAAGCTTAAAATAAATTCCCTTTGCTGAAAAAAAAAGAAAGTCGAACTATAACGGCCATGACCGTGTCCTACTTACACGCTGGATGAGTCACTGCTTATACTGCCTATACTGCCATCTGTCGAATCTTTGCTTGCCTGCTTGGACATTCCCCCTCGCAGATCTACAGGCCCTATCTCTTCACTGCGCTGAAACGAGCTGCGTTTTTTACCCCCTCCTGTTAGTCGACGAAAGAAAAAGAACAAAAAAAAAAGGCTGCTATTTGAAAGTTACACAATTTGTTACAGCACAGCTATGGTAGTGTGACTCCCTACTTCAGCTTTTATTTACAGACATTGTAATCACATTATCACTTCAACTTGATGGATTTTTTCCTTTACACATTATCAGAACTATTCTCAAATATTTAATCTAAATGCCCAAAGCTTAAAAAAAAAAAAAAGATATATTGGTGTGTTACTGGAATGACATAGGATCAGATGAAGAACGCTGCTCAAAACCGAGTTTCGGTGGAGAGATGTGATTGCGCCCTATGCTCTTCCCAGTAAAATAAATATGCATTCTTCGTTAGTGGTCTCGGTACTCCTATATGGTTGCGAAAGTTGGACACTGGAAGCTGAGGCTGAAGAGTTCAAACCTTTGAGAGTAAATACTACAGAAAAATGCTGGCTATCAGATACCAGGAAAAGAAGACTAACGAGTTTGTACTTTTATAAGTCAACACTTTGGCTAACAAAAAAAAAAAATAAAATAGGAAGAACTCCTAAATATTGTGGAGAGACAAAAGCTGAGCTGGTTTGATCATAGTGTAAGACATGACTCACTGTCTAAAGTCATCCTTCAAGGCACAGTGGAGGGAACACGAAGAAAGGGTCATCCAAAGAAAAGCTGGCGGACAATGTAAAAGAAAGGACCAGCCTCTCCCTTGATATTTTGCTTATAACAGCTGCTGCTCGGGGAAAGGTGGAGGGGTTTGGTGATGCAATTAGCCACAATACACTTATGACGAAAGTCAAGGAACAGATGAGATGATCTATCTAGGTTTTTAAGGGAGTGCATTAATAAGTATTCTAAGGTAAGCAACTAAAGGTAAGAGCACAAGTCTCTTGAAGCTTTTGGTAATTATCTTATTACATTCATAACTGTTGGCAGCACACAGAAGAAAGAAAAACTAGAAAAACACATTTGTGATGAGTGAATTTTTCAAATAAAATAAAAAAAAAAAACATAAGCAAACATTCTCCATCTAAATGAAATGAAATTCTGTTATTGAGAGTATCAGAACATGTAACACCAGATAGTAACACTCTAGCTGTCTCCTCACATTTGCATCTAAGAATAACATTCAGAAAATGAGTTTTGAAACAAAAAAAATAAGTTTATGCTTTCATCGCTTTTTTTTTTTCAAGAGAATTTCAAACATTGAAAAAATTACAACTACATGCAAAAGTTTGACCCAATGGACTGAGAGAACCAATATGTTTGAAATGGTAAGGACTAGTCTTAAACGTGTCTTGTAAACAGACATGGGGTAAACTATCATTTTGTTCGGAAGTTCATTATGTATATAGACTTTTCTATTTATAAACTATGAAGAAATTATGTATTTTGAATATGCCCTATTTTAAAACTGAAAATATATTATTTTTGAATATGCCCTATTTTAAAACTAGGAGAATCTCATCATTAAAAAAAAAATTGCTTTTGCCTTAATTGTTTATAATTTTCTATTTTTGTTTAATTTTTTTAAATACAATTTTGTTCAATTTTATAGAAATAAAATAAATGTAAATAAAAAAATGAAGTTATATCTTCTTCTCATCTTATATAATACACACGTTACTTCAAAAAAGATGATTACATCCTACGCGTCATGCATTTAGTCATGCATATTAACCAATGACTTAAATTCTGCCAAGTCACTGGTTTTCCTGGCTAGCTCAGGCAACCCATTCCATGCTCTAATAGCACTAGGGGAGAAAGGAGTATTTGTACAAATTTGTCCTAGCATATGGGATGAGGAATGTGCCTTTATCTTTGTGTCTTTCAGAGTATTTTATTAAATTTTGTTTTTGTATTTGAAGATTATGGTTCAGTGTTTTATGTATAATTGCTACTTTACTTTTGAGTCTTCTGTCCTGAAGGCTTTCTAAATTTAGTGATTTTACTATAGGTGTTACTCTAGTCAAATGTGAATATTCATTTGTTATGAATCTCACTGCTCTAGTTTGAGTCTGTTCCAGTTTCTTAATGTTTTCTTGAGTTGAGGGGTCCCAAATGGAGGATTCATATTCTATTACTGGCCTAACCAAGGTTAAATAACATTTTAGCTTTATGTTCTTATTTGATTTATAGAAATTTCTTTTAATAAATCCTAATGCTTTGTTTGATTTTTTTATAGTTTCATCAATATGTGGATTCCATGACAGTTTTTCATTTATTATAACACCTAGGTATTTTGTGTTTTTAATCTGTGTTACTGGTTTGCCATGAATAAGATAAGTGGAATTAATTTGTTTTATTTTTTTTGTTACTCTTAACAACTGACATTTTTCTGGGTGGAAAGACATGCTCCAATTTGATTCCCATTTCTGTAATTCATCTAATTCTCTTTGTAAAATATCTGTGTCTTGTGTTGTTTTTATTGTTCTATATATTATGCAATCGTCTGCAAATACTCTGACTTTTGTTCCTGAAGTAATGCAATTTGGTAATTCATTTGTTTAAATTAAAAATAGTAGTGGACCCAAGACTGTTCCTTGAGGTACACCTGAGTTTACTGTTATCGGTGTTGATTTAGAGCCATTTATTATTACAGTTTGACTCTCCCTATCAGAAAATCTTTAATCCACTGATGCAGTGGACCATTAATGCCAAAATATTTTAATTTTTTAAGCAAACTATGGTGGTGAACTTTGTCAAAAGCCTTAGAAAAATCTAGTAAGATAGCATCTATTTGTTCACTATTATCTAAACCTTTAGAAAAATCATCAATAAGTCCTATTAGTTGTGTTTCACATGATCTATATTTCCTAAAGCCATATTGGTATGGTGTGAGGACATTTTGTTTGTCTAAGTGGTTTATGATGTTGCTACATATTATGTGTTCTAGGGTTTTACATGTGATGCTGGTAAGTGATACTGGTCTGGAGTTTCCTGGGTCAGATTTTTCTCCTTTTTTAAAAAGGGGGGGGGGGTGACATTAGCTTCTTTCCAGTCCTTTGGTACTCTGCCCTGGTTAAATGAAGCCTGAAAGAGTATTTTGAACACTGGGGCTAGCTCATTGCTCTGAGTAATCTAGCTGGAATACCATCAGGTCCAGACGCTTTATTTGGTTTGGTGTTGGCTAATAGTTTTTGAATTCCATTTTCTTGTACTACTATATCTTCTATGTTGTCTACTTGGTTCAAATTCAGTAATATGTCTTTGTCTCCTGGGGCTGAGAATGCTGATGCAAAGTATTTGTTTAGGATGTTTGCTTTAGTTTCATTATCATTATGTATTATGTTATGTTCATCTTTTAATGGCGCTATGCCTGTTGTTTCCATTTTCTTAGACTTAATGTATGACCATAGGTTTTTGTTGTTATCTTTAGATATTACATTGTTTATGTATTCACTCTGCAGCTGTCTGCTTACTTTTTGGGTTAAGTGTTTAATTTTTATATACTTTTTGTACGTCCGTACAATCCCTTGTTCAAATCTATTTGTATTTTTGCTTGTTTGTTAAAAGTTTCTATTCTTAGTTGGTCAGCAATTAAAAAAAAGGAAACTTGTGCGGCAACTTTTAAATAGCTGAACTGCAACAAAAACATTTACAACTTAATTTTTTAAATAATTTGTAGACATAAAAAAAATCCAGACTCCACCAAGTCCATTGAATCAAAGAGAGTCTGTAATGCGTCCAATTATCTTCAAGTAATAAATAAAAAGCTATTGTAGACAAATATCTACATAACAACGAAAGCCTTAGAACAAAGTAAACTAATTCATCTCAGCATCTAAGGCAATAGTTTCATTTTTTTTTGGTAACAATTGAAATTCTTCCTTACTAATTACTAAGAAGTTAAATTATTTTTTATTTTAGCTTTAATCTTTTTTTTTTTCTCAACAAGATTTAATTGTTCCTCAAATGAGTTTTATTATGTAGATATATGTATATACACCTGCCAACTGTGAAGCACTGCTACTACGTCTATTCAGGCCTACTAGTGCTGCCATTTTGTGCCCTATGCTGGGTCTCCTTTTCCTACCCTCAGTCACACTGGTGGTTACAGCCGAATCAGAGACACTGCCATCGTTCTGATCAAACCCTTGACTGTCGCTGGCTGAGCTTTTGCTGACAGCCTGCTGCCGCCTTTGGGGTATGGTTGTCCGGCTCTCCATTTTGGAAGCAAATTCACTGATGAAAAAAAGAGATAAAGAAATTTCTAACCTCTTGATTACATTGATTGTTCTTACTAATAAATGTTTCACTTATTTTAATTGCCAGTGTTTATAGTCTAATGATAATGGCTGTTGATCATGTAGAATATACTTTTGGACTGTCATAATTGTTTGATTACTGATTGCCATCCCTGGCTAACATCTTGCAGCTAGTAATGTTGGAGTTATGATGTAATGTTTGAGCTAGGATGTAATGTTTGAGTTAGGATGTAATGTTTGAGTTAGGATGTAATGTTTGAGCTAGGATGTAATGTTTGAGTTAGGATGTAATGTTTGAGTTAGGTTGTAATGTTTGAGTTAGGATGTAATGTTTGAGTTAGGATGTAATGTTTGAGTTACGATGTAATGTTTGAGCTAGGATGTAATGTTTGAGTTACGATGTAATGTTTGAGTTAGGATGTAATGTTTGAGTTAGGATGTAATGTTTGAGTTTCAAATTTTAGATTTTAGATATGCTAACCACCAGAGTTAGATGATTTGGAGTTCCTCAAACCAAATTACAAATTTTAAGTCTCCACAAAGAGGTGTGGTGGCTGAGTGGTAAAGCACATAGCTTATGAACCAGGGGGTCTGGGTTCTAATCCTGGTGAAGACTGGGATTTTTTATTTCAGGATCTATAGGGAGCCTCCGAGCTCTAATGAGTAGCTGACATTAGTTGGGAAAAATAAAGGCTGTTGTTCATTATGATAGCCACAAGACACCTTTGTTAACCATAAGCCACAGATATATAACATAATGTACTTTATAGACTGCAAGGTATGAAAGTGGGACTTTACAAGTCTCCACAAGGGCTGAAAACCTGAACCCTCTGCTCTATCACTTTAAACCACTCAGTGGTGCAGAGGTAAATATACAATTTTTTCTAAACAGCCATGAAAGAAACTGCTATTAATAAAGATGGTAAGGTCTGAGTTTAACACCCAATACAAGCTCTTTTGTATTACTACATGATCACTTTGGCTTTCAGTAAACAACAATATGAAGTCTATTGCTTCAATAGATCACAACAAAACTTATATGAAGTGTAATTGTATATCAATTAGTTTGGATCAGTCATATGATTAAATTTGTTACAGATCTAGACTAGAGAAATAACATGTAATAACTTTTTACCAAACAGACAGATATACACAGAGAGAGTTAGTGGCAGCTTTGTAAAAACAGACACAAACTTCACATGTAATGTTTCATAGAAATTGTGATATGAATTTATCTTTTGTGTGCTTAAAATGTATTTTTAGGTGCACTTGTGTAATAAGCAAGAACATAAGACAAATTTACCTGAGTTTTCTCCTGGGTCTCTCTGATTGGGTGGACCTGACGCTGATTGTGCTAACCTTGCTGACCTCAGACATGTCACTGGTTTCCGACACATCACTTGCAACATCATCCGACATGTCCGGACTGAATTCTAAAGGTTTACAAAATGAAAAAAAAAAAGGTGAAGAACTATAAAAATAAGGGCTGGTACCTGCAGTAATAACATTATTTACAAATTAAAAAAAAAAATGATTTTCTATATTAAATATTATTTAATAATATATGACAGTAATTTGTCATTTAAAATGTAACAAAAAAAATGAAATGTGGACTTACTTTATATGGCCAAAACATAAGATTGTCAATACTTAAAAAGGATTTAGTATCATGAGGGAAAAAATAACACAAAAGAATACAAACCTGATGCATCAAGAAATAGATAGACAGCCATTTACTTACATTGAAACTTTTTAAAAAAGACTATATAGAGAAATGGAAGACCTATAAGTGACTTGTGATTTACCTTGTCTAGGGGACATTTAAATGTGAACTGGCTACAGCGAAAAAAGTCTTTTTCATGTAAATTTGTTATTTCATAAATAATAAAATAGGTGTGGAAAAGATTTATTTATCTATTTAATATTACTATCATAATAGTCCAAACTCTTAAGAGACCTCACCCCTGAACTAAAGAAAAACTAAAGAGCTAGATTCAACTATTAGCTAATGATTTAATTGTGAGTAGCAGGTCTTGGATTTTCAATAAACAATGCTAAGTGATAGAAGAAAATATTGTGCCCAAGACCTTCATACCTCAATGCTTTGAAGCATTTAGTTTTCATTTTTGTATAAACGTTAAGTTAAAAGACATCAACATAAATTTTTGCCCTTTCAGATCTTGTAATGTATAGGGCAGATAATGAAAAGATCATCTGTTTCTGTGGCCCACAGTTAACAAGGGTGTCATGTGGCCAGCACAACAACCAACCACCTTTCTCCAACAAATGTCAGGTACCCATTATAGCTGGGTGCACTCAGAGGTGCCCAAAGATCCCGAAATATAAAATCCCAGTCTTTACCTGGATTCGAACCTGGGACCCCCAGTTTGAAAGTCAAGTGCTTTACCACTCAGTCACCATACCGCCATATATATAAACTTTTTGTGACATCGATGATTTACCTTTATGTCTTCTAGATCTATGATGGGCCCTCTCTGTGTCCCGTCCTCTCTCATAGTTACGCTCCAAAGCTCTTTCACGCATTCTCTCTACCCTGTCATGAGAGATGCTACGATCATGTCCTCTATCTCCCAAGTCACCATGGCGATCACGGCGTCTGGTAGACCTGGAATCACCCTCTGGGTGCATGAGTGGTGTCCCCTGCCCTTGTTGTGCCAGCTTCATTTTCATCTTCATAATTCTTGCTCTTTCTTCAAGGTCTTGCGTCACTGAGAAAGTAACAAAGAGACAAATAAGATTTATACTAAGATTTATATTAATACCAGAGTGCATTTTCTAAGATTCTACAGCAACAATAAACAAAATTAAAGCATAAGAAAAAGGCAAGAAAGCCACATAATAAACAAATGTTTGAGAGTTTACAAAATACATTTAATGGTAAAGAATGTCCTCACTAGCATATCATGTGTTTTAACTCTTTAAAGTAAAATGTAGTTTAAAAAATGCATGTCTTAACATGCTATGTTTAATTTCTAGGAAAAAGTTTGTACCCAATAAGGAAGGACTTCTCTTTCCCAGACATATATTTTTTTATTCTAAATACCAGAAAGTTTTTAAATAGTAATACCAGAAATAGTTATTAACAGTAATACCAATAAGTTTTTAACAGTAATACCAGAAATAGTTATTAACAGTAATACCAATAAGTTTTTAACAGTAATACCAGAAATAGTTATTAACAGTAATACCAGAAAGGTTTTAATAGAAATACCAGAAAAATACCTTCTATTAGGGGCATTATATTGTCTGAAACAATGTAGAAACTCATAGAGTGTGGTTTTGTTAAGATAATAAAGAGGAACATGTAACATGATCAAAACTTTCATGGGCAAAGAAATGGACTAAAAGCGATGATTGTAATAAAGTATAGGAGTATATGTTGATTTATCGCAGCTCCTGTTGTTTTGTAATACTGACAAGGCTGACCATCGCAGCTCCAGTTGTTTTGTAATACTGACAAGGCTGACCATCACAGCTCCTGTTGTTTTGTAATACTGACAAGGCTGACCATCGCAGCTCCTGTTGTTTTGTAATACTGACAAGGCTGACCATCACAGCTCCTGTTGTTTTGTAATACTGACAAGGCTGACCATCGCAGCTCCAGATGTTTTGTAATACTGACAAGGCTGACCATCACAGCAGTTGTTTTGTAATACTGACAAGGCTGACATCACAGCTCCTGTTCTTTTGTAATACTGACAAGGCTGACCATCACATCTCCAGTTGTTTTGTAATACTGACAAGGCTGACAATCACAGCTCCAGTTGTTTTGTAATACTGACAAGGCTGACCATCGCAGCTCCAGTTGTTTTGTAATACTGACAAGGCTGACCATCACAGCTCCAGTTGTTTTGTAATACTGACAAGACTGACCATCGCAGCTCCAGTTGTTTTGTAATACTGAAAAGGCTGACCATCGCAGCTCCTGTTGTTTTGTAATACTGACAAGGCTGACCATCACAGCTCCAGTTGTTTTGTAATACTGACAAGGCTGACCATCACAGCTCCAGTTGTTTTGTAATATTGACAAGGCTGACCAATACAGCTCCAGTTGTTTTGTAATATTGACAAGGCTGACCATCGCAGTTTGTGTTCTTCTGGCCACTAATGCTTGCAGAATATTTTTTTCATTGTACTTAAATCACATTGAATTTATAAGCACCTCATTCTAAAAAAAAACTTTCTATCAAATATGTTATGGTGAAATAAATGAATAATTCCTTTCAGAACAGATAAACAGATTGTAATAAAAGTCTGGATTCAAATAAGACTTAATTTTAAATCAGTATTCAAAGGAAAGGTCCACTGCCCAGCAATACCTGTCTGTGATTGTAAATAATCCCAAGTTTGACAACTAGCTTTTGCGTTTCCGCTAAATTAAGTAACATTTTTTTGGAACCAAGATAACATTAATTTATTTAAATTATGTAGAATATAGAGGCCAGCCTTTAAAATGGGGCATAGTGGCTGAGTGGTACAGTGCTTAGCTTTTGAGTGAAGGGAGTATCAGGTTCAAATATTGGTGAATACTGGTATTTTGAATTTGGGATTGTTAGGACGTACCTGAATCAACCAAACTCTTATTGGTAGCTGACATTAGTTGGGGAATGTAAAGGCAGTTAGTTGTTATGCTGGCCACATGATACCCTCATTAGACATCTGCCATATAAATAGATGACTTTACATTATAGATCGCAAGGTCTGAAATGGGTACTTTCCTTTTTTTTACTGTTAAAATAAATGAATCAAACAGTATTGGCCAGTTATTATAAGATGATAAGAATTTTGAGATTATTGTAATCTATTAAATTAATCAGAAATATCAAAAGCCTGTGTTCTTCACAACACAAGGGCTAACAAACGTACCTCTGTCCCTGCTGGCTTTCTGAGCTTCTAGTGGTATGGCGGGAAGCTGTCTTTTCTTAGGTGAGGGGGTGCTGGAGGGAGTTCCTCCCAGGGATCTGGATGATGAGGGTGGAAATGACCGAGGAGATGTGCCAAGTTGTCTGGGGGTGAAAAAATATTTTTATATTATTTTCTTGCCATTTGGCACGGTATCAATTTTTAAAAAGTTGTTATGATAACATGAGTCAAAGTAAAATATGATGTTTGCACTTATGTATATAGGCCTAACCATGGCCACATTTTTATATGCTAGTGAGTCATGGACGCTTACTGCAGAGCTAGAGAGGAGGATCCTGGCAATGGAACTGAGATGCTATAGAAGGATTCTAGGTATTACATTCATAGACCGCATCACAAACCAAGAGATTAGAGACAGGGTTGCTGCAGCGATTAGACCCCATGATGACCTGCTAACTATTGTAAAAAAATGCAAGCTAAAAATCTATGGCCATATTACAAGATCTTTGGGGATCGCGAAAATCTTCCTTCAGGGAGCAGTACCAGGAAAAAAAGAAAGAAGAGGCAGACAGAGAAAGCGATGGGAGGACAACATAAAAGAATGAAAGAGGTTCTAACTAAGGCAAAAGACAGGAATGGAGAAAGATGGTCAATGAATCTTGCATGGTGCCCCAACAGTCCAAAACACTAAGGGATAGGTAAAGGCAGAGCTTTTTTTTTGTGACAGTACGCACCGGTATGAAATACAGGCACCTTTTTCAATGTGGGGAAAAAATTACTTTTCTTGTATTTTAACATTTATTATTAATTTATTAGTAGTTAAAAGTCAGGCAATCCATCACTGAGTACGGGCACTGAGTACCAGCACCTAATCACTGAGTACCTGCACCTATTTTTTTTTTACAAAAAAAAAAGCACTGGGTAAAGGTAAATATAATCATCAAGAGCTAGCTGTAATTATGTGTGGGCTGTGTAGCTACTTGGCTACCAAACAAGGGCTATTTGGGATTGAATTAGTACGTAGACCAATAATATTTAATTGAGATAGAGATTGACTGGTGCTGAATTCTGTTTGCTAAGTGCACAAAAGAAGCTATGAAACCTTCTCTCAAATACAGGCTTCCGCACATGTCCCAAAGGTGAAGATTATCAAATGGTAGAACTAGCTGTGATCCATAGATTTGAGACGGTGTCCGACATTATATTATTTTAGTTAAATGCATATACTGTTTGTTGAGCATCAACATCAATCCTACCCTAACTACTGCTACACGTACCTCATATCAGGGGGAGACAGTGACCTGGAGGCATCCATCATGTGCATGTGAGCTGGTGATCTTGATCGGGACCTGGAGTTCTTTGCAGATCCGTCTCGAGAAGGTGATCTTGACCTCTGACCAGCTCCACCCAGGTCTGGGACTTCCAGTTTATCTGCTGCTGACTGGTGGCGCTGTCTGGCACTGAGTTCATCCCTGGCCACAACTGAAATTAGACAAATTAGTTTATAGATATATAATATATAGCAAAAATAATTTTTACCTCAGTGCACATAGAAAACAAAATAAGGACACTTAAAAAATTTATAACAAAATTGAAATATTTTCATAAGTTATACAGAATAAAGATTCTTTCCAATATTTTACATACATTAGAAAAAAAAAACAATAAAAAATTTTCCAAATGTTGTGAAACTTTCTTAAACATTTGTATAAAATAAAGTACTACTATGAAACAGGATTCAGCATTTTTATTTAAGAATTTTAACAAACATTGAAGAAAAATTTACTATTAATTAAATAATTTTGCATAAATTCTCCTCTAATTGTTAGAATGTACACAAAAAGCATGTTGAACCAATAGAGACAATTTTTCTGATTACTGATAGAACAAATAGCTTGCAACCAATCACTAGAATCTAATATTGTGTCATTGCCTATAACAGTGACTCGAGACTCACATGTAGTGAGTCCACAATATTTGGGAAACACTGAACTATGACTAAGTCTTTTTTTTTCTACCAGGCATTAACTAACTAAATTCTACAAACTAAACAATTATGTTGAAAACCATACTATGAACTATTATTAAACAATATACTGCTCAATAAGAGAAAACAAAGTAATAAATAAAAAGATCTCTACAAAAATGTCCAAAGTTGACAACTCTTTTTCTTTAAAGCTTGGTAAATTACAGTCTAATCAAAATTTAAACTAAATAACAAGCATAATCTTCAATGACCTTAGCTTCTATGAGGATGTGTTTGGCAGAATTAATTGAAACCACAATTCCAAATTTTTATCAGTGAACAATGGCATACTTTCTGTCTTCTTTTTTAAAATTTTTTTTAATGTTATGCAATAGAAGTAAGAAGAAACCTGAAAGTCCAGTAACTCTACATTTTATTTAGGAGCTATTTAAATATTATTACTAAAAACAAAATCAAAGGTTTTTAACAATGAGCAAAATCTGACTCATAATACAATAATATTGAATGTATTCTGAGATGATAATGTAATAATCACATTCGATTTTCCACAGTGCAAATTGTAGAATTGGTCATGTTATTTCCACACAAGTGACCTAGATCTAGACCAGTATAATAGAATCAGAAATGATGATTATATTAAAATATAGGCTAGTGTTTTCAAGTCAATTAACACTATAGAGAGTTAAGTCTAAGTCATGCTGACACTGACCACTATAAAGAGAGAGCACAACAAGCCACAATATTTCCACAGACTGACAAGTTGTAACAAAAGCTTAGAGGATTTGTTCTATCAGAACTCTGAATTTATCACAGCACAATATTGTATGCAGAGTAGCCAAACAGCTCTAGAGAATGTAATGTCACTGGACATCAAGAAGACCAATAAAACAAGCTGCTCAAAATGACATAGCAAATCACTTTCTACATTTTTGTATTCACAAGAGAATAACATAATTACACAAAGCTATTTTCATTGCCCTGTAATTAAATAATTTTCACAACATTTTGTATTATTTTTTAAAGTGTTAAGACTTGTTCACAATGACTAAGACACTAGAACATATAATTTATAAAGAGCCTTCAAATCATAGTGTCTTTTACATATTACATGATGAGCATTAAAGCAACTAATTTGGAAGGGACACATCTTAATTTCTAATAACAAATTGTTACAAAAATATTTCAAAACTCAGAATTGGTTTAACATTGACATTTGTGTTACAAAGAATAACAAACTAAATGAGTCAAGTTAAAACCCAGAAAAAATGTCGAAATGCGTTTTTTTTAAATGTATACAATTTAAAGAAGAACATACCTGGTAAAGATAATGTGCATAATATAATATTTTTTATTGGTATTCTGTTGTGTGGGCTAAAATCTAAATGTGTATCAAAACATTTCTACTTTTTTATCTCTTCACTATGCTATGAGCTCAATATATTTCAGATCCATTAATTGTTCATTATACAATAAATATACACCTGTACTAATTATAGTTTATATATCTAATCAAACCTTTGACCTAAGATAAAAAGTCTTTCATTTACACATAACACAATTGCCTATTAAAAAAAAATATTTTGGCTTTCCTTATTTATTAAAAAAGGTACGTATAAAACAATAGCTTATACAAGATAATCTTTTAAGAACTTACAAAAAAACAATATCTACACTTAAGTAATAGTTTGACAAACATAATGAAAGTATTTTTTCAAAACATCTAAATGTAAATATTAGAACATTTTTGCCAAGTACTAAAATATATAACATAAATAGTCAACTGCCAACTCAAGTAGACTAACTATATAAATAAGTGAGCTAAAAGAAGACCCAAGTTAAGATGTGGTTCATACAGTAGGAAATAAAGGATAAATTGAATGGTGTGGGTAGCAAGGGGTTAAAGTGCTTGTGTTCTTATGTGCACAAAACTGCCTCTCTACTGCACTGATCATATCATTGAAGGTTGGATGCACACTCACACGAGACATGACTCTACACAAGGCACATACATCTAGATATCACTGCACAAGGTTTGTATTGTATACTGCAAACAAAGAAATTTCTAACACTCTAAAGAAATATTAAATATATATGGGTAACAATCAAATAATTGGCAAATATCATATCAGTCTACAGGCTGTGGAGGCAAAATAAAGGTAGCAACTACATCCAGAGAGGACTGCGGTGAAATCAGCGAATAGTGCAGGTTCAAGGCTATTTTACTGATAGATATATAGGGTAGGCATACACAATTTGTTTTTTTTAGAGGGCAGCTATACCTGTGCTGCTACGACTTCTATGAGTTGCTGTGTTTGCTGTGGATGAATCCGCATCCTGTCGAGCACTACTGGTATCTGACAAGTCCTCTGAGCCCATGGTGGTTGGACTGCAAGAACTTCCCAAGGAGCTCACACTAGCAGTGCCGTCCCCTCGACTACTCCCTTGACCACCTAAATTAAATTGAGCAGTTCAACTACATGTGCCTAGCACTTGGATGATTCAAGCAAGTGCTGCTTGTTATTCATAAACATCAAAAACTTACAGGGGATGTATAATAATATGGTGAGGAATGAAAAGAATGAAAACATCTATAGGAAATCACATAGCCAATGACACAATACTATTTGCACAAATAGTTTGTATTTCTTTGAATACTAAATACCCATTAACTGTGCATATCTCCATCAAGATTGCAATGTTTCAATGACTTAAAAGAAGCCTATATTTTAAGGTATTAGGTATTTAAAGGTTTTAGGTTTCAACAAATATTTCAAATACTGTTTAAGCTATTTATATCAGCTTAACCCAACTGATATATTCAAAAATATAGTATATAGTAAAAAAAACATTCAGTTTGTTCCAACTTCTGAGGCTTCAATGAATTTAATAAACTTCAATTTAAATAGATGAAGTCAGACTTATTTAAAGACAACATTAGCACAAAACACACACATTATGATGATCCAGACCAGTGGTTCTCAACCATTTTTGGCTTGAGAAATTCAATAATTTTATTCATTTCAAGTAGCCTGCCACTCAGATATGTTGTAACTAAAATGTCAATATGATCTAAGAAGACCCAATCATTTTTTTTTAAATTGTCTTTTCTTATAACAATACTGACAATCCTTCAAAAAAGATCGTAGACTAAAACTTATTGTTTTCCAAAACAAAACTGTATGGGCTGAGTAATGGCTAATCAAAAAATAAAGTAACACTAGATCAAAGTTAAGATGAGATGTAGGAAGACATTGTAAAGTGGAGCAGCTCTGAGAGAAATTAGGAAGTGGTCGAAAGGGTAAGTATTATGAACATGGCTTGCCTTGGCTACCTATGAAGGGGGCTTTAGGTTCAACACCCAACTCATGCAGAGTTGTGTTAACTGAGTG
The DNA here is from genome assembly GCA_036873155.1 of Biomphalaria sudanica. Taxonomy (NCBI): domain Eukaryota; kingdom Metazoa; phylum Mollusca; class Gastropoda; family Planorbidae; genus Biomphalaria; species Biomphalaria sudanica. The sequence goes on along the minus strand of JAZGLO010000568.1, from coordinate 748,219 downwards.
CCTAAAGGCAGCACGGCAAACCTTCTACCAGACATCCCCTCCCCTGGTCCAGAAATGAGATTGAACCATAGCGCTCTGAGCATGCTATAAGCATGAGAGTAATGCTCTTTAAAAGCTATAATTTATTTATATCAAACCTGATCTATTGTGAACAATTAACATTTCCAATTTCCTTACGCCACAATTACTAAATAGTGAATGAATATGAATTGCTCTATTTTCAATAAATATTTGATACTATCTAAACACATTGGATGGAAAATGAGAGACCCTTAAAAAACATAATCATACAGAAAAAATGCCTTCAAGGGTGATGCATTATAATACTCAGTCATGTGGATACTTTCAAGGGTGATGCATTATAATACTCAGTCATGTGGATACAAGAAAGCAGAGCTAGCAGATACTGTGTGGTGTTGTAAAGCCAACAGGCATTTTGAATCAATTCTGCATTTCTTCAGAAACAAAAATTTAATTGTTGCCCTTGTGTGTATTAGAATCATCAAAATCGTACTTGAAATGAATAGTGGTACTAAGATTGATATAAATGAGAACCCGTATTACAATTTATAAATTGAGATTCAAAATTCATTTGCCCTAATGAGCTTACAACTCCCAGAGCTTTCTATCCTTTAAAGTTATCTTCATCATTGTTCTTTAAGATATGAAGTGTTCTAGTGAGGACATACAAACTACAAACTTTACTTGATTATTATAAGTCATTTTTTCTATTTTAATTTTGGTATAATGTAAAGCGGTGTCTCACAATCAGTGTATTTAGCAGAACACTTTGCTTATTAATTATTTTTTTTTGAGAGATTAATTCACATGGTGGTCTACTAGTTAATTATTTCCAGTAGTTTGTGGAACACCTACTCAGGCCTCCCGGAACACTAGGGTTCCATGGAAAACAGTTCGGGAAACACTGATGTAGAATATTCTTGTTTTCCCTATTATGTCTTGGCATCTCAACAACATTTTATTCTATAAATTAAATCATTTAAAATCAATACTTATGATAATTGGGGAACTCACTGGCTGCTGGATTCCCAATTTTTTCTCCCATAAGTCAAAATTAGAATAAGCGTAGATCATTTTCTAAAAAGTATGATGGTATTTTATTTCAAGAATATTTTGCTAATTCTGTAACTAACCTGGTACAACACCTATGCTGTCATCAAAGTCCAATTCTGACATGTCACTGTCGCTGAGCCCCCTGCTGCTGACTGGTGGTGACAGGTGGTCTTTTCGTACATCATATGGATCTTGACTAGTTTTCTGGAGGCATAAACAAAGAAAAGAATTGATTATCTTAAACATACAGTAGAACGTCGTTTATCCGAACGTTTATTATCCGGAGCGTCAAATATCCGGACCAGTTTTTTTTTATCAACCACATGTACTGTGATGCACATATACTGTATGAATACGAAAAATAAGTGATTATTTTCCACAATAAAGGTAAAATTGCGACATTTGTCACCTATTTTGCTCGTTCTTCACGCACGTGTCCCGCATGTGATGATTTTCAATATTTGTATAGTGTCCGGTTGCATATACTGCATGGATCGCTTCGGTTTTCGGTTATCCGAACAATCGCGTATCCGAACGGTGTCCGGTCCCAATTGAGTCGGATAAACGACGTTCTACTGTACTATGAAAATACAGTAACTGAACTATGTTAAGGTTTCCTTTAAAATCCTTGCCATCCCAAATACAAGTGAAAAAAGGTCCATTTTACTTACAAATGAGTCCAAATTAGATGTAAAACAAATGCTAGTTTACTTACAAATGAAAGTATGTTACATAATCCTGACAAAATGTCCTGTACTGAATAAATTTGTTACTCTTTGCTTATTCCATATTTTATAATCCTTTTATTAGGTTTGGTTTACGCTCACGGAATTTTTGTTAATAGTATGATATTTTAAAGTTGCTTTTAATAGTTCTCATGTAAAGTATGCACTTAGGACTGTCATCAAAATGATCCACAGTTCAAACCCTGCCCAAACCTATTGCCTGCTGTCTTGCAGTATAATAATCTTCATTTTAAAGAAATGCCAGAAACTTGTAAAGCAAAGAAAAAAAAAGTTATCTTTTATGTGAATAAATAACTATACTTAAATACTGAAAGGGGAACTTTACTAGCCATGAAAGTCACAAAATGTATGGCCCTGTGAAAAAACATCCAGGTGGATGGGATAGTTTATCATTGTGGATGGGATGGTGGATGGGATAGTTTACCATTGTGAATGGGATGGTGGATGGGATAGTTTACCATTGTGAATGGGATGGTGGATGGGATAGTTAACCGTTTTATTTTTGCTAGAACATGTTGAGGAAGCCCACTGGAAGAAATATTTCTTTTCCCATTAGCCTATCCTTCTACCCTAACAGATGTTTCCAAAAATGAGGTCACCAAAATGAGATCGGGAAAGTACCCTCGTCCAGAAGTGTTCACCACACAGCCTGCTCTCTCAGTTTCTTAGACTTCACAATGGAATGGAAGCCATGGTCTGTAAAATATTTTACACGTTTCCAATGTTCCTTTAGAGTTGAAGATAATTTACATCCTAACCTAAATCTCCTGCAGGATGATGGGGGGGGGGGGGGGGGGGGGATTGATGGCTATGAGCAGGGTATGAACCTGGGACCATCGAGACAACAGAATGATAGTCCAGTGTTCATACTGCGCACCCAGGCAGTTATTGCATTGTCATACATACCTGATACCCCCCCCCCCCCCCACTCTCCTGAATATATTGAAAATATTACCATTCACAATTAAGTTTCTTAACAAAAATAAACTCCTGCACAACTTGTTTATTTATACTTACTGTGCGTGGTGAGGAAGCTGGCAGTGGAATGCTTGCGTTGTCGTGATGATCAAGTTGATACCAGTAAGGTTCGTCATTAAGATTGGCAGTAGTTAAGTCTATTAACACCTGCAGACATAAAGGCCATTGAAATGAAGTTTTCATGACACAATAAGATAATGTTCAAAAGTTTTTTAGTATAAAAAGATTGTAAAACTATTACTACTGACAGCTAGCTAGAAAAACAAGTTTTTTAATACTGAAGTTGGAAAATGTACTATGGGTGAGAAACATTGATAGATAAATGCATTTTTTTATGGGGTTTGTATTCATATATGAAAAAAAATCTTCTACTATATAAGATTTAAGTGACATAAATTTTTAAAATAAGGATAATATTAAAATTTTATTCAATTGTCTGAGCTGTCTGCATTATGGGCCAACAACAAAAGATATCCAGATTTCCAAAGATTTTCTATCATGGAAAGAGAGAATCACATTAAGTGTTCAATTGAAAATACAAAGAATATGGTCATTATGGTCAGGTGCATATTTTAGCTAATAGTCTTAATGGTGCATTATCGAACATTTCAAATGCATGTATTTTTAATATCACAATAGTTAAGCATAAATGTCCCATTTGTAGGACTCTAATGGTTATTTATTTCCATGATCTTTTGTTATGGTTTCAGCTCCTTAAGATGTTTACCCCATTTAGATTGCAGAAATTTTACTACAGCTGCTTTTGTTCCATTCACCACCATCACCATAAAAAGTAAAGTAAAGTAAAGTACCTCCAATCACACCTTGCAATCTATTAGGCAGATCGTGTAAAGGTCATCTGTTTCTGTGGCCTACGGTTAACCATCACCATAAAAAGTAAACTAAAGTACCTCCTATCAGACCTTGCGATCTATTTGGCAGATGATGTAAAGGTCATCTATTTCTGTGGCCTACGGTTAACCATCACCATAAAAAGTAAACCAAAGTACCTCCTATCAGACCTTGGGATCTATTGGGCAGATGATGTAAAGGTCATGTTTCTGTGGCCTACGGCTAACCAACACCATAAAGGAATAGTAAATACTAGGACAGAAGTGTTTTATTTTGTTCCATAAACTACCATCACCGCAAAGAGTAGTTTTAATTTAAGGACATATGTCTATTATTTACTTTTAGGGACCCAGCTTGTCGCCCATTATATAAGTGTTGGTCTAGTGATTGTGTCTGGGCCCATTTATCAGTCTCTGGTGGACTAATGTAAACTAATATTAAACTACGACCTGACAATTACCTCTCCCAGAAATTCAGAGGCTCCAACTCGGTCATAATCCCAAACTGTAATCTCCAGCAGCCGTTCATGCATATCTGACTCTTTGACTGGACAATAAATGAATGTCTGGTTCCAAGTGGGGTCAATAGTGCTGGCTACAGTCTTTGTTCGCCTTTTGCTCTTTTCACTAGTTATAATTTTAAAAAAAACAAAACATATCAGTTATACATTAACTCAAAAAACAAGGATTTACTGCTGCAGGGGTAAACGACAATAGAAAATACGAAAAACATGTATATATGTAACCCTGCCGGACCAAGTAAAACAAAGAACGTTTGGGCCACGAGGCCTTTATCAGCTACAAAACACCCTCCAACCTAATGGGATCAACAACCAGCACACTTTTATTTAATATGCGATGGGCACTAACACTACGGTACCCCCTTGTCCCATTCATCTTTGCCTGACATCTCCGCCCCCTTCCAATTTCTCGCGCCTTTACACCAGCGTAGCTTATTTCTTTTCTGCCTCGATAGAGAACAACATCGGACAGATAAGTTAACTTAAGACTATTTTGTGCTAATTGTTTGTTTTGTTTCATCTTCAGTCTACATATACATGTATAAACAAAAGCAAGTATTCATATATGAGAATTTCTAGTGTGTATATATATATATATATATTTTTTTTTAATTATTATTATTCCAACTCAACATGAGCAAATTTTTGTTTTAAACTGAAGGGGAACTTAAGAAATTTTCTATTATAATCACCAGGTACAATGACAGTTAGAACTAATAGAACATAACATTAATTCTTCAGATTGGTAGTCATTTCCCATTTTCTCATTTTTGCCCCAAAAATGTTTCCAAGATGAGCTCAAGAAAATATCTCTCATGCTTCCTTAACAAATTATTCAACTAAGTGAGGCCTGGTCACCATCTACGTAAGTATCAAGAAAATATCCACTCAAACCACAAAAATTGCAATTTAACTGTTAAATAAAATATTTATCAGTGTGTAACAAGTTGGTAAAACTTTTCAGAGATACTGATTATCTTACCTTCTGTCTGGCAGCATATACATTTTACAATATGGGTTACGGAACTTTCCATTCTCAGTCAAGGGGAGATCAATGGCACTAATAATTGAGACTATGAGCTGATAACTCTGCACATCATACCATAGTTTAACCTTGTAAATAAATAAATATTTGGACACCTTCAAGAAAGTCGTTTATTTGCTTGTAATGAAAAGCAAACATTGTCATTTTTTAAACACATTTTTTAAAATTGTATATTATTATCAATGTGCTTTAAAAAAAATTTGCTAAAAAATAAAATTCATAGTTGAGTACTCTTAATTATTCCCCTTTGAACTTCTTTTTAATTTTAGAAGATTTATATGTGTAGGACTATTAACTGAATGATAGCTAAATTAAAAAAAAAAAAACACTCAGTGTTGAATTCTTTGTATAAATTTGTACTGTTTAATAATTATGTCCATAGTGACTTCTTTATGAATATTGAAAAAATACCACCACTATCGGTGTTGTGCATGCCTGTGCAGTCTACATACAAATATACTATTTCTTACTGCCTTGCAGATGTTTACAGTCTGTACAGATATTGTTCTTCTTCTGTTGTTCTAATATTGAGCATCAACATAACCTCATATCTCAACAAGCTTCTACATCAAATTGTTACTAAAATAGTATTTAGTTTCATTTTTTTTTATGTCAAAGTTTTTACTATTGTTAAAAAAAATAAATTCTCCACCACCATTGTCAATATTGCGCATGCTTGTGCAGTCTACAGAGAAATAATATATTAAAGAGGGGAAGAGGAAAAATTAAAATTATATATAGAGAGAGAGATAGATAGATAAATATAAAATAACCTTCAGTACGACTCTAATTGCCCCTGTGACCAAAAAAAAAATATATATATACCGATATACTGACTCTAGCAGACATGATTTCCACCTTGATGATGAGGAAGTAGTTTTCCAAATCTCAAGGGAGGAAATCAAAAATTGTCATTAAAAGGGAGACAATAAAAGAAACAATATAAATGTTTAAATGCCTATGTTCACATAAGTGTGTACACACATAGATGTGTATGCACGTTTGATAGAAGTTAATATAAAGAACTGGGGGTAGCAAAGCACAAGGGAAACAACCATAAGCAAAGTAGACAAAGTGGAAAAAAATGTGACTACGATGTTTAAAATGTTTTAATATCCTTTAAGTTTCTACTTTCACTTTTTGATTGTTTCTATTTCGTTACCTATTGTTGACATTCTCACTACATATATTTTGATAACCTTGAATTTCAAAAATATTCATTATATGCTATTGAAAAAAAAATAACGCCATATACAAAGCAATTTAAAACGTTAAAATATTATGACAACCTAAATGTAACTATATGCATTGCTGTTTTGCAATCATTGTACTTTAAAATGTAACTACTTAATTTGTACTCTTATCAATAAAATATGCATCTTTTTGTTAATAAATAAAGGAAAAAAAAAAAAAAAAAAAAGCTTAATAAAGAGGCCAATAGCCCAAAAAAGAGGCAAAGAAAAGAGGCAAAGGCCCAAGGATTCCTAGGGTGTAAACAGCTCGACAACTGAAGTCAAAAGCTAAAAAGCTGAGGTATCCTTAAAAAAAAAAAAAAAAAAAAGCACCCAGTGTTGATATATCATGACAATAATCTCATAATTAACTAAGAATCCTACAAAAGTTTATGATTTAGCAAAAAGTGTTAATGTGTTTATTGCTTTGTTTGCTTTTTACATGTTTCAAATGTTCCTTCAGTATCAAAGATTATAAAATCCTAACCCAAATCTCCTTCAGAATGGCCGGAGAAGGCAGGGGCAGAACTGAACCAAGGACCATCAAGACAACAGTCCAGACTGCATATCAAACAACCAGCCAGCTGTTATTAGGATAGTATTTTGGTATGGCTCTGTAAAAACATTTATTGCAACCAGTCCAACTTCTGGCCTTCAGGTGTGGCTCAGATACTGAGTCTGACGGAACTGTTTTCACTAAGAGAGCTCCCTGATCTGGAAACCACTGCGCATTTCATCTCATGTATTGGTCTACTCATCTGAACACTCCAACATAATCATTGAGAACGAAGAAGAAGAAGAAAACTAACAGGAGAAGAGGAAAGGCGAGAAACTGGTGCCTAAACTAGTAAGCTTTGGGCAGGAGGGACTCAATAGCCATTGCTGGCTACCTACCTAGGAGAAGGAAAACTGTGAATTCAAACCTCTGCTGCCTTGCAGCTATACCCAATCATCAGAATGAATTCTGGAGTCAAGGCTTCAGGAGTCCACCCTGAGGTAAATCAGGTGCCAGCAAGCCTAGGCAGTTTAAAGCACTCAATGCTACACACTGGCAGAGCCCGCGACACCCCTTATCCCAAACTATATCGGCACTTTCCATTCCTTTAGCTGTGTCTAGAGGGGTTAACTGACATGTTGGCAATATTATTCCAACCATCGCTAATGCCCAGGCTTTCATCACATTCCAATGAGATAATCCGTTGCCGCTTCGCAATTGAAGGTGGCCATTAATAGAGACATATTTCTTTTTAATTTTTTGGCAAACAAGAGATTAACATAGAGCATAAAAAAATGTAACAGTAAGCAGGATGATGAAAACTGATGAAGTTTATCTCAAAGGTCTTTATATCAATAAAAATCTGAAAGAAATATGTTTTGCATTTTTAAGCTACATCATTTGACCAAAAAAATAAATAAAACTAACATTAAAACTTTAAAGGCATCATGACTGAGGTGAAAAATATGAATGGACATTAACAAATGCTGACCTGCAACTTTCCTGTGATTGGAGGAGAAAGCGGCCTTGAGCGCAATCTTGACCTTGGCTGAGGTTCTGGCACCACAGTCCTCCGAGACCTTTGATTATCTGGTATTGCCTCTTTGAGACCATAATCTAAAGAACATATGTACATGTTTTCAAGTCTTATACAATTTTTATAAAATGTAAATTATCAAGAGCCTCTAAGCAATAACCTACAACATTATTTAACATAGTCCAGTAATTTTTACATAATACATACAGAGGCATATTTAATAAGATGTTCAAATCTCAATTTTTGTAATATAATCTCCCAAAACAGCCTTTCTTTAGCTTTAGCGAAAACAACTTACAATTACAATATTTTTTAAACAATTAAATATGTCATTACTATCAGGGGAAAATGCAACCAAAGAAAGATGAGACATCCAGCACTCAAAATTTACCAAGTGCAAGAATACAGGTGCTGATTATTAATTATTATGATTGTTTGTATTGGCCTCCTTCAGTCATAGAATGACTATGGTTCATCTCAGGGCACACTTCCTCATGTGGCTGTGGAGCCCTATTTTGGAGGCTTTCATCTCACTTATTCAAAGCCCTAACAGGTGCTGATAAGTGTACTAAAATTGCCACATCTTATCTTATCTTATATAATACAGACGTTACTTCAAAAAAGAAGATGATTACGTCCTACGCGTCATGCATTTAGTCATGCATATTAACCAATGACTTAAATTCTGCCAAGTCACTGGTTTTTCTGGCTAGCTCAGGCAACCCATTCCATGCTCTAATAGCACTAGGGAAGAAGGAGTATTTGTACATAACCACATGCACCAGCACAACCTGAGTTCCACTAATTCCTCACCCCTCTTTACCTCAAGGGTGATTAATTATTTATGTACATCAAATGTTTATTATACTAAAATATAAATAGCTTAAATAGTGAAAACTCTGTAATTCTGTCTTTTAAATCACTGATGATTGAAAAATTTCATTAAAAAAATAAATCTAAGCTACTCACCTCTGGCATGGTCAGTGAATGAAGGCTGCACACTAGGTGGTGTCTCACCATGCCTGGGAAAACAAAAATACACACATTAAACAAGTTCACCACCTTTGCCTACCCCTTAGTCTGTTCAACCATTGGGACACCTACAAAATCTGTCGACCCTCTTTTTCCATTCCTGTCTTCTGCCCTGGATAGATTTTCTTTTTCAACGACATACCTATCCCTTATTTTATGTTGTTTTTCCATTACTTTCTCTGTCTGCCTCTTCTTCTTTTTCCTGGTAATGTTCCCTGAAGGGAGGTCTTTGAGACCCCTGAGGATCTTGTGATATGGCCTTGGAGTTTAAGTTGCGTTTTTGACAGGTTAGAAGGTCATCGTGGGGTCCAATTGCTGTATTAATCCTGTTTCTGATCTTTTCATTTATGATGCAGCCTTTGTAAAATAATACCTTGGATCTTTCTATAGCATCTCTATTGGATTACTAGGATCCTTTTCTCTAGATATGCAGGCAGCGTCCAAGATTTGCCAGGAATATAAGAATGATCAGTGACCAGGGAGCGCATCAGTCTTATTTTAGTGTCTAGGGCTATGCATTTGTTTTTCCAGATTGTTTTGAGTTTTGCAAATGCTGCTGTGGACTGTGCAAATGTCACTTTTATAGCCCTGTTGGATATTGGTCATAATTTGTGTTTTTTTTCTGCATTGATTTGCATACCATTATATGCAATTAACTACATAGTTTTAAAAGCTAACACTAAATTTATATATATTTATAACACGAACAAACATACTTGACATTCCGATGTACTATCAGTTCAACCTGCGGCTCTTGTTTGGACTCTAAAATAATATCATAAACTTCTTCAAACGTTGCACCTTGAAGTGATCGACCATTCCATTCCACTACTTCATCACCTGAAAGTTTTTAAAAATGTTTTGTTTTTTTCTATTTAAAAGAAACTAAGAAACTCCATACATTACTTTTTAATACAAAAAAAAACATTAAATAGTACAATAGTAGGTTCAAAAGTTCAACGTCTGGACCAAGCATATCACATCTTTATTAAGTTTTTTTTTGTTGAAATTTTGACATTCCGTCAGAAATTAAGAATACTACATCCTAACCTAAACCTGCTGCAGGGCGGCTAGAGATGGCAGAGCAAGATGGAAGGTGGGGACTGAATGACATTGTGATGAGTTTGACGCAAATACCACACAATGAAAGACATGACAGAAAACCAAATTTAGATATTGACGATTTTAAATGAATATTGTGCTTTTAGGAATTATTATTAATGAAGTAAACCAGAGAAATAGCACTAGACATAAACAAAGCAAGGTTAGTATCAGGAGTGCTTAAGAAGCCAGTTGAATAGCTTTAGTCAAAGCAAATTGAGAAAATCCAGACTTGTGATTTTATACTCATTTTAGACTAATTTTTAAAATCTATGGACTGGATTATGTTGAAACTTTTAGAAGCCAACTAGCATTCACAAGGCAAGCACTGGTATGCTCTCTGGACTGTCTTTCGGTGGTCTAAATGGTCCTGGGTTTAAACCCTGCATGCTGCCATTTCTCGTTGCCATGCCAGGATGTAATTTTCTTCAGATCTGAAGGAACATCGTAAACAGACCCAGGAGTTAATTCCAAAAACACAAAATAAACAAAAGTGTACACCACTACTAAAACAACTACAAATGTAGCAATGTAAGTCATATCTCTACTACTATCATCCAAATAAAAATAAAATGAACACTGACTGACCTGGTCTTAAATGACCTACTGTATCTGCTATACTTCCTTTCTTGACTTTTGTAATAAAGGCACCTAATTTTCCTGTTTCTGATACTTTACCCCCTATAACTTTTAATCCTAAAAAAAAAAAAAATTGAATGTAAATTTGTAAGGAATAATGAAAGATAATACACAATCAAGGCATTAAACCAGTTTATGTTATTAGGTTATACTTTTTACTAGGTTATACTTTTTACATTTTAACTAAAGTTAATAAAAGTGCTGAACAATCTGCAAAAAGTACAGTGATGCTTAAACAAACTAACAATACAAAACGCCAACACTATCAATACTATACACTTTTTTTTTCAATGGTAAGCTAAATATGTAAAACATAGTATGTTAACATTTCTGTACTAGAGTAGGTATACTAAAAGTAATTTGCTGCTCAGTAAAATTTCAATTATTTTTTAAAACAATAAAATGTTTTACAATGAGGTTCATAATCTACATTTTCTAGATAATTTAAATTCAATTAGATAAAATTAATATTTAATTATGCCCATGTTAGCTAATAAATTTTAACTAAAAATTCTATTAAAATATTTGTACAGACAGAAAATGGCCAAAAAAAAGAAGCAATAAAAAGTAAGCTAAACAATTTTATATTTAACAATAAGAACAACATAAAAAATTATTATGGCATAGAAGAGAATTATTATTTTAATTATTTAGTTGATTCCAACAAACCGTGTATTTTTTATAGGTAAAAAAACAGAAAAGGGTCAGATTATTATTTCTGCCTTCTCTCAGTTGGACAAACATACCTGTAGGCTTTTAATACTTTTAACTCAAGAGTGCCAGTGGCTTAAATTAATTAAATCTAATTTGTAAGCTAATCTTATCTTATGAAGTACACTAGCCTAGGCTGTGACTATGAAAGAAGGAGTATTTGTACAAATTTGTCTTAGATCTAGATTTACACGAAATGTGCTTTTACTTTTATCTTTGATTCACTTTGACGACTTTGTGACATTGTCACTCTTTGTGTCGAAGTCACGTACACTTTGCGTCGAAGTCTAGATCTAGTGTTTTCAAACTGAGTATTTTAAATTTTATTAGGTTTTTTTTTTAAATAGGCTATTTGAAGATTTTGATTAAGGTTCAGTGTTTTAATAATTGCTACTTTACTTTTTATTCTTTATCTAGATTCCATCTAATCTAGGACTTTGTTAAACATGACAGATCCATTTTGGAGTCTAGCTTTACAAATAGTTCCTACCGCATTATGAGAACTAGAGCTATGATTACTATGAAAGGTGCGATCCAGTAGTGATGTTACGTTTGCGACATTTTTTAAATTCCCTATAAGAAGAGCTTACCATATCTTGTTTAGAAAGAGACCGAGAGGGTGATGACTTTTTAGCTCAGGATATGTTAAGAATTTTTTTATATCGGAAAAAGGAGCTATTGGGTAATTTTTAAAAAATGTTAATCGGTAGTCTATTAATTTACTAAACGCTATTTAGAAATCTAGATCTATTTCCATCACATAATTTTAAAAGCCTCCCGTTTATAACTTTGGAATTTCAATTCAATTTATCACAGGACGTAGAATCTAGACCTCTTAATTTAGATTTTTAATCCATTTTTATTGTCATTAACAATAATATAGACATACTTTAAATCTTAGAACTAGTAGGCAATAGTATTATTATTATTATAGCCACATTGATCAACCGTAAAGATTTAATAATTCATTATTTTTTTAATGACTCATTATCTTCAAGTTCGAAGATAAATGAAGTTGTGCAGTAGCCTATATCACGTGATACACCGACTCAGTTGTGTGCGAGACTTGCTTTTCTTTGAATTTCAATCTATAAACGTGGACTTTCAAGATTGTAAAAAAGGGAAATAAGCCCTACAGTCGGATCGGCATCCAATATTCCGCTCAAGTATTATGTTATTAAATGAAGAAACGGATAGTTTTTGTATCTGTAACAGCGCAACAAACTTTGAGAAATAGGCCCTACTGGTTTAAATTAATAATTTTTGTATTAACTTACTTACATGAATGAATTTATACACATTTATTATTCCCCTTTTCTGTTTTAGTCCCTTTTTTCCCCCAAACTAATTGCATGAGACACATTTTTAATAAAGAGTGCACATTTGGGGTCTGTGTTCTATTTTGGGAAACTCATCTATCTATGTTTTTGTCAGAAAATCCCAGCTATGACGTCATCGTATTTGGTTGCTGGGACGACATGTCTAAAATGTACTCGAACAGTAGCGCCGCCCACTCCCCTTTCATAATTTATCTCACGTCTCGGTCGGGAAAATTTGTAGCTATGTGTGGTGCACTAAGAGTTGGCAGGAATAAAATGAATGAAAGAGTACTATGTGTTATTTGCCAAACCAAATCGTCATAGTGAAAAAAAAAAATATTACAAATAAAATATAGTTTATGCGAAAAGTATTTAAAGTGATATTCACCATATTTATACAAAATTTAGAAAAAAAATTACTAGAAATGCAAAATGTACATTTTATAATAGATTAGATAAAGAGCAAGTAAGGACAAACACATTTTGTAAGAATTGATTTCAACAACTGGTCGCTGTTTTAAAGTGAATAGCAATTAAGTTACCTATTTATTACTTTAATGAGATTGGAAACAAGAGTAGAAGTAAAGTTTCCCCTTTTCAGACCTTGCGACCTATAGGGCAGATGATGTTAAGGTTATCTGTTTCTTTTGGCCAACGGTTAACGAGCAGTTTTTCATGTGGCTAGAACAAAGTCCAACCTTTCCCAAACTTAAGAGTTGGGTGAACTCTGGGGCGCCCTATAAAAACCCCGAAATTCAAAATCCTGGCCTTCACCAAGATTTGAACCCAAGCCCCATGGTTCGGAAGCCAAGCGCTTAATCGCTCGGCCACAGCGTCTACTTCAACAAGAGTGGGATGGAAAAGATCTCAACGTCTGCCAACAAAACGCAATGTCTAGCAAGCGGTGGTTCTCAAAACTCTCCCGTGTGTCTCTGATAACTGGATAAGTAAAAAAAAGAAAACAGTTACGGCTTCTCGGGCATTTCTTTCCGAGACGCACAAGTTCCATCATAGGAGCACGATGGCAAGACAAATCCTACAAGTGACAGCATTCTCGTGAATGCTGCTGTAGGCAGTAAAGGTTCTACCTGTTGTTGCACAGCCGCGTTGAGAAGGATACATATCCCGCAGGGAATGGATGACCAAAAGGCAGACGTCCGAAAAGCACACACCATGAACACGGTGGCTTGTTGATGTAAAGGCAGATCTACAACAGCTAAGAGTCTGGGATATGAAGGCGTAAAGCCCAAGATAGATCAGAATGGAAAGAACAGGTCAGGGCCCTCCCCTTGGGCTGTAGCGCCCCTGGGATGGATAGGGGAAATCTTGGCGAGTGTAAAGAAGGACCGCTAATAGAGGAGCCCGACGAGAATTTAAAGACCATCCCAGGCATAGCGAGCTCCCACATACATAGGGAACACCTGGGAGCCAATGGCTTCCAACAAAGACAGCCGGAATAGTATAACAAAGAGAGACACATTTTGATATGACAATGAAGGGGAGAAGAAAGACGATGACTTGGAACAGGGCATTCAAATCTATTCCCAGAAGACAATGGCTTTGTCTTGTGCCATGCTAGTTATGGCAAAATATGTAGGTCACAACTGAGTCTACGTAGCCACGTGAAACACTGCAGTTTCTTATTCTTTGAAAGTTGGTTTACACACAACGGTATTCCACAGCTAAGTTTTTCTTGTTTACCCGGGTACAACATTTTGAGAACCACTGTCCCACAGTTTTGCAAAATGGAATAGAGGAGGACATAGAAATAATGTATCATTTGTTTGCACAAATGTGGCACCTCTTTATTATGCAAACGAGAAAATAGAATGGCTTGTTACTATATCTAAGTCGGATAGTGCTGAATTCTTTTCTTTAAATAATTAATCAAACTTTACCGCTGAGCTATATGAGAATGCATTAAAATGTCAAGTTTAAACACACAGTTTTGGTTAGTTCATGCTCATTTCAAAACATGTATAAAAAATATGTAAATTGTTAAAGTGATTGACCTTAGCACACTTTATATATAGGCTAGTATATGCTGGGGTACGAGTGATAGTCTTCCAGTTCTTGTTCAGTGAATACAAATACACAAGTTAAAAAGTTGTGCGTGATTTGGGAGGTGTATCATTAAAAATTCAGGAGTGACAGTTGAAACAAATGTTAAAGATATAAAAAAAAATATATATATATTAAAAAAATCATGCGAATAAAATAAATATTTTTTGACAAAAAATAAATCTATTTAATAAAATGCATTATAAAAAAAAGTATAAATATAAAATGTACCTAATGCTTCTGAACGGCCTAAAAAAATGAGAAAAGAAAAAAAAAGAATTAAAAATAAATAAATTAAAAGAACAAAGACGATCATAAATTAAGCACCCCCCCCCCCTTTTTTTTTTTTGAGACCAAGAATTTAATTATAATCATTTTAAAATAATTCTTTAAGCTTGCGATCCGGAAATTCTGAAGAATAACCCATTAGATATGTAACCAGTACTGTCCACGTGGTCGGCTTTTCATCGCGTGAAGAGACCGGGGGAGCATGCATTTATGGAAACACACATCATAAGACAGATGAACAATTTAATTTGTTTTGCCACAAAACACGAGCGATATAAAGGCAGGCAAAATCATATGTAATAACAATCTACACACAATCAAGATGAAAATAAATGAATAATAATAATAGTAAAATTGGTAATATAAATTATAACAATAATAATTAACAACAATACCGCAACTATCAGATCCCGCGATTCACAAACAGTGAAATGACTATCTAGCACTAATTACAATCCAAGCCATCAACATAGCGACACACAATACAGGGGCGTAGCTAGGAATTTTCCATCGTTTGGGGGCCGGGGGGGGGCTTGACCTTTGACCTAACCCTAACCCTGCTTTTGAAGTAATTATAATTTCTAATGTAAAAAAAACCCACTAATTTGCCCCCCCCCCCCCCATCAAGTGGGGTCCCGGGAGGATTTTCAAATTCTCCCCCCTCCTTTCTCACCCTAGCTACGCCACTGACACAATATGAACATGTATTTATATTAAACACATCTATGTAGAATAAGTAGATTTCCTAATGTTTCCAGCACATAATAATTGGCGGGGGGGGGGGGGGCAAACATTAAGGGGTAAATGAATGTTAATGTTTCTAACTTTTCCCCGCCTACCCCTCTTTTACTTTTATTTGGAACACACAAACCGAACTACGTAGCTTGCTGGGTTCTTTATAAAAATCTTGGCTTTTCTATAATCCTATTTTTCATAATTCGCTGTTACCAAAATATGCAAATTAAATAATTTTATTTTTTCTAATCGGAGAAAAATGAATGTAATTTACAAGAACTCTCTTTCTTTTATAATATGACAGGCTTTTAGGTTTATTTTTTTTGTTAAGTGGATTTTTTTTTATTTAAATATCTTGAAAATTAAATAAAAATGTAAAGACCGCATCATAAGCCAAGAGATTAGAGACAGGGTTACTGCAGCGATTGGACCCCATGGTGACCTGCTAACTAGCGTTAAAAAAAAAAACCGAAAGCTTAAAATCTATGGCCATATTACAAGGTCTTCGGGGCTCGCAAAGACCTTCCGTCAGGGAACCAGGAAAAAGAAGAAGAGGCTGACAGAGAAAGCGATGGGAAGACAACATAAAAGAATGGACGGGCCTGCCTTTGAAAGAGGTTATAACTAAGAGAAATGAAGAAAGATGGTCGCCAAATCCTGCATGGTGTCCCAACGGTCCAACAGACCTAGGGATAAGTAAAAGATAAAGGATTTTTTTTTTTAAAGCTTTCGAAAAAAAGTGTAGGGGTCTCCAGAAAAAAATTCTGCCCCGAGGTATCCACATACTTAAAATCCGGCCCTTGGAAGCCCTATAGCCCTAATTAATGTTGCATAATTTAATTATTTCATCAAAATTAAAACAATATGAAAAAAGTGACTGGGAGCTCAATAAGGGAAATTAAGCAGAAGAAGAGATTGTTATCACGGCGTCACATTTTGTCAATTCTATAAGTTCAAAACAAAACAAAAAGTTTAAAAATCAATTATTTTGTATATTTGCTAATCCATTGAGCTCTGTGCCTGACGCCAGACAATATGTAGATGTATCACAGCTGATCTGTGCTTGTCCCAAAACTGTGTGTCCCCCCCCCCCCCCAAAGCGAGTGTATCGATCTGGTCAGCGCGCATGACCTACTTTTTAAATACTTGATCATGTCGAGCGAGGGGCGGTTTGGGGGGGGGGGGATAAAGGGAAATTTGTAAACGGGAAAGGGATGGGGGGTCATGATTAGATTAATAGTTTCGCACTTATGTTGGGAGGATTTTTTTTTGGAGTCTATCAGAGAAATAGACACATGTTTAGAAATGTTCCAGTCTATAGGCTAAACTCATTTGTAGCAAAGGTAAAGAGGGCGAGTTTGTTTACTTTCTGTATGTGCCAAGAGTGCTTGGCGCGTTAACATAATTATCTCCTTGTATAGTACACAATGTCCAGAGGGGACACGCGGGACACCATCTTATTTTTTGTATGTGCATATACTGTGTTTTGTGCAAGTGTGTGTGTGTGTGTGTGTGTGTGTGTGAAATGAGATTTTAGTAATAGTTTAGTATGATTTAATGTATGAAGGTCTGGTAACAAATAGAATGTAGGCTCAAAGGTAACTCTAGACGTAAAGAGCTGAGACGAACCATGATGGCGTCCTGGTTTAGGGTAAAAAATAAAAAGTAAGTGAAGTACTCCTTTCAGACCTTGCAATAAGTGAAGTACTCCTTTCAGACCTTGCAGTAAGTGAAGTACTCCCTTCAGACCTTGCAATAAGTGAAGTACTAGCCTCCTTTCAGACCTTGCAATAAGTGAAGTACTCCTTTCATACCTTGCAATAAGTGAAGTACTAGCCTCCTTTCAGACCTTGCAATAAGTGAAGTACTCCTTTCAGACCTTGCAATAAGTGAAGTACTAGCCTCCTTTCAGATCTTGCAATAAGTGAAGTACTAGCCTCCTTTCAGACCTTGCAATAAGTAAAGTACTCCTTTCAGACCTTGCAATAAGTGAAGTACTAGCCTCCTTTCAGACCTTGCAATAAGTAAAGTACTCCTTTCAGACCTTGCAATAAGTGAAGTATTCCTTTCAGACCTTGCAATAAGTAAAGTACTCCTTTCAGACCTGGCATTAAGTTAAGTACTCCTTCCAGACCTTGCAATAAGTTAAGTACTCCTTTCAGACATTGCAATAAGTAAAGTACTCCTTTCAGACCTTGAAATAAGTGAAGTAATCCTTTCAGACCTTGCAATAAGTGAAGTACTCCTTTCAGACCTTGCAATAAGTGAAGTACTTTCAGACATCGCAATAAGTAAAGTACTCCTTTCAGACCTTGCAATAAGTGAAGTATTCCTTTCAGACATTGCAATAAGTAAAGTACTCCTTTCAGACCTTGAAATAAGTGAAGTACTCCTTTCAGACCTTGCAATAAGTGAAGTGCTCCTTTCGGACCTCGAATTAAGTTAAGTACTCTTTCCAGACCTTGCAATAACTTAAGTACTCCTTTCAGACCTTGCAATAAGTAAAGTACTCCTTTCAGACTTTGCAATAAGTGAAGTATTCCTTTCAGACCTTGCAATAAGTAAAGTATTCCTTTCAGACCTCGCAATAAGTTAAGTACTCCTTACAGACCTTGCAATAAGTTAAGTACTCCTTTCAAACATTGCAATAAGTAAAGTACTCCTTCCAGACCTAGCAATAAGTGTAGTACTCCTTTCATACCTTGCAATAAGTGAAGTGCTTCTTTCTAACCTCGCAATAAGTGAAGTATTCCTTTCAGACCTTGCAATAAGTAAAGTATTCCTTTCAGACCTCGCAATAAGTTAAGTACTCCTTACAGACCTTGCAATAAGTTAAGTACTCCTTTCAAACATTGCAATAAGTAAAGTACTCCTTCCAGACCTAGCAATAAGTGTAGTACTCCTTTCATACCTTGCAATAAGTGAAGTGCTTCTTTCTAACCTCGCAATAAGTTATGTACTCCTTTCAGACCTTGCAATAAGTGAAGTATTTCTTTCAGACCTTGCAATAAGTAAGTACTCCTTTCAGACCTTGCAATAAGTGAAGTACTCCTTTCTGACCTTGCAATAAGTGAAGTATTCCTTTCAGACCTTGCAATAAGTGAAGTATTCCTTTCAGACCTTGCAATAAGTTAAGTACTCCTTCCAGACCTTGCAATAAGTGAAGTACTCCTTTTAGACCTTGCAATAAGTTAAGTACTCCTTTCAGACATTGCAATAAGTAAAGTACTCCTTTCAGACCTTGCAATAAGTAAAGTACTCCTTTCAGACCTTGAAATAAGTGAAGTACTCCTTTCAGACCTTGCAATAAGTAAAGTACTCCTTTCAGACCTTGCAATAAGTGAAGTATTCCTTTCAGACCTTGCAATAGGTTAAGTATTCCTTTCAGACCTTGCAATAAGTAAAGTACTCCTTTCAGACCTTGCAAAAAGTTATGTACTCCTTTCAGACCTTGCAATAAGTGAAGTGCTCCTTTCGGACCTCGCAATAAGTTAAGTACTCCTTCCAGACCTTGCAATAAGTTAAGTATTCCTTTCAGACCTTGCAATAAGTAAATTACTCCTTTCATACCTTGCAATAAGTGAAGTACTCCTTTCAGACCTTGCTAAAAGTGAAGTACTCCTTTCAGACCTTGCTAAAAGTGAAGTACTTCTTTCAGACCTTGCTAAAAGTGAAGTACTCCTTTCAGACCTTGCAATAAGTGAAGTTCTCCTTTCAGACCTTGCAAAGTGAAGTTCTCCTTTCAGACCTTGCAAAGTGAAGTACTCCTTTCAGACCTTGCTAAAAGTGAAGTACTCCTTTCAGACCTTGCAATAAGTGAAGTATTCCTTTCAGACCTTGCAATAAGGGAAGTGCTCCTTTTGGACCTCAAAATAAGTTAAGTACTCCTTCCAGACCTCGCAATAAGTTAAGTACTCCTTTCATACCTTGAAATAAGTGAAGTACTCCTTTCAGACATTGCAATAAGTGAAGAACTCCTTTCAGACCTTGCTAAAAGCGAAGTACTCCTTTCAGACCTTGCTAAAAGTGAAGTACTCCTTTCAGACCTTGCTAAAATTGAAGTACTCTTTTCAGACCTTGCAAAGTTAAATACACCTTTCAGACCTTGCGATCATTTTGATGCAAAATGCATATTTTTCTGTGGCCGATAGTTAAGGAGGATGTCATGTGGCCAGCACAACGTCCAACCGACTTCACTTTACCAACATATGTAATGTAATGGGCCGGAGTATCCAATCTATCGTACTAATTCAATTGGATCAGTAATTCGTTGAAATATTAATTCATTGGGCCAATAAATTAATTGGACCGCTAATTCATTGGACCGCTTAATAGTTTTGCCGCTAATTTAATAGACCGCTAAATAGTTGAACCACTAATTCACTGGGCAGCTATGTAGTTGGGCCACTAATTCATTGAACCGCTAAATAGTTGTAGCACTAATTCATTAGACCACTAATCCAGCTGGCTACTCACCTAATATGGCGATGGAATCTCTTTTTTCTTCTCCACTCTCTAACACAGTTTTCTTGAGGATCATGTGACCTATCCATTTGGAACCGTCTGCTGACAACTGCCAGGTCACCGGATGCTTTAATTTGAAATTGTAAAAATATTGTCATGACCTTCTATAGCTTTTTTTAAAAAAATACATATTACATAATCTGACATTAAAATATATCATTGGGTTTACAAACTGCTTAAACTATAAACATTATAATAAACTATTTGATCGAAATGTTTAATTAAAGGTTTGTTTAGATTTATGCGAGATTTGCTTTACCAAAAGCAGACGTGACGCAGAGTGACGCCTCCTGACGAAGCCAGTCACTTTATAGGATTAAATACTTGGCCACTAGGACCTCATTATTACTTGGATTAAATATAGAGTAACGAAACTTTGAGATATATATATATATATTTATTGTGAATCATTAAATACTATAATGAAATGAATATTAACTCTCTCTCTCGGTTATTATTTTCCCACGTTTCAAAGGAGTTCTTCATATTGCTCATTACCATTTCACTACCCTGTTATTGATTAAGCTTCAATATCTTTGTTGTTTATTATCAGAAAATTTTGTATTTGGTATAGATCTAGAATAAAAGGGAAATGTATGCTCTTTTTTATATGACACAAAGTTAAGTTTATAAAATTAATTTAATTTAATGAGGTCAAATCAACAATGGTATCGTCAATTAGGAGAGAAAGAGTTAAGTGGACTAATAAGATACTTTGTAATTGGCTTTAAAAGAGAAACATTCTTTTATTATCTCCTATAGCTCTATATAAAGTGACTGCTCTTCTCAGAAACTGTCTCTAGTTTGTAATAAAACTAACGGTCATTATTGTATCTTCTCTTACAAGTTCTTCACGTCTGATACGGAAATCTGGCAGAAGTTATTTCTCGTACAACATGCCAGTTAGGCAGTTCGCAAATAAAGCGCTCGAAATTCTTGTCCCAAACATTGGAAGAGTCAGACGACAAGAATCAGGTTTGTGGAATTTTTTTTTTTATTAACTTTTAATTGCATCACAACAAAAATTAAGCAAAGTATTTTTTTTAGAAATCGAAGTTGATCTAGTACAGTCTACAGTTTTGTGCTCCCAATGACAACATTTATAAACTAGGTCTAGAATTAATATTTTTCTAATCAGATATTATCTGAAAAAGTAGCTTCTCTATTTCTTTTATTTTTATAAGTTTTCTAGAATAAAATGTATGCAAACCTAACACACCCAGGACAATGTGGTTATATTTTCGGGTTAATAAATACACAATAATACATTAATATTAATAACTACGATAATTTAGAGCCGTTAGCTCTTATATGACGTTTTTGAATCAGTGATGCAACTAGGATTAACTATCGGTACTGAAGTGTTACAAAGCTGGGATTGATTTAAATTGTAGATTAATTCTTGCAAATATTCAAATCTCTTGCATGGCTTAAGTAGATTTGAATCAAGAAATGAAAAACAAAATCTAAACATGACTATATAGAATAATAATTAAATATGTATCAATTATTCTAAGATTAATACATAATAACCAATGTTATAAGAAAATAATATAGAAAAATTACTCATAAACAATTTCTGGCTTTAAAATTTTCTTAAAATACACACGCAGTACACAGTGACATTCCACGACATGGCCAACCAAAAGAATTAATTGTCAACAAAAGTAAATACAAATGAATGATGCAAATATAAGACACCAAAAACATTTAATGATTTTATAGAAACCAACATATCAGGGGAGGTAAGGGACAACAAATTGTGAAATATCTTATTATATAAAGGTATGTTATGAACTTAAAAGCATGCAAGACCAGTGGTTATATCTTTATAAATTGTTATTGTACCTGTAATTTTTTTAATTTTTTTTTTGTTATAACATATTAAGTGTTTTGTTCATTATATATGTATAGATCTACTTAGAATGATTTCCCAATTCTGTACTGATTATAAAAGCTTAAAAAATAGATGTGCATTTCTATATAGGGAATTCTATAGTAACAAACGTACTGCAAGCAGTGCTATGATTTTCAACCTCTCCCTAAAGTGAAAATGTTCAACAAGAGTCATAAATTAAAGTATATTAATAAAAGATCATATGTAGAAAAGAGTCATATATAATTTGGGAATGCAATAGTAAAATATTCGGGATAGCGAATTTCACTTTATAACAATAACTCATTGCATGATACAACAGTAACTATACCTATATAACTATACCTATATAACTATAACTATATGACTATAACTATACCAAAGTATTGTCGACTTTACACGATAGTTCAGACAGACGGTGACCAACCAAGGGAAGAAATAAAATATAGACTACAACGATGAGCGTACACTACATAGTATTGCAACGAAAAACTGCAGAAATATATATTACAACAATAAGTGAATGCAAAATTACATCAAAAGTCAAGCATAAGCGAAGATAGATTAATAGGGTGCTAAAAATCATATTACACCGTTTACTAGTGTACATAAGAGATTTTCAAAGGTGGCGAAAAAAAGCTATAAATATCTATATTGTTGGTGTATCCGGTGTGCACAATAAAGTAAGCTGGTTTTTTTTTTTTTTTTAAGTATGTGATAACTTTTAGCAACACAGAATCAAATTTTCTAAGCTCTGCAGATTTTTTCTTTTTTTTTTTCTTATTTGGTTGGCAACACTAAAGTTCACTTTTGCGTCCTTGACATTGTTTAGTTTGTCGTGAAAATAGCCAGTATTTAGTGTTGTGGGATGCGTGGTCGAGAGGCTAAGTACGCTTGAGCTTGGCTTGGCTACCCAAGAAGGGGGCTCGAAGTTCGACACCCGACCCGAGCAGAGTTGTGTTCACTGAGCGCCTAATGGCAGCACGGGAAAAAAAAAAAACTTGATTGGACATGCTCTGAACATGCCACAAGCTATGAGCTGTTCTTTTTTATTGGAAAAAAAAAAATTTCTATACCAAGGGAACACGAATGCACGGAAAGATAGACATCCCAAGAAAGCATCTTGCTAGCCTATGTTCTTGCGCGGGCAGACACAGCAAACTGCAGGCCTAATTAAAACATTTGTGGTAACATCACGACCATCTTATTCATTAAATGTTACCGTGTTAGGATGTGTCATATGTGGATTGCGTATTTTGTAAATTCAATTAATAGTAACAGCTTGGTATATTTCAAATTTTAATGCATTAATTGGGTAATCGATTTCGTTATAAAGTAAAACAATTAGTTCCCCTTTCACACCTTGCGATCTATAGGGCAGATGATGTTAAGGTCATATGTTTCTTTGACCAAAGGTTAACGAGCAGGGTGTCATGTGGCCAGCACAACGACCAACCTCCTTTACATTCCCCAACTATATCAGGTACACATTACATTTGGGTGGACTCAGGGGCGCCCTAAAAATCCCGAAATTCAAAATCAGTCTTCACTGAGGTTCGAACCCAGGACTTCACTCGACCACCGAGCCCCCGATTAAGTTATAAGACACGTGAAATTACATAGTAATTTAAAAATTCTTTTTTTTTTTTTTGTGTGTAAATGCAGATTTAAAATGTCATTTGTTTTTATCGATGACAATTTTGCAAATATTTGTTTTTCATTTTAATATTGAATTACCGTATATTCTAATTGGAAACACTTTTTTTTGTATTTATTTTAAGAACCAACGCTAGAAACTTTCATTGTATAACATTTCAGTACTTGATAACTGTTATGTTTTATTGTTATTAAGGAATTTAGGGTTAGGGTTTGAGTCTACAATCTTTACTATAAAGTGTGGAATAAACATTAAAGCACATAAATTGACATTAACGAATTCTTACTATGAAAGTTCATAAAAGGTCAATATAGACAGTGGAAATCAATTTGTTTTACTTGTAACTTTTTCAACATGCCGCCCAGTTTATTGCATCGAAACACGTACACAAATGGAATTAATTGTAATAAGGAATACATTATCAATAAAAACCTAAACATTTGATTTCACCTTCATAGGTGGTTATGCATAGGTCCATATTATAAGTATCGAAGGTATCAGACATGTTTGTTTTCTCCGCCATCTTTGTTTACATCCTCCTACTTTCGAAATGAAGTTAGCCAAGGCTCGAGAGCTAAAAGTGTGTGACGTTAGATCGTCCTGCGCGGCCTCACCTCGTTGAACGACCTGCCCCGTTGAACGACCTGCCCGCAGCGTACGACAACGCAAGGGGACGAGGCGACGAGAGCATTGAATACAACTCAATGAAAACCCGCCAGTGGTTATCAATGTAAATCTTGAGCTCAAGGCACACAGATCTAGTAGGTTTCTCATCCATACAGAAAAACTGTCTGACACTGTGGTGCCTAAATCTAGGAGGCTAGATCTTCTTCTCTTTTCTATGAAGGGTTCAGACAAGTAATCCTTTACCGGCTATACCTGAGATAAACCGCGCAGTGGTTTCCTTACCAGGCAGTTCTCCATATAGTTGTTTTTCTGTAGGAGAGTTTTGGGGCCTCTCGGTAGAGTACAGGGGCGGACTGTATGTCAAAATCGGACTGGGCATTTGTTTATAATCCGGCCCAAAATTATAGCCCTATACCATATGATGGGTATCCAATTATAGGCCTAGCTTTTCTCAAAATCATTATTAAATTTGATAATGTATCGATAACTGTACGCATGTATACAGTGGAATCTTTATTAGAAATATACAGGCCTTGGGTTATTAATCTCAAATGTGTAGACCCTAAAAGGATGAAGCCTGCAGGTAGCACTGTCTACAGATATAGGCTATTAACGAAAAAATGTTAAGAATAAATTTGTATTACACTGTCGAGTCTATAAAAGATTTTTTAAAACAAAGCGCTCATAGGGTCCCTTTTTTGTTAGAGAATATCATAGTGGTATGAATGCGGCCTTTTCGTGACCTTACCGGCCCATTTCGGGTACCAGCCCACCGGGCATTTGCCCGAATGCCCATATAGCAGCCAGTTCGCCCCTGATAGAGTATGCAGCTTTGTAGGACATGATCAGCATTCTCTTGTGATGCTCCACAAGGGCAAGTTTCGACAGTCCCAATTTTCAGCTTTCGGAACATATGTTGCCTCATTATGTTGTGTCCGGTTTTCATGTTGGTCGTGTCAGCACAGCTTGTATTAGGCACAGCTTGTAATAGGCACAGCTTGTAATAGGCACAGCTTGTAATAGGCACAGTTTGTAATAGGCATTGCTTTCCTCGAAATGGGGGGGGGGGGGCTGAGAGCTGGTCCATTTCTATTTTACTCTTTTCTTCATTTCTTCCGGGTAGATCTTTTTAATTGACCTCTTTAGTCATAGTAGAAGTTGGGGAAAAAAAAATGCCACTGTAGACCTTCTGACAAATACAACGCAAAACTTCAAGAGGACGCCCAAGTTATCGATTTCTTCTTCCCAGACAAAATTTGTATTTTTTTTAAAGAGTAAATTTGTTATAGAAGGCCCTTAACACTGACCTGCATCGTCATAACCTGTGGGCAGTTTGGACCAATAGCTCATAAAGACCTGCTTTTGCATGAGGGACGATCGGGACAAGGAGATGAAAGAGAGATACCTGGCCCATGTGCGGCATTAGGGCTGTCCTTGTACGGGGGCAAGGCGACATTAAAACTCACTGCCCGCTTGCTCTTCTGTGCTCTAAGGGAGGTAATTCTCAGCATGGTTCGCTTATGAATGGGGTTTCTTATTCGTACAGACCTGCGACGTGGCAACGAGCTAATGGTGTAAGCTACCCACAGGTTGTGACGTAGCAGGTCAGTGTTAGGGCCTTCTGTAACGATTGGTATCGGTTTCATCTTGGCTAAGGAACGTCTGTAATTTCTCATCTTATCTTATACATTACAGACGCCCCTTCTAGACAGGGGATTATTACGTCCTACGCGTATCCATGTGTTAATCTAGTCTAGACTTAAACTCTGATAGTTCAACAGGTTTTCCTGGCTGATTCAGCCAACCCCACACTCCACGCTCTAATGGCACAATACGATAATGATATGCCCGCAAACCTCATACGAAGTTCGTTTATAACTTTGGCAAGGGGGACAAGTGCCAGTTTGGCGGAGTATTTCTCTGTTGGTGGCCCCTATCTCGGCATTCTGCTCCTATGATCCTTCTCAGCCATCGCTGCCAAGATACGCTCATCAACCTTTCTACCTCCATGGATGGCTTCCACGTCGCGCATGCGTAGGTCGCCTATGGGAGGATGATTGCATTGAGGCGGTGGATCCTAAGTCTCCAAGCTGATCCATTTGTGGGCCCAGACTTCTTCACCTTCACACATCCTTCAGTCTGTTGGACCGTTGGGGCACCACACAAGATTTGTAGACTAAGAAATTATAATAGTTCTATGTATCGTTAGTATATATTGTATCTTAGAATTTCTAGAAAATGTTATGCAGAAAGTCGTTTCGATTATTTGACTTAAAAAGTTGATATCAACATTTGCATAGAGCATAGACAGGCTTAAAAAAATACCTACAATTATTGCACTTATAAAAATATTTTTAATAACAAACATTCTTTCAAGATTAGATTTTTACCTTGTATTTTTTTTTTTTTTTTTTTAAACCCGATTGGGGGTCTTCACCTAAAAAAAAAAGAGATTTTATATTATTCAATGGCACTATGCTTCCATTGTTACATCCGTTTTCTTTTCAATATTTACATATTTTTTCTTCATGATTTAGATTTGGTGAAAATTATCTGAATAAGTGCCACTTTAGTTCATTTACGTATTTTTAAAGTGAATGAAATAAATCCCTTATTTTTGTGGTCTCAAAAATGAAATAAGATCTCTTGAAAATCCTTAGGAAAAGGGAGAGCATGGAATAGGTCGAAATGGTTCAGAACTGAACTTACTTAATTTCTAAAACATTTAGAGTGTTTTCAGTTTTTACCCATAATTCATCAGTTCTGTGAAAATTTATTTCCCGTTTACGTTCAAGTCATAACATTGTTTAATTGTTTCCTACAACAGTTTACAATAAAGTTGCATGTCGGGATTGTTCAGCCAAGCGTTTTCTCTTTCTATTGACGCATTTCCATGTAACTGTGTCATCCAAACCAAGTTTCATTTCAATATCAATTAGGTTCATTGTTGTCGAAGGAGGTTCTGTCCAAGGCAAAGGGAGGAATGGAGAAGGCCTGTCAACAGATCTTGTGTGGTGCGAAAGAATGTCAGGAAACAGTGGAGCGAACATTGTACACCGGCAAAAACCAAAAGGCAGCATTCCTAACGCAGACCACGATTCCCATGGGATTGATGATGTGGAGACAGCTTGTGTTCTCAGTAAGCTGTGTACAACAACTTCATTATGCTTGGTTAGTTGTTGATACAGAAGATGTTTCATATTATGTTATATGAAAGATGTAAGAATAGAATGATACTAGATCAAGATAAAAGCGACTATTAAGAAGGATCCACGTGACTAGATATTGACCAATCAGCTGCTAAAACGTTTCGTACTCACGATCGTTGAAAACACGCAGCAAGTTAATTTATTATGTCAAACAAGGCTTCTGGGCCTTATATTTTTTGATGTTTGAAATATTTGACACATATGTGGCTATTGAGTAAAAGATAAAATGTTCATATACAATATACACTAAAACTACTCATTTTGTAATTGAACCGTATCCGTCCGTATCATCAACTCAGTGAGCCATATTTTTAAAAAAATATTAAAATAATTATACGACGAGTTTTGGTTATAGTTCTTGCATTCCACAGAGTACCTGGCCATTTCGGACTTTCCCAGTAACTATTTTTTTTTCCCAGATCTAAATACTCATTATGTTTTACCAAGCAGAAGAATTATAAATATTTCGCAGAGCGCATGCGCAACTTTCCCCTTCCATTCCCTCCCCCCCCCCTGTTTACTGTGTTACGTTTCCTAAGTAATTACCTCATATTAGTCGCTATTAATTCTGGCTTCTGCGCGAACACTGCCCGCTGGGATGGGAAAAAAAGAAGAAGAAAAAAAAAAGGGGGGGGTGGGGCAAATATCGTAAACAAAATGCTCTCCCTTTAGTGTCGTACGTCAATATGAACACAATGTCTATGTTTTGATATTGCCTTGAACTTTTCACGGTTGGATGGAGTGTAAACTTTGTGCTTCGTAATGTCAACAATCCTATGATTTTATTACATTTAAAACTGAAGATTTTATTGCAGATTTTATCATTTCTTTCTCATCTTTAAAAAAACAAACATTCCGTTGCTTGAAGATACATCTTTGAAGTCAACTAAAATAGACAAAACTTTTCAAGAGTCCAGGAACGCTAACAAAATATGAACCAGTATGTCATTACACTTCATTTATGTCAACAACTTGCAGAGAAGAACAAATTTGTGCATGCGGAATAACGACATGACTTATGAGACATGTTAAAATCATATGCAATAAAATAGTTGTCATTTGAGACGCTGATATTGCGTTTTGATTACAAATGTATAATTCTGGGCATAAATCCAGTGACATTATTCCAGCGTATGCCGGAGATTCATGGAATTTTTATATTAACACAAAATTCACCCAAATTTTTGTATTTTTTTGGACCCTTTTTACATTCCGCGATTTGAGAATATAGATATTCCTCAGGTTTCACTTTTGCTTATCTGCAGCAATGCAAAGTAAAGTTCCACTCTCAGACCTTGTGGTCTATAGGGCAGATGATGTAAAGGTCATCTGTTTCTGTGGACTACGTTTAACAAGGGTGTCATATGGCCAGCACAACGACCAACCGCCCTTTCTTTTCCCTAACTAATGTCAGGTACCCATTAGAACTGGGTGAACTCAGAGGCTTAATTAGCTTTCAGTGTGTTTCTAAATCAAAACAGCTTTTATTGATATGGGCACTACGGGCGAACTTTCACACGTTCTATCACGTGACAACAAGATGATGTAAAGGTCATCTGTTTCTGTGGTTAACGGTTAACGAGGGTGTCATGTGGCCAGCACAACGACCAACCGCCTTTACTTTTCCCCGACTAATGCCAGCTACCCTTCAGGGATGGGTGGACTTAGATTCGCTTAAGTATCCCAAAATTAAAACTCTCATTCTATACCAGGATTGGAACCCTGGATGCCCGGGTATTTAGTGGGAGCAAATTAACATCCCTTAGAGAGTTGTCATCTACACGAGGGTGCCCTTCCTTTATAGAACAAATTTTGTGTGTGTGTAGAGGTGTGCAGATTGTATAGTAATTACATTCACATATTAAGCACGATTTATATTTGTATCTTTAAGAAACTTTCCCAGAGTCTTAATTTTATCATAGTTTTATAATATATAACTGTGTGTGTGTGTGTGTGCACGCGTGCAATCTTACTTTCAAAGTTTAGAAACACAGCCAGTTGTTGCAAGAAGAAAAATTGACTAAAGCACAGTGCAGCAAATGATTTTAAAAAGAATAAAATAATACTATAAAGAATACAGGCACCATATAACAAAGGTTTGAAAGCCCATGCGCGAAGAATGCAAGAGAAAAATAAAAAGGAAGGGGGGGGGGAGCTAGAATAGCTTCATTCAGCTAAGCGGATATGAAAGCAAATTTTTGATATCCTGGGAATAGCTTCTTCATGTCTATTCTGACTCGACACCAAATAGAGGTAACGCTTCTGCTTTTTTTTTTTTTTTTTTAGCACAGCAATAACCAAAAAACGATTAATGAAATTTTTTATATATCGAGAAAGTAACATTTCCATCTTTATCAGCATTTTCTTTCTTTCTCTTTTTTTTGTTTTTTTTTTAAATCTAAATTTACGATTGGTTAATCAAAAATAATTTTAATTTCACCATTTTGCGATTTTAATGCTTTTTAGAACCCTGAAAAAGCAAAACGTAAGCTAATAGTGTATTTAGATCTATAATAATTACATAAAAACGGAAAAAATATCATCAGCAGACGATAAAATAAGTTATGGAACATTTCGATTGGCTAGCGTTAAATTTTCTAAATAACGACATTGCATGAATAAGAATATAGTTATCCATGTACACTATTGATTTCAAAGGAATTTAGAGGAGCTTTCTTAGGAAAATATTGACATTCTTTTATTTGTATTGTGGAAAATTCGAAATTCAGAGATAATATTGTAGCAACTAAATATCTTTTACAATAAATGATCTCAAATTTTTTAAAATGAATTCCCTTTCCTAGTAAGTGTTCTTCAAAGCTCAGTTGTGCTTGTAGCATCCACATTTATACGAAGTTTAACTATGTTGTTTCAAAAAAAGGTCATTATATGAACTAAAGAAACTTGTATATTACTGATGTAAAGAATTAAGCAAAGTGACATCCACCAGTACCGCAGAAAATAATAATGAACAAAAAAAAAAAAAAACGTGCATTTTGAACTGTCAATGAACTTTTTCATTTTATGTGTTAATATTTTAACAACCAAAATCTAAAGTTTGAGAGGGAAATCTGGGGAGGAGGATCCATGACAGGGATTGACAAACATTTAAGGGAAGGGGGCAATACAGATACTATGTCCAAGAAGCTTTTCAAACTAAACATTTATTTGATTTTACAAAATTTTACATATTTTTTACATATTTTTTACAAGATTAATGTTTGTTGTTTTCTGAAAATTCATTTCATCATTAAAAAAAAATTACCTAACTTTTAATTAATATTTTTTTATATGTTTGATCTTAATGAAGTTTTGTTCTAGATGAATATTTAATAATGCTTTTTTTTTGCATATTTTTTAGCCTATTGAATAATAAGACTTCAATCAATTTTTAGGCCTTAATGTGCTCGGTTAATTAAAAGATCAAACAGAAAATGAATATAAAAAAAAAAACGAAACGAACTAAAAATAGTTGGTGGACTTGTAGCAGAGTGGCAATAGAAAAATATCAAAAAATTGAATTTCATTTACCTCCTGCAAATTCGTAACCTACGAAACAAATAAAAATGAAAGAAAACAAATAAAGGGTGGCCAATCTAAGATTCTTAAAAACTAAAATCTTAGTTTTTTGTACACTGGTGACAAAGATAACAAAGTCTATTTTATGAATACTTAATTTTTAAATAATCAGAATATACAAATATAAAACTTTATAATTTATGGATCTAGAATTGTATTTAGTGGGCTAAATAAAAAGTTTGCTTAAGATGAAAACATTTTGACAACTGTTAGGTCATTCGGTAGTGGGATCTAAGGTTTTATTTATATATACACACACGCGCACACACCCATATTGACCTGAACTCTAATATAATCAATCTGAGACTGTTCTAAAACGCCGAAACATGTTGAATGCTCGTTTTACCTACAAATTTATTGTAGCTATTTTGGGTGTGGACCACTACACCAACAGGTATGGTCATTCGGTGGAGCATAAAAAAAAAAAGCGGTCCTCCCCTTAACAGACCGCAGTAACAACGACTTAGTGACAGTACAATATAGGCTAAACCACGTGACTTTGTTTGACAGCCTCCATTCCCCCCCCCCTTATAAAGTTAATAAGGTTATGATGCTGCTTGCGATGTGTACTAACCGTTCAGTAACATTATATAGACGTGTTATTTAAAAAAATTCTCGCTTTGTGTCAGGAGTTGAATAGGATAACAATATATTGATAAAAGAGCTTTAAAATAATCTTAGTTTTCCATGGCTGATTCAGCAACTCGTTCCAGCTCTAAAAGCATTAGAAAAGAGCCTTGTATGAATTTGTAATAAACTATGGAATTTGAAATAATCTGTGGCATTTTACGTCTCGAGAGACGATCTTTTCCCTTTGCAACTTCTTGTGTGACTAAAGAGGCCAATCCTTGATACACAGCTGCGATCGCAGGTTGGGCATATATAATCACCAGGCGCCGTTGCATTTTCACCCTTCTTTCTGCTTCTGTTGTGTATGGCATCTGCAATCTTTGACCCTTCCTTTATGCTCTCTCTCCATGAGGATCTGTCCAGTGCCACCTCTTCCCAGTTGCCAGTGTCGATTTTGAAGAGCTTCATGTCGCGTTTGCATACATCCGTATAACGTAAAAGTGGGCGACCAGCGGCTCTCCTGCCTTCTATCAGATCGCCATACAGGATGTCCTGTGGAAGTCGACCTTCTGGCATTCTACGAACGTGGCCAAGCCAGCCAAGGCGTCTGCTGCTGATAACAGAGCGGATGTCCTGGCACCCTGCTCTTTGTAGCACTTCCTCATTGGTTATCTTATCTTGCCACCTTATTTTAAAGATCCGCCTTAGGCATCGGAGGTGGAAAACATTCAGCTTTTTTTCCTGCCATGAGTAGGTTGACCATGTTTCACTTCCGTACAGCAAGGTGCTCAACACACAGGTCCGGTAGACTAGGGCTTTAGTACTGTTAGTCAGCAATATGTTGTCCCAGACTCTTTTCTGCAGCCGTGACATGGTGGCCATTGCCTTGGCTATCCTGTTGTTTATGTCTTTATCCAGTAGAGTGTTGTTGGATATGATGGAGCCAAGGTAACAAAAGTGATCAACAATTTCTAGTGGTTGGCCATTAATGCTTACTTGAGGTGCAGTGTTTGTGTTTTGAACAAGTATCTTAGTCTTGCTTTGACTGATGTTTAAGCCGAACTTCTGGCAAGCAACAGATAAATAATTTGTCAACCAGGCACTGTAGCTGAATATCAGAATCAGCCACAATAGCTGCATCATCAGCATACAGGAGTTCCCTGACGAGTAGCTTCCTAACCTTGGTTTTTGCCCGCAGCCTTGAAACATTAAATAGTTTTCCAGAGGATCTTGTATGGAGAAACACACCTTCGTTTATGTCGTTGTACGCATAATGCAGTAGAAATAATACAGTGTAGTAAAACGCTGCAGCAGGTAACTTTTTGACCTAGCGCAGGGGCTTTCTTCTCTCTAGTTGACCAACAGCTGCCTGGTCGTGCGGTATGTCGTTCGGACTTCTCGATGGTCCCTGTTTTTTTACCCAGTCCTCGGCCATCCCCCCCCCTTCCTCCTGTGAGAGCTTTGGACAATGATGTAAATTCTATTTAGCTCTGAGTAAATAGTTCCCTTGTCGGACAATGATGTCAATTCTATTTAGCTCTGAGTAAATAGTTTCCCTGTCGGACAATGATGTAAATTCTATTTAGCTCTGAGTAAATAGTTCCCTTGTCGGACAATGATGGAAATTCTATTTAGCTCTGAGTAAATAGTTCCCCTGTCGGACAATGATGTAAATTCTATTTAGCTCTGAGTAAATAGTTCCCCTGTCGGACCTTGCGATCTATAGGGCAGATGATGATGTAAAGGTCATCTGTTTTTGTGTCCCACGGTTAATAAAGGTTTCAAGTGTCCAGCGCAAAGACCAACCGCTTTTAGTTTCCCCCATCTAAAGTCGGCTAGGCCACCCCATTAGAGTTGGGTGTACCCAGGGGCGCCCTAAAAATCCCGAAATTAAAAATCAGTCTTCACTGGGATTCGAACACAGGACCCCCACCCGGCCACAGCACCCTCGATTAGCTACAACGTGAAATTACATTTGCATCATAGTTAGTTCTCCACAACTAAAGACAGTTACCCATTAGAGGCCAACTAGAGCTGGGTGGACTCAGAGGCGCCCTAAAGATCCCGAAATAAAAAAAAAAATCCCAGCCCCGGTTCGGAAGCCAACAACTTTACTGGTAAGCCACTCGCGCCTCCTCAGTTCTGAAGGAACATCCAAAACATTTGACGAACATTGACAAACAACCAGGCGTTAACCCTTGACGAACATTGACAAACAACCAGGCGTTAACCCTTGACGAACATTGACAAACAACCAGGCGTTAACCCTTGACGAACATTGACAAACAACCAGGCGTTAACCCTTGACGAACATTGACAAACAACCAGGCGTTAACCCTTGACGAACATTGACAAACAACCAGGCGTTAACCCTTGACGAACATTGACAAACAACCAGGCGTTAACCCTTGACGAACATTGACAAACAACCAGGCGTTAACCCTTGACGAACATTGACAAACAACCAGGCATTAACCCTTGACGAACATTTACAAACAACCAGGCATTAACATTTCATTTTCTACTTTCACTGCGAAGACCGAAACGATGAAGGGAAATACTTTTGTATTTATGTTGTTGTTTTTTTACTCTGTTATATACAAAACTAGCAGTGTGGTATGACACTATATATAGGCCTATATAAATAGATATAAACAAAAATTTTGCATTATTAATCATTTAACGTTCCATAACCATTTTATTCGTTGCTTTTTTCGGTGGTATTTTTTTTTTTTAACTTTTTAACAATTTCCGGTTAGTAAAAATGCTGTATTTTTTTCTTATATATTGACTAATAGTCTTGTTGTGGCACTGCCAAAAAGGGAAACTGGATTTTGTGTAGTCCTTTAACGGTATCCAAATAGGAATTATAGTTATAAGGCCCTATTATTATTATTATTATTTGTCATTGCTGTGTCAGAAATGAACTATCCTCCCCTCGCCCGCCAAAAAAAAAGAAAAAAGAAAAAACAAACACATTTTGGGGCATTGCAGTGTCAAAGAACTTTGCCCCAAAGAATCTATCTACCTTTATCTGTCGCTTGGACAACACATCGTCCACGGTGTTCAGGGTCTGGTTACTACTGGAAGAGAGGCCCGTGTCGTTTCCGCTGTCTTTGACCTGCGGCTCGGAGGATCCGCTCTCCGTCTCCAGGCTGGTGCCGCGCCCCGTATCGTACAAGGTGGGCTTGTGGCTGTGGTGTTGGCTATCGTACCAAGTGGGCCACTCTTGTTTTGGCCGGCTTTGGCTGGACCGAAAGGACCGCTGGCTACCATTGCCGCTATCTAGCTCCCCTATAGAGTGATACAGTATGAGTAGTGGAGGTCAGAGGTCAACAGGGCACACGTACAAAAAAAATAATAATTCATAAACTCATATGAGTACACGCTGCAGCTCAGAGATGCAAAAAAAAATAAATAATAATAATACATACAAAAGCAACATATTGATACATAAAATATAGATCTATATTGCCGATGGCGATTTCTAGATTAAAAATGGCCGAATAATCCAACCCGTGTTTGAATAAAGTCTAGAATCTTGTTCCTAATTAATTTATCTTAATGAAAGCTTCCAATGCGGTATTTTTTTAAAAGTGTATATTGTTTCTTTAGTTTTCGCGAATCAGAATTTCTATTGTTAATTTTAATTCAGCCAGGAGAAAATTCTGCCAATTTAGATTTTTCTTATTTTGGCAGAGAAAGACTGCTGCCACTTAAGCCTTAGAAAAAGGAAATGAATTTTTTTTTTCAAGCGATATCGCTGGACAGTGAACAAAATGTATCGGAAAAAAAATAATTTGAAAATGTATTGTTGTTTGGCGTTACAATGTCACTACTATAGGAATAATCCTTTGCTTTATTTATCGCACCCATAATTCATAAGCCTGAAGACCAAAATAAAGTGTTTTACCACTTACTATTAATTCTGTTGTTTTTATCTCTTTTCTTTCCATACAGAAATAGGAATGTAGATTAAATAAGACCTTTTCAAATGTCGTTAATACGCTAATCTGAATGCTTAAAATACTAATAGTTAACTCTTAAAAAGGACCTGACAAAGAAAAAATTAAGCATAAAATAAAGAAAAAATATCAATTGCTTTAATAGTTTTTGATTACACTGATAATGCTTTATCGTTTTATTGACTTGCCTACATCATCGACAAGGGGCAAGGCAGAACACAATAATTATAAATCTACTTGTAAAACACTAAGTCATCTAAGGCTGGGTACCCCTGTGTTAATAAACCAATCGGAATTATCCGTACATGACATGGTAGGCCATCTTTAGTAGAAGTTACAATTTGTAATGTAATTAATAAAAAAAAAAGGTTTCTTTAAAAATGTATGCCTAACACCTTATCCTTTAATTAAAGTAAATTAAGAGAAGTTTATAATAAATGATTTCTATATTATTAGGTGTCTGCTAGCTATAATGTATCAGATTAATTTAAATACTAATTTTTATTAAACATATAATGAGTAAATAGCCACATGAATTATTATTGCAATGCGAGTTGTTGGAACCTTTCAACAGCAGGAAAAATTGTTTATCACTTTTAGTTTTGATAAATATTCTTTCAATGTCCGAAAAATTTAGACTTTGATCTGAAAATGTAAAATGATTTCAAAAATATGATATTTAGCGCGATTTTTACAAAGGGGCACTCCAGCCTGCTAGAATGAATATAAAAAAAAACAACCTACTCTATCAATGTTCTCCCATACAGAGAATATGGCGTAGTAACAGAAAGACATGCAATTTGAAAACAAAAATGTTCCAAAAAAAAAAATGCAGATCAAAAGCCACACCTCGGCGCCCCCGCTTCTTCGCTCCCCAACCAATTATCTTACCTTTTTGTCCCTTGGGGAGCCGGAAACGCGGGGCGCCACAATAGAGTTCAAAATTATTTTTTTCGCACCACTTTGCACTCACCGACAAAAATTTCTTAATTTTGGCAGCTAGTATCTCATCTTTCTTCCAGCGTTCATCTTGGTGAGTGTGGCTGTCACCAATATAGTACGCACTCTTGTTCACGGACAAGGCTTTTAGTTGGCAGGTGGTGGGGGGGGGGGAGAGTGTTATAATCAATAAGTAAAGAAATAAATACATGGCATGAATCATACAGTCTATCTCCAAAACAATCATTGTACATTGGTTTACACTATCTTCCCATAAGGGAACAAAGAGTTGCGAATATATTTTATTGGGTCAATCGAGATCAATACATCAGGCTTACTATTAGTAATTATGATGCTATTGTTACTTTAAAATGTCAATTCATAGGGCGTATTTTGACATGAAAAGGTGGAGTTTGCGTTTTCGACTACATGAACTTAAGAGGGTGTGGTCGGGCCAGCACATAGGCTAACCATATTTGCATATTGCTAATAGCAGGTAAACTACTAATTTGAGTTTAGCGATAAGATGTTTTAATGCAAATATACTAAACCTTTTCTAGAACTAATGGACTATGCGAACCATCTCCTACCACTGTTACTTTTGTCCTAATGTATACATTTACACCCATCCTTTAAAGGAAGTAGGTATCAGCTTCCCCGTCTCTCTTTATTAAGTAGATCTAGATATTCCTGTCTGATTCCCCATCCCTGTTCCCTGAGTAGATCTAATTAAATGTTCATGTCTGATTCCCCATCCCTGTTCTCTAAGTAGATCTAGTTAAATGTTCATGTCTGATTCCCCATCCCTGTTCTCTAAGTAGATCTAATTAAATGTTCATGTCTGATTCCCCATCCCTGTTCTCTAAGTAGATCTAATTAAATGTTCATGTCTGATTCCCTTTCCCTGTTCTCTAAGTAGATCTAACTAAATGTTCGTCTGATTCCCCATCCCTGTTCTCTAAGTAGATCTAACTAAATGTTCATGTCTGATTCCCCATCCCTGTTCCCTAAGTAGATCTAACTAAATGTTCGTCTGATTCCCCATCCCTGTTCTCTAAGTAGATCTAACTAAATGTTCGTCTGATTCCCCATCCCTGTTCTCTAAGTAGATCTAACTAAATGTTCGTCTGATTCCCCATCCCTGTTCTCTAAGTAGATCTAACTAAATGTTCATGTCTGATTCCCCATCCCTGTTCTCTAAGTAGATCTAACTAAATGTTCGTCTGATTCCCCATCCCTGTTCCCTGAGTAGATCTAATTAAATGTTCATGTCTGATTCCCCATCCCTGTTCTCTAAGTAGATCTAACTAAATGTTAGTCTGATTCCCCATCCCTGTTCTCTAAGTAGATCTAACTAAATGTTCATGTCTGATTCCCCATCCCTGTTCCCTGAGTAGATCTAACTAAATGTTCGTCTGATTCCCCATCCCTGTTCTCTAAGTAGATCTAATTAAATGTTCATGTCTGATTCCCTTTCCCTGTTCTCTAAGTAGATCTAACTAAATGTTCGTCTGATTCCCCATCCCTGTTCTCTAAGTAGATCTAACTAAATGTTCATGTCTGATTCCCCATCCCTGTTCCCTAAGTAGATCTAACTAAATGTTCATGTCTGATTCCCCATTCCTGTTCATGAAGTAGATCTAAATGTCCATGCATAATTCCCCATACCTGTTCCCTAAGTAGATTTAAATGTTCATGTCTGATTCCCCATCCCTGTTCCCTAAGTAGATCTAAATGTCCATGCATAATTCCCCATCCCTGTTCCCTAAGTAGATCTA
Source organism: Biomphalaria sudanica (assembly GCA_036873155.1). Taxonomy (NCBI): domain Eukaryota; kingdom Metazoa; phylum Mollusca; class Gastropoda; family Planorbidae; genus Biomphalaria; species Biomphalaria sudanica. The sequence goes on along the minus strand of JAZGLO010000568.1, from coordinate 709,630 downwards.
AATGTCCATGCATAATTCCCCATACCTGTTCCCTAAGTAGATTTAAATGTTCATGTCTGATTCCCCATCCCTGTTCCCTAAGTAGATCTAAATGTCCATGCATAATTCCCCATCCCTGTTCCCTAAGTAGATCTAAATGTCCATGCATAATTCCCCATCCCTGTTCCCTAAGTAGATCTAAATGTTCATGTCTGATTCCCCATCTCTGTTCACTGAGTAGATCTAAATGTTCATGTCTAATTCGCTATCTCTGTTCACTGAGTAGATCTAAATGTTCATGTTTGATTCCCTATCTCTGTTCACTGAGTAGATCTAAATGTTCATGTCTGATTCCCTATCTCTGTTCACTGAGTAGATCTAAATGTTCATGTCTGATTCCCTATCTCTGTTCACTGAGTAGATCTAAATGTTCATGTCTGATTCCCCATCTCTGTTCACTGAGTAGATCTAAATGTTCATGTCTGATTCCCTATCTCTGTTCACTGAGTAGATCTAAATGTTCATGTCTGATTCCCTATCTCTGTTCACTGAGTAGATCTAAATGTTCATGTCTGATTCCCTATCTCTGTTCACTGAGTAGATCTAAATGTTCATGTCTGATTCCCCATCTCTGTTCACTGAGTAGATCTAAATGTTCATGTCTGATTCCCCATCTCTGTTCACTGAGTAGATCTAAATGTTCATGTCTGATTCCCTATCTCTGTTCACTGAGTAGATCTAAATGTTCATGTCTGATTCCCCATCTCTGTTCACTGAGTAGATCTAAATGTTCATGTCTGATTCCCTATCTCTGTTCACTGAGTAGATCTAAATGTTCATGTCTGATTCCCCATCTCTGTTCACTGAGTAGATCTAAATGTTCATGTCTGAGTTTCCAATCCCCATCCAGTGCTGCCCAAATATTTGTGTCATCATGCGTGACCCACGGGGGGAGAGCAATCACGGAGACCACATCCCCCTCCCCCCTGAAGACAATCTGTAGATCGATACTACTAGGAAATGAACTCTATTTGATAAGATGCAACTTCCGGTTGAAGCGCTTTGTGTGAGTTTAAATTATTTCTAAAGCATCTAATGACACAGAATCACGTCAGCTAATATGAGTTGAAAAGTGTAACGTGGTGGCCATGTTTTTTTTTTCAATTATTTAATTTAAATCTTTTTATTAAAAAGTGTTCCATTCAAAATGTAGATTGTTTCGTCTATTCTAGGAAAAAAAATTTTTTTAACTTTATATTTAGTTTTTAAAACAGCTGACGATGGTAGCAGTTGCTTTATTGTGTTTCCATTCATTTTTTTTCACCATTACACCTATCGCCTCATGTGCCACTGGACATTGCCACGCTTCCATAAGCTAAAATTGATTTTAAAAAATCCATTTTCTCTATATTTCTTTTTTTATTTTTTTAATTAATACTGAAGTTTCAAAACAACAACAACAAAAATCGAAAGAGTATCAAAAAGTGGCGACTTCCAACATTCCGATCTCCAAGAAAGAGAGAGAGAATGCGGCTTTTAAACTTTTGAAAAATAATTTTCCTTTCATAATAGTTTGATAGATGCATTAAATTAAGCAGTATGATAAAAAAAAACCTTAAAGAAAAATTAGGAAAGGGGGGAACATATGCCTCCCTATACCAAAGCAACCATAGTAAAGAAAACGATCTGGCGTCCATAACAACGGAAAGTGTATTTATAGCACCGGAAGCTACTAATGCTGGAGTTACGTACCTTTTTCACTGACGCTCTCGCTCTCTAGATCCACTTCCTCTTCGCAACTGGAGCATTCAGGCGAGGACTGCAGTTCGTCTTCGCTACTGCTTAGACTGTGCTGACGCTGTTTCTTACCGCGCTTGTGTTTATGAGGTTTGGGCGGAGGTGGCCGGACGCAGTCCGAAGGGTCCGAGCTAAGGGAGTCATTCCTGAGCATCGTCTCCATTTTTTTGCGGTTGTTCCTAGTGCGCCCCCCTCCTGCCGAGCTCGGGTCCAAGTGTTGCTTTTTGTCGCCGGCGTCTTTGGAGGAGGTGTCGCGGACGTCGTCCGCCTGATTGTCGCTGGCGTGCTCGATAAGTATCCGGTGGCGAGAGAACTGGGTGTCCTCCTGAGAATCCTGAGGCCCGAACCTGTCCCTGTCGCGCTCTCGGCTCGGCGACCTCCGCTGCTCCTTACCCGTACGGTCCCTGTGGTGGCGGCTGCCCCCTCTCCTGTCCAGCCGCCCTCCGTCAATGTCTTGCTCGAAGCCGCCCTGCTGCTGTTGCTGCTGTTGCAGGTCGTTAAGGCGCTCGCGTGATCCTCTGTAGCTATCCTTATCGGAATACTCGCGGCGGCCGTTGACCGGGCTCTGCCGGTATCTGTCCGCCTGCTCGCCGCCGCGCCCGTCCTTGCGTCGATCTTTGCCATCTCTCCTTCTGTCTTGCTGGTCTCTGTCTTCGTGTCTTCTGTCGTGCTGTGTGTCCCTGTAGACATAAAGAATAAATGTTCACGAAAGATTGCTTGACAAATTTGTTTCAAATAGGTCTTAATGGCATTTAGCCAACAGAGCCGGATTTAAGTTAGTGGAGGCCTTGATAAATTATCTTACTGGAGCTCCTGTCCTCTTATGAATGCTTTAATAAAATGTTCTTGTTGCATAAATACGTATATCTGAAAATCTAAAGGCAGCAAATAAACCTTATCCCAGAACCCCCCCCCCTTTTTTTCCCCCCACAAGTCCACAAAAGAGATTGACTTGAGCAGTGAGCATGATAAAATCATGACAGGTAAGCTATACAAAAGCAAAAAAAGAAAAGACATATACATAATGTAGCCTAGGCTATGTGTTCTAATAACTGTTTCATTAGCGTCACCCTACGCCCGTAGTGCAGAATGTTTTTAAAAAAATACAATTTAATTCACACGCGGTCACCACTGTGTATACTATCTATTCATTCACACGCGGTCATCACTGTGTATACTATCTATTCATTCACACGCGGTCATCACTGTGTATACAATCTATTCATTCACACGCGGTCATCACTGTGTATACTATCTATTCATTCACACGCGGTCATCACTGTGTATACTATCTATTCATTCACATGCGGTCATCACTGTGTATACTATCTATTCATTCACACGCGGTCATCACTGTGTATACTATCTATTCATTCACACGCGGTCATCACTGTGTATACTATCTATTCATTCACACGCGGTCACCACTGTGTATACTATCTATTCATTCACACGCAGTCATTACTGTGTATACTATCTACAGGATCCACAATATTTGCATTAACTATAATAATAGTGGCATGTGGTGGATGAGTGGTCAAGTGCTTGGATTACTAACCGAGACGACTCGAGTTTGAATCCCAGTGAAAGCTTACTGTAACACCTCTATTACTGGTTAATTATTAGATGTTACTTTGGGATCTTGTGCGCGTGTCTTGTGTCTTAAGTAGGACTACAAACTTAATATTCACCAATCAACACTCTTATCAGCAGACAATATACATTAATAAATATAAAATAATACATAGTCAAATCCAACCATAGAGGCGCAATGAAAGTATAAACAATAGCTTACACAATAATCCATAACTCATAAGTTCAAAGTATGAATGCATTTCACAAAGACAATTAATACAAATCTCAATACAATACCAAGAAACAGCTAACTTTTCACCGCATGGTCAGATTAAGACCGAGACTTTTCACGTGAGATGAACACGAGCTGGTGTACTGGGCATCATTCATTTCATGTCACAGTGATTCTCAAACAATTCTGTGACACATTTTCGATGTCAGTTCTTTCCTGACCCCTCTAGAGTCCACCCAGTACTAATGGAAACGTGCAGTAAGCAAGTTGCGTTTGGCCTTTGTGCTTGTCTAAAGATACTTTAGTTACCGTTACAACATCTGCTCCTTGGAAAGGAAGGCCATATAGATTTTAGAGGGAAAATGTTACTTTTTTAAAATATATATTTGCAAGTCTTTCACATTCTGTTTGTTGGTTTTACATATTTCCATGTTTTCATGGTATATGCTTGTGAGTGTTGGACGCTGACTGCAGAGCTAGAGTCTAACAATGGCATTGAGATGCTACAGAAGGATCCTAGGTATTACATTCAAAGACCGCATCACAAACCAAGAGATTAGAGACCAGGGTTACTGCAGCGATTGCACCTGCTAACAATCGTAACCAAAAAAAAAAAACGCAAGTTAAAAATCTATGGCCATATTACAAGATCTTCGGTGCTCAGGGAACAGTACCAGGAAAAAGAAGAAGAGGCAGACAGAGACAGCGATGGGAGGACATAAAAGAATGTACGGACCTGCCAATGAAAGAGATTCTAAGTAAGGGAAAAGACAGAGAGGAATGGAGAAAGACAGTCGACATCAGACTAAGGGATAGGTAAAAAGGTAAAAGGTGACCATGTTCCTTTAGAATAGAAGATTATTACATACGAGACAAACGTCCAGTAAGACAGCGGGGGATGGCAGTTGGCAGGATTCGAACCCTCGACCGTCGAGCGCATAACACCCGACCAGTCAGCAAACCTTTCGTTCGTTTGTTATTATGCAATTATTATTTTATAGTTACTTAAATTTTAAATGTCATTTTCGGAGTATCCACGATAGCTCTTAAACACATTAAGCACCTCTTTGTTACGCTTTCGGTTTTTAATATACCTTTAAGCCTACATTCTTAAAGCCTTGAAATACAGTGGCAAACCAAAGAAGAGAGAGCAATATGGACAAGTGTGGAGGCGACATAATGGAACGCAAATTAAACACGAAAAATAAAAAAAAAGGAAATTGGAAGGGAATTTGAAATTAATAGATAAACTAAGCAATGTCAAGGACGTCACATTGAAAGATCACTGTTGCCAACTTAAAAATAATTAGTTTGTGCTACAATCGCAAGACTTGAAAGTATATTTTACACTGCTAAAAAGTAAAGTAAAACAAGTTTCCCTTTCAGACCTTGCGATCTATAGGGAAGATGATGTAAGGGTCATCTGTTTCTGTGGCCCGCGGTTTTACGAGGATGTCATGTGACCAGCACAACGACCTTTATTTTCCCCAGTTGTAGATACCCATTAGAGCTGGCTGGACTCTGAGGCGCCCTAAAGATTCTGGAATTTAAAATATTAGTCTTCACCGGGGTTCGAACTCGGGACCTCTATTCGGAAGCCAATCGCTTTACCGCTCAGCCACCGCGCCTCCTATAAGTGCTAAAAAGCGCCAAAAAATAGTGTTAACCTTTAAAACCATTTTCTATATTCTGAACACCAGTTTCATTTTATAGTTATCCAGTTGCGATTTTATTGTTTATTGTTATCCAGTTGCAATTTTATTGTTATTCAGTTGCAATTTTATATTTATCCAATTGCAATTTCATAGTTATCTAGTTACAATTTGTTTGTTATCCAGTTGCAATTTGTTTGTTATTTAGTTGCAATTTGTTTGTTATCAGCCGTAAATGAAAATCTCTAATACATAAGTAAAACAATCTAGATCTAGTTGGTCATGGGATAAAAAGTCATAACAAAAGCAGTACATGTTGATATTTATGATAATGAGGAATAATGAGGATCATACTATTATTACTTAAATCTCACGACCCCCAGAGCGGCGCTTCGAAACATCGACCTTGTCACTGTCTCATGAAGATGTCGCCTAGTGTCAACATTTTTTTTATAAATTTCTTTTTGTCCACTATTTTTTTTTTCCTATTTGAATACGGATGACGTTGACCTCTTCCATTCCAAGTGTCAATAATCAATAAATTAGCAGACGCGCACGAAGAAGGGGAAGTTAGAGCGTCAAGACAGAAAGATAAATCAGTTTTGGAGTTGCAGTAATAACTGGTTCTAATTATGGATAAAATTATAAAACATGAAACGGCAAAATGTAGAGGAATAATAATAATAATTAATAAATGCCTTTCAAATTATTAACAGTAAATGGTTAGATCTATATTTAGTGGTATGGTACTAATTAACGCAAATACCCCCCCCCCACAAATTTTCCGTTGTTGATCAAATTTTGATTTGTAGCTCCGGAGAGCTACTTAACTAGTCCAGCATACGTGAACTACATTCTTAGTATAGGACTTTAAATAAACCGACTTCTTATTGCAAATCTTAACTCACTCTGTCGGTCTATTTCTCTATCTGTCTGTCTGGTAAAAATTGTGTAAAATTAATTATTGGTAATTAAGTTTGTTTTGATATCGAATAAGAGAAATAACTTGTACATTGTTGATAGATTATATATATAGCTCCTCTTTCGTGACCGAAGAAGATGACTGTAAAGTCCAATAATCAAAGCCGGCCGCGTTGTGACATGGGTAGGTTTGGGTCAGTTGCAGATAGGCCTGCTTCTTCTCTCGGCCTTTTGTTGGTTCGGCGCTCTTTCACGCTGGCCACTCTTCTTGCTTCGAGACTCCGAGACTCACAGCTTCACGCCATGAGGAGCGATCAAGAGCTAGTGCTTCTCAGCCGTGAATGTCGATGGATAGAGATATGTGTATTAATAGATATAGTTTTAAGTGCGGAGTTTTCTCTTATTTAGATACGCTTTTTATGTTAAAAAAAAATGATTTTTATATTTTGCTTATTTTTGAGCAAACTTGAATATAATGATAATATTAATAAGTCTTCCAATCCGAAGATTAGTGAGGAATGCAGTATTTCCTGTGGCTGCGAAGTAACGTGAATGAAATTATATTTAAATAAAGTCTCACTGCAAGATACACGTCACTTCCGTTTCATGTCTCTGGCATTGTTTTCTTTTCCACTATCACCCACGTGACTAGTGGCGTAGCTAGGGTCGGGGAAGGTAGAGAATTTGAAAATCCCCCCCCCCCCCGGGCCTACACTTGATGGGGACTCCCAAATGAGTGTTCGAAATTGTTTTATTTTACATCAAATATTAAATATTACGCAATATGCAGGGGGGCCCCCAAAGAAGTCAAGCCCCCGGGCCCCAAATGATGGCAAATTCCTATCTACGCCACTGTACGTGACATTAACATGCATTATGAAAGACCGTCTCGTGGTTTCATCAGAAACTCTGCACCACCAAAAAAAACCCACAAAAAAACAAAACAAAAACATGAAAACACATACATATACACTCACACCTATTTTAGACTTAACATTTTATTCATAACAATGTAAAAGCTTTTTTTTTTTTTTTATTTAGAAGCTCTTATAATGCAATAACATGTGGCCAGCACAGTGATATTTGGGCTAGAGCGTTTCCTTTACACGTTTTCAGCTCTCCCACGTCCCATTCTCAGGTCAAGTAGAAATTTTGCACAATTATTCAAAGTCGAAAACAAAAATGCATGGATCAATTAAAAAAATTAACTAAGCTGAGGAATGTTTGGATGTCAAGACCCCCCTGTGCGTAACTCCACTCCCCGTAGTAGTGACCAAGCAGGTCAGAACAATATACAAATAGCGCAGCTTAAAACCGGGTCCAGCATTGCACTAAACTGCGACAAAAGGGGGGAGGGCTGTGGGCAAAAAAAAAATAAATAAATAATGAACTATATGTATGTATTATTCGATGCTTGAATACGAGTAAAATGGCATCATTACCAATGTTAAAAATTAAAATACTAGGAGTGCCACATCACCAGAAAATTCCTCAGTGGAAACCGTGTGGAAATTGGTAAAGGGACTACAATGAATTTTGTTTCTCTTTAACGAAACTCGACCCTGGCAGTGCCAGAGAATGAATACTCGTTCGTTTCTAACATACTACTACTACTACTACTAATAATAATAATAATAATGGCAGTGAATTCTAGTCCGAAGATCATGGATGAGTGCAGTATTTACCTAGACTACGTGAACTCAGTTGCGACCTGCATATTTTTTCGCATCTCGTGCAGACAAAGTCGTTGGACTCAGGCGGCGTGCTTAAGTTTCCTTTCCGTTTTCTGCGCATGTCTCCAGTAAAAGGGCTTTTTATTTTGTGTGTGTGTCTGTGTGTCCTCAACACTTACATCAGACTGATGCGCTCCTTGGTCTTGACCACATTTTTTATATACTTGCGAATCTTGGACACTGGACTCTTGGGAACTAGAAAGGATGAGCCTAGGAATGGAATTGAGATGTTACAGAAAGATCCTGTTAATCTGTTAATAAAACAGTTTAGTAGGGAACTGCTGAACTCTGTCGTAGAAGAAATGACAGGGGTAGGGGTGGGGTTAACAACACAGTTAAGAGTCCTGGAAACTGTGTGACATGTATCTGTTGAGTTGAATAGCGATGGGTTATACCATAGGCGAATAAGACGCCCAGCCCTAGACCCACGAACTGTCGGCAGTTTACGCCCGATGCCAAGTCGACGAATATTTCAGAAAATCTCGCTATCTAGTCGTGATTTGAGTAACACACATGTGCGTCCTATGCGACGTAGTAGATTAGCGTCCATGACTCCAGTACGGCGATTTGACACACTAGGACTGATGACACACAGGTTTGCGCTGCGACTGCTATGTAGTGGCCACGGTACACGGTTTTACCAAGCACACCAATCCCTCGGGCTATGAGTATCACTCTGTCACTGTTTATATAGATGCTTGTTAAACTAAAGGATAGTAAATGAATACAAAAACTAATTAAATTTAATTAACGTGACTTAAATCTATCGAACTAAATACACCAATCTATAGACGAAATCTACACAAATCTAATGGTATAAGAAAGATCACTTAGCTCTAGAAAATAGCAACACAAAAATCCTCCAAAACGAGAGACGAAAAGATGCTACAGAAAGATCCTAGCAATGGAATTGAGATGCTACAGAAAGATCCTAGCAATGGAATTGAGATGCTACAGAAAGATCCTAGCAATGGAATTGAGATGCTACAGAAAGATCCTAGCAATGGAATTGATATGCTACAGAAAGATCCTAGCAATGGAATTGAGATGCTACAGAAAGATCCTAGCAATGGAATTGAGATGCTACAGAAAGATCCTAGCAATGGCATTGAGATGCTACAGAAAGATCCTAGATATCACATACAAAGACCGCATCACAAACGAAGAGATTAGAGACAGGGTTAGTTCAGCGATTGGACCCCCACGACGATCTGCTAACTACTGTCAAATAGCGTAAATAAAACTTTATGGCAATATCAAAATTTCCTCAGGGCTCGCAAAAAATCTTCCTTCAGGAACAGTACCAGGAAAAAGAAGCAGAGGCACACAGAGAAGGCGATGGGTTTATAACATAAAGGAATGGACGGGCCGGCCTGTGATTGAAGAAGATTCTTTTCAAGGCAAAAGACAAAAAGGAATGGAGAAACAAGGTAAACAGATCATGTGTGGTGCCCACCCGTCCAACAGACTAGGGGATGGGTGACATGAAGGTATTACACTGTTACACCATGCAGCTTGACTTCTCACCAGTGAAACTTTTCTCAACTCTGGTTCCAATCCTGGTTCATCGCACTCAGATAATGCAAGAATCAACGATTTCAGAAGAAGTTTTGCATACAAAGTAATCATTTGTTATATATATATATATATATATATATATATATATATATATATATATATATATATATATATATACAGATAGATATATAGATAGATAGATAGATCCTCAGACTAAAGAAAGTTGGCAGCACTGTATTTAATTATTTATTAGTTCATTTAATTTAATTATTAATTAGTTCTAGAAATTTTCAACTATTAGTTTAGAGCAGGGGTTCTCAACCTGTGGTTTGCGACCCCCTTAGTGGTCGATTGACGATATGCCAGGGGTCGACTAAGACCATCGAAAATATGGATTGTTATTGTCTGTTCTTCTATTGCTGTGTTGGTGTAGGTCGCGGTAGAGTGTGGGATTGTAAAAAGGGGTCGCCCAGCATAAAAGGCTGAGAACCGCTGGTATAGATTCTAACGTCCCGTTGAAAACTAAGAGACTGGAGCAGTCTATGACAGGTAAGTTGGAGCAGTCTATGGCAGGTAAGTTGGAGCAGTCTATGACAGGCAAGTTGGAGCAGTCTATGGCAGGCAAGTTGGAGCAGTCTATGGCAGGCAAGTTGGAGCAGTCTATGGCAGGCAAGTTGGAGCAGTCTATGGCAGGTAAGTTGGAGCAGTCTATGACATGCAAGTTGGAGCAGACTATGGCAGGTAAGGAAGCGTTTCATTCCCCCTTTCTCACCTTCCCACTTCTTACCCCCCCCCCTTTCCCGAATCCACACGAGGATTGTAACGTCCTCTCAAGTCGTCCTCATTTTGAGAACCCTCGGCTTAGAGTGACTGAAGGTTTGGTGGTGAAGACAGAATAAACAGAGGCTTCTCATCACCGATGACGTCATGCGCTCGGACCGGTCTTAGGGTGGGGATGGGGGGGGGAACGAACAAGCTTAGATGACCACAGGGAACCCGGGCCGACTAGAAGTGAGCACACAGGGAGCCCGGGTCGACTGGAAGTGAGCATGGCAAAGATGCGTAGCTAAGAATAGCCCAATGACGTCAGGGGACACAACTGTATTAGGAAACAGAGAAATAGAGGGCGTGCGACGAAAATCAAAATGAGTACGAGAGAGAGAGAAAGGAGAGAGAGAGAGAAAGGAGAAAGGAGAAAGAGAAAGGAGAGAGAGAGAGGTGGAGAGAGTGAGAGAGAGAAAGGAGAGAGATGGAGAGAGTGAGAGAGAGAGATGGAGAAAGTGAGAGAGAGAAATGAGAGAGAGAGAGATGGAGAGAGAAAGAAAAGGAAAGCGTGTGTGAGAGAGGGAGATAAACAAGAAAAGTAAAAGAGGTTAAGAGACAGAATAAGAAAGAGTAAGATTGAAAGAGAGAGAGAGGGGGGGGGGGTAAGAATGAGAGAGAGAAGGAGACAGAATGAGACAGTGAGAGAGAGAGAGAGAGAATGACAAAGAGGATGAGATAGACGGAAAAAGAGCGTACGAGAGAGAACGATGGAGAGAAAATAAGATAGAGAGACAGAAGAGTAATAAAGATTGCATGAAAAAGTTAAAGAGAAAGACTGAAAAAAAGCAAAGCAAGATAATGAAGTGAAGAAGAAGAAGAGAGAGAGAGAGAGAAAGAGAGAGAGACTTGCAGAAGATTAGATTGAAGAGATGGAGAAAATAGCCTGAGCAGACAAGACGTGGGAGTGCCTAGGTCACTGACTTATTGATCGGTCTCTAGTTTTACTGTTGCTTAACGGGGCGCTGTATATCTCTCACTCTACCGTCCCTAAAAAGAGTGCGGTTGCGTAAGTTGTTTTACGGTGCTGACTATAAGGGCCCTCGGTACAGTCAGTTAGTATGTCTTACGATGGAGCTTATATTGTAAGTAGGACCCGGGGCTAGAAGGCTACAACTCCATTGTACTGGTTATTCATGCATTTCTATTATTTATTTCTGGGAACTATTCGCCAAGACAATCATTACAGATATAGGGATCTTGGAATAACTGGTGAATGGTGGCAAATATACAAATGTAAAAGGCGGCACAAGGGGCCAAATTTGTAATGAAAGAAAATGGTGAATTAATATAACGAAATGTGACCCCTCTCCGGACAATAATCACAATGTCAAGACAGACCCAATAACTGCTGAGGAGGTTACCATGGCCATTGCAGTGCTAAAGAATAACAAAGCACCAGGGCTCGACATGGTGTCAGCAGAAATGCTAAAATATGGGGGACAGTGCATTGTTAACAGAATGACAGATCTGTTAAATCTCTGTTGGCGAACTTCAATAGTCCCCGAGGACTGGCAAAAGGAAGTGATTGTAAAGCTTCCAAAAAAGGGCAACTTGGCAGACTGCAACAACTGGAGGGGCATTAGTCTCCTCTCTGTCCCTGGCGAAGTTTTTAGCACCAATGCAGTGCCAAGTGAGCTAAGCATCAGACCACCCAGATCTCCAAAAGATCTTTCTGATCTCCAAAAAGAAGATCTTTCTAACCTCTAAAAGAAGATCTTTCTGATCTCCAAAAGAAGATCTTTCTAACCTCCAAAAGAAGATCTTTCTGATCTCCAAAAGAAGATCTTTCTGATCTCCAAAAGAAGATCTTTCTGATCTCCAAAAGAAGATCTTTCTGATCTCCAAAAGAAGATCTTTCTGATCTCCAAAAGAAGATCTTTCTGATCTCCAAAAGAAGATCTTTCTGATCTCCAAAAGAAGATCTTTCTGATCTCCAAAAGAAGATCTTTCTGATCTCCAAAAGAAGATATTTCTGATCTCCAAAAGAAGGTATTTCTGATCTGTGGGAAGCGTGGCTAAGTGCGCTTGAACTTGGCTACCTACGAAGGGGGCTCGAGGTTCGACACCCGACTCGGGCAGAGTTGTGTTTACTGAGCGCCATCTAGATACCCCCCCCCCCCCCCCCAACTGGTCCACAACTGAGATTGGACCAAAGCGCTCTGAGCATGAAAGCAGCGCTATATAAAAGCCATAATTTATTTATTTATTTATCTGTATGTGCTTTTATATATTTAATATGTATTCATTGTTTCGCCACTTGGCTTCACATGTGTGTTTACGTTCACGGCTTGATTGATACCTACTCACTGAGCCTTGTCTATCCAATGTCTTTATGTTGTTCGCTTGTCTCTATTGAGATATATACACAGTTAAAATAGAGCCATTGTCAAATATGTGCCTAACGGCTATCTGTATCGGCTCTGTTCAAATTGTTAGAGAAGACAGGTGGTTAGCATGCTAGCGAATGCTAGAGATCAGAAAAGATCGTTTTTGCGGAAGATCTGGAAGGTCTAATGGTTAGTTCGCGTGGCCCTTGGTGGCAAATGCATGCTTGCGATTTCATTTGATTTATCTAGATCTATATATTTCAAAATCTTACAAGACTAAATCAACTGTCTGTCGTGACTGGTAAAAATATTATACGGATCAAGCTGAAATTTTGCACAATTATTTCTTTTACCTGACAAGACAAGAATCAATAAATAAAATTAACCAATTAGCTAATTAATTACTGGTAATTAATTATTTTGTTTTGTATCTCGAAGAAGGGAAAGAAATTGGGCTTGACTATTGTGGTGGTATAAGTTGAATTAGCCCCCCCCCCCCTTATTACCATGTAGGTCGCCGCTTTATTGTTTGAAGCTCTCGAGTTCAAAAAAAATATAAAACCGCATCCTTAACAACTGCAATGTAAACAACCGAACAATTACTATAATTATGAAAATACCCTCAACAGGGATTTCAAATAATAAGAAACAACAGAAATGGTTAAAACTTAAAACTATGAACAAGAACAAGGTTACAAAGGCAGTTTGTGTGGAGCTCAAAATCCAAGAAAAACATTAAAAATACTTTTAAACAAAAAAAAAACAACAACAATACCTCCTTTGTACAAAATGAATGAATTTTAGATTGAAAAACAATGGAACATCTCTCTCCACTTTCTCCTAGAGAACGAATTCTAGTTAAGCAAAATGTATAGATCACAGGCTTATGTATATATTGATATAAACCTGGTGGTGACACAGATGGGGGTAGTGCTGTGTGTGTTTTTAGACTTAGCAAATCGCCCCAGGCCAGCGCTAGACGAGCGGTCAACCGTGACGAGTGGCAGTGCACGCCAGTTCGACAAGGACCTGTGTTGTAAATATTACGCTCGCAAGTCACGGCGAATTTGATCAACCAGAGTGGTCAAGCGACGTTCCATCCGGATTGAGAAGGCCTGTGGGGACCCAGTATAAGAGCGAATGTGTTGGAGTCAAAGGGCTTCACGTTACCTCGCAATGTGACCAGTACGAGGCTAAGTCAAAACCAGCACGGCCTGGGACAGAGGCAGGGTTTTTGTACAGTCAGTGTTATATTTTTGCTAATTTTACATTATTGGCTGAGATGCATTTGAAATTAAACTGTTACTGTTACCTTGGAGCCTTGAGTTGTCAAGTTCTTTGGACAGTTGGGGCACCGTACAAGATTTGCTGCCCAGGTCATTAAATTACTAATAATTACACATCAAATACAATCCGCGCTATTTTGTCGGGAACTTTCGCGCTTTTTTTGCACACGCTACTTTGTGGGGCGCTATTTTGTCCGCGCTATTTTGACGGGTCACCAGAGAAAAGTGAAACATTAACGTACGACAGAAATGATGCTTATATGTTGTATTTCATGATATTTCTAAGGCTAAATCAAGATATTATCATTGGCTTGAAATCATGCGCAGGGGTTCTCCGTGAGGATCTAAACTCTACACGTTTTCTAACAGCGTGGGAGAGACTAGCGAAATGAATACTAATTAGGTGCCCAATCAATCTCTACAAAAGTTAAACATCACCAGGACCAGCTTTAAGTAAGTGAAGGCCCCGCGGCTCAATTTGTGTGAATTGTCCTGCACCTTTTCGATAGCTTTGATAAAAAATCCACTTTTGAATAACAATACTTATATCTAAAAGTATGCCATACTTGAGAAGAAAGAAATGAACACTTGTAAAATTAATCTCATGTACATACTTTAAAAAAATATATATTAATATGCCTATTTTAGTCCAAAAAAATTTTTTTTTGAATTGGTGGAGGGTCATGCCCTGGGCTTAAGAACTGCCGTAAATCCTGAGATATATTACGAACTAGCGGACTCTTTGTAACCACGGCAGTTTCGCCAATCGTAAGACATATAATAGTGTCGGTAAGAATACATTAAAAAAATACAGAAAGTGGATTATAAATGTCGAATTTTTTTATATATCTAAAAAAAAATCTCTGTTGTGTTGGACTCTCTCTTGTGGAGGCCCAGGGCTGTAGCCCCAGCTAACTCTCCTAAATCTAAACCTGAATGTAATGAAACATAACAAAAATTAAATGCTTACTGGTATATATACAAACGGTTTCGCGAGGAAAATTGGGTCACACGAGATAATAGGAAACATTAATCTGACAACAAAATAACACTAATAACAAAACACATTGCCACTGCCAGCTGACGCAAACACCAAATGACAGTGCATCTCAAATGGTGACGTGCACTTCCCCTCTCCAAACCTCTGTACCAAAACAATTTTTGGCTGGGAGGTGGGGGGGGGGCTTATGATTTTTCCACCATTGTTTCATTTGGCCGCCCGCATTACTGCGGAAAAATTGTCGAGTTTATTTGAGCCGAACTTTTGCGACTTCATTATGCGCTTCGGGCAGAAGTTCGGAGCGCTCAGTTAACACCGTGTCACGGGCCTGGTTTGACCCGCGGGTCGTAGTTTAGGCATCACAGTACCACAACATTAAATGACAAATTATAACCACACGAAGCTTGGGATATTGTATGAGTGTGTGTGTCTTTTCAATGATTGCATTTCAAAATAAAGTTTATAGCCACGGAAAATAAACACACAACGCATGTCTTCCCTCAATGTCAGAATAAACCAGATAACAAGCAAAATAGAAAAAAATATTTAAAAAAAAACATGTAAAAAAGCATATCTAAAGGGAAGAACTCCGCACTTTAAACTATATCTACCTTTTAATGTACAAGTTATTTCCCTTATTCGATGTCAAACAAAATAATTAATTACCAACAATTAATTGACTAATTTTTTAAAATTGATTCATGTTTTGTTAGACACAATAAATAATTGTTTTAAGTATCAACCTGAACGGAGAATGCGTGAGGGAGAAATAGCGTTAACGATTATTTAAGGGGATTAAACCCAACACGTTTAGTCATATCTGCGAATACTGAAGGAATAGTTTCCCTTGCTGGTTTCAAACAAAATAATTAATTACCATACTATTGGGTTACTTTTTTTTTATTGATTGATGTGCTGTCTATGCCAATGAATAATGGAGCAAAGTTTCCGAGAATGGGTGTGAAAGAAATAGCGTGTACACACTTTTTATCAGACAGACAGACATACAGAGTAAGTTGATATAAGCTTTGTTAAAATGTAAAAACAACTAGTTAAAATAAATTGATGATAATAAAATTCTAAACAAACGGTGTATCTTCATCATCTTCCCCTATCTCTTACTCTGTTGGAGTCTTGGGTGCTCGATAATAGGATATTTTCCAAGCCCTCTTTACCTTTATTTCATAAAACACCTCCGCCTATACCATCACCTTTTCTTTGGCCTGTTGGACAGTTGGGGCACCGTACAAGATTTGTCGACCGTCTTTCTCTATACCTCTCTGAATTTCGCCTTTCAATGGTAGCCCCGTCCATTCTCTGACGTTGTTTTCCCATCGCTTTCTCCGCCTCTTCACCCTTTTTTCCTGGTACTGTTCCCTGAAGGAAGGTCTTTGCGAGCCCTGAACACCTTGTAATATGGCCATAGAGTTTTAGTTGTTGCTTTTTTAGTTCGCGTTTTATTTTTACAATAGTAAGCAGGTCATCGTGGAGTCCTATCGCTGTAAATAAACCTGTCACTAATCTCTTCGTTTATGGTGAGTCTTTAATTGTAATACCTAGGATCTTTCTGTAGCATCTCAATTCCATTGCTAGGATCCTCCTGTCTAGTTCTGCAGCATCCAAGACTGGCAAAAAAAAAAAAGGTGTTTACACGATTTAACTCATTATGTTAAATCTTTAAAAGGCTGACAATGTTAAACCACATCCGTGTGAAAACAGAAGAGAAACTTTGGAACTCTATTCACTTAGTAATGCAGCACTCCATTTACTTTGTATTTTTCGTAAGAGTTGAATCAAAGACTTTCGGAACTCTATTCACTTAGTAATGCAGCACTCCGTTTACTTTGTATTTGTCGTAAGAGTTGAATCAAAGACTTTCGGAACTCTATTCACTTAGTAATGCAGCACTCCGTTTACTTTGTATTTGTCGTAAGAGTTGAATCAAAGACTTTCGGAACTCTATTCACTTAGTAATGCAGCACTCCGTTTACTTTGTATTTGTCGTAAGAGTTGAATCAAAGACTTTCGGAACTCTATTCACTTAGTAATGCAGCACTCCATTTACTTTGTATTTGTCGTAAGAGTTGAATCAAAGACTTTCGGAACTCTATTCACTTAGTAATGCAGCACTCCGTTTACTTTGTATTTGTCGTAAGAGTTGAATCAAAGACTTTCGGAACTCTATTCACTTAGTAATGCAGCACTCCGTTTACTTTGTATTTGTCGTAAGAGTTGAATCAAAGACTTTCGGAACTCTATTCACTTAGTAATGCAGCACTCCGTTTACTTTGTATTTGTCGTAAGAGTTGAATCAAAGACTTTCGGAACTCTATTCACTTAGTAATGCAGCACTCCGTTTACTTTGTATTTGTCGTAAGAGTTGAATCAAAGACTTTCGGAACTCTATTCACTTAGTAATGCAGCACTCCGTTTACTTTGTATTTGTCGTAAGAGTTGAATCAAAGACTTTCGGAACTCTATTCACTTAGTAATGCAGCACTCCGTTTACTTTGTATTTGTCGTAAGAGTTGAATCAAAGACTTTCGGAACTCTATTCACTTAGTAATGGAGCACTCCGTTTACTTTGTATTTGTGGTAAGAGTTGAATCAAAGACTTTCGGAACTCTATTCACTTAGTAATGCAGCACTCCGTTTACTTTGTATTTGTCGTAAGAGTTGAATCAAAGACTTTCGGAACTCTATTCACTTAGTAATGCAGCACTCCGTTTACTTTGTAGTTGTCGTAAGAGTTGAATCAAAGACTTTCGGAACTCTATTCACTTAGTAATGCAGCACTCCATTTACTTTGTATTTGTCGTAAGAGTTGAATCAAAGACTTTCGGAACTCTATTCACTTAGTAATGCAGCACTCCGTTTACTTTGTATTTGTCGTAAGAGTTGAATCAAAGACTTTCGGAACTCTATTCACTTAGTAATGCAGCACTCCATTTACTTTGTATTTGTCGTAAGAGTTGAATCAAAGACTTTCGGAACTCTATTCACTTAGTAATGCAGCACTCCGTTTACTTTGTATTTGTCGTAAGAGTTGAATCAAAGACTTTCGGAACTCTATTCACTTAGTATTGCAGCACTCCGTTTACTTTGTATTTGTCGTAAGAGTTGAATCAAAGACTTTCGGAACTCTATTCACTTAGTAATGGAGCACTCCATTTACTTTGTATTTGTCGTAAGAGTTGAATCAAAGACTTTCGGAACTCTATTCACTTAGTAATGCAGCACTCCGTTTACTTTGTATTTGTCGTAAGAGTTGAATCAAAGACTTTCGGAACTCTATTCACTTAGTAATGCAGCACTCCGTTTACTTTGTATTTGTCGTAAGAGTTGAATCAAAGACTTTCGGAACTCTATTCACTTAGTAATGCAGCACTCCGTTTACTTTGTATTTGTCGTAAGAGTTGAATCAAAGACTTTCGGAACTCTATTCACTTAGTAATGCAGCACTCCGTTTACTTTGTATTTGTCGTAAGAGTTGAATCAAAGGCTTTCGGAACTCTATTCACTTAGTAATGCAGCACTCCGTTTACTTTGTATTTGTCGTAAGAGTTGAATCAAAGACTTTCGGAACTCTATGTCCATGAATGTTTGCCTCTATCGGCTTATCTGTTGTATTTGTGTGTATTTTTTTCTGTTGTGTTGTCTTTATATGAGAAACGAGTCCTTGTAATCACACCAAATTTCCGTAAGGATCAATAAAAGCAGTCTTAGTCTTAGTCATAGGCTTAGGCTTAGTCTTAGGCTTAGTCTTAGTCTTAGTCTTAGTCTGAACAACTTTCTTCCAAGCAGATCAAATGCTGTAAATTTTTACATATCTTTTACCGATGGCTTGTATCCCAAGACGCTCCGGTAAGAGGGGAGGCCTAAGGCTAAGCACACCGGGGAAACTCCACCATATTCCGTCTCTGTACCACATCCGCCGTGCAAGGGTCTGCCTTAAAAACGAAACCTAAAATGTTTGTTTGTAAAATGTTTTACCTCGTTTCGGATGTTCCTTCAGAGTTGAAGATAATTGCTTCCTAGTCCAAACCTCCCGCAGGACGACGGGGGATGGGAGCGGGCAGGGTTTGAACCCGGAACCATCGATAAATCTGAACGACAGTCCAGCGCGCAAACCGCACGACCAGGCAGACATCCCTAGAGGAAAGGTATGTGAATAGTGACATGTTTGTTTGGCTTTATTTCTCCATCTCCCGCAGGTGCAATGGAATAGATCGCGAGAATTTTGTTTTGCTTCCCTATTGGAATAATCACCGCCTCTAACGACCGCTTCCACATGAGAGTCATGTTAAGAAACTCCATTTATTTGCGTTACTTGCAATACAAAGTACAGAAAGAAGATATAAGTATTACATTTTTCAAACAAGCAATAGAAAAATAATACTTTTTAAAACAAAAACTTTTCTAAGGGAAAGAACCGCTGAGTACTGCCATTTATCTTAAAATTACGGGATTTATCTCCCTTTCTGCTATATAAAACCAAATTAGTACTAAACGATTTACTTATTTTTTTTATTTTTTTTTAATTGATTCGTGTATTGTTATCGACTATGAATAATTTTGCAAAATTTCAACTTAATCCGAGAATAGGAAGTGGGAGAAAATACTTATCAAACGGAAATAAGGGAACAAATCCATATATATATATATATATATATATATCAGCATCTTTCATTAAGTAGCATTTATTTCCCATATTTCGAAGAAAAAATTTAATCATCAACAATTAATTAATTGGTACATTTTTTTTTATTGATTCATGTCTTGTCAGGTTTAATGAATAGTAGTGTAAACTTGATCCGAGAATGGAAAATGGGAGAAAACGCATTTTTAAACCTTTTACCAGACAGACAGACAGACTGACAGACACAGTGAGTTGATATATGCTTTGTAAAAAGTATCATTATTGAATTATTTGCATTATTGAATGCATACCTAACAAATCTATACGTGATTTACTGAACCAGCAGTGGTCGTTGTATTTGATGATAGAAACTGATCAAGCAATGATCTATGTTTTGCAGCGTTTTTCAGTTCTAGCTTAATAAAGTGTCACCGTATATCTTAATTTTAGAACCACTGCTCCAGGAACTCTGATTTACTATTGGCCTGGCTCTCCTGACACGCGGGGAGCGATAATTATCGGAGCATATGACGACTCGATTAGCTACTGGTATAATTGTTTTGAACTGAGAAGGGGCGAGGTGGAGAGAGGGGGGGGGGGAGCGACAGAATAAAACGATAGCTCTAGTTATTATTAATTATCTAGTTATTATTAATTATCTCTGATATTTGTGTTTAGGCAACAGCGCCTGTTCTACGTGGCTGGCAAACAAAAATACATTCAAGTGCTGCTATGACCAAGTTGATGAGAACCGTTTTACGCAGATGTATTTAAAATTGCTTTTGTATAGCGCAACATTCAATGCTAATAGCATGTTCAGAACAATATGGTCCAACCTCTTTTGTGGACCAGTGGGGGGGAAGGGGGTATCTGAGAGAAGGTTTCCGTGCTGTCTTTAAGCGCTAAGCTTAAAACAACTCTGCTAGAGTCGGGATTCGAACTCGATCCCCCTTGATAGGCAGCCAAACGTTTTTTTACCACTCAGCCACATGTCTCATTTTATCGTGTGATTTCGTTATAACGAACAAGATGAAAAATTCAATGTCCCCCATGTTGTAATCAGAGACAGACGAACAGTGCAGACACCCAAGACTAACCTTAAAAACAAAACACCACCACCAACAACAACAACAACAACAGTATGCACACTAAATATGAAAAAGAGGGAAGAAGGGGGCAGAAATGGTAGAGTGGTAAAGCGCTCCCGAATCGAGAGGGTCTAGAGTTCGAATCTCGGTGAAGACTGAGATTTTAAGTTTCGGAATTTTCGGAACGCCTCTAAGTGCACAGAACAGATATTAGTTAAGGAAAGTAAAGGCGGTTAGTCATTGTGTTGGTCGAATGAAACCCACGTTAACCGTAGACCATAGAAACAAATGAACTGACAGTAAGATCATAAGGTCTGAAGGGGCACTTTACTTCGACAAAAGACAAGAAAGAAGGAAAATGAGATTTAGATGTTCAAGGACGCCCATTTTTTATTACTCGACAATCAAGGACGCCCATATTTTATTACTCGACAATTCAAGGACGCCCGTTTTTTATTACTCGACAATTCAAGGACGCCCGTTTTTTATTACTCGACAATTCAAGGACGCCCATATTTTATTACTCGACAATTCAAGGACGCCCGTTTTTTTATTACTCGACAATTCAAGGACGCCCGTTTTTTATTACTCGACAATTCAAGGACGCCCATTTTTTATTACTCGACAATTCATTAAGTTCATTTTTATTACAAAGCTTATATCAACTTACTCTGCCTTTCTGTCCGTCTGTCTGTCTGTCTGTTTGTCTTTCTGTCCGTCTTTCTGTCTGTCTGGTAAAACGTTTGAACATGTTATTTCTTCACACCCAATCTCAGATCAAGTTAAAACTTTGCACAATTATTCATTGGCGTTGACAATACACGAATCACTATGAATTATTTACCAATTAGTCCAATAATTACTGGTTATTTATAATTTTGTATTTTACCAACAAGGGATATTAATCCTTCAATATCCACAGAGATGGTTAAATATGTCAGGATTTGTCCCCAAAGCATGTATCAATTAAAAAAATTAACCAATTAGTCAATTATTGAAATTGAAAAAAGAAAAATAACTTTTACATTCTTGGGTAAGTACGGAGATCTAGACTAGCGATTATGAGCTTATCTCACTAGAACAGAGGTTCTCAAACTTTTTTGACTCAAGGACCTTTTTATATCAAAACTTGCCCACGGACCCATAAGTGAAAAAGCTACTTAAATGCATAGTATATAGATCTACAAAGAAAAATTCATTACATGATTGACTCAAAATAATTGATGCAATTTCACCCAATATAAGCTTTGATTTTTTTTTTTTATTTCTTTGTATTTTTTTCCTAAGTATACTCTTATTGTTACAAAGCTTATATCAATTCACTCCGTCCGGTACACATTTTGAACACGCAATTTCTCTCAATCTAGATGAAGTTGGAACTTTGCACAATTATTGATTGTTTCTTTAAAAAAAAATATTAATCAATCAAGAAATCGCTCAATTATTCAATTAATTAGAAGGAATTATTTAAAATGTTTGATAATGAAAAAGGCAAATAAATCTTACAAAATTGAGATATAAAGCTGTAAATGTACAGTTCTTTCCCTGAGATACCCCCCCTCTCTATTTTTTAGAGACTTTATATATATATATATATATATTGCTTGTTTGGAAAGATTTAATTGACTGAATACAGTAGGGTTTCAACAAACTACGGCCCGCGATTCTATCCGGTCCCATCAAGCTTCTGCCCAAGGTACATGGCGAGTGCGCAGATTATCAATTCCACAGCACTAGGCAATCTTTCGCGGTGATGTGGCGCATGACACGTGCATGGGCGCCCCTTCCTCCCGCTCTTCCCCCCCCCGGGGCTGTCCGATTGCATGCATGAGCGCCCCCAGTCTGAAGACAATATGACAACGACATCCTCACACCAGGCAGACTTTAAAAGTTTAATAAGAAATTGATCACGAGGTCGGGCAGACGATGTACTGCAGCGCCATCTCGACAACTCCAAGCAACAAGATGGTACATGCTGTCAAGCAGTGCTCCTGTGTCTGTGGGTCCATGGAACCCAACATAGAGAGCGCCAAAGGTTCTCTTTTCTTAGTTGGAGACTCATTAATTTCCGAGTATTGACTTCAGGGCCGGCCTTAGGCCACTGCAACTTATGCGACCGCAGTGGGCCCCGCACTTTCATTGGCCCCGCGCTAATTCTAGGTGTAAATTATTTAATTAAACCATTAAACTTATATACAATAACAGAGTTTCCGCGGCCTCCTGATTTTCCAGTCCCTCCTTGAAATCTCCTAAAATTGCAAAATATACACAAAAAGTCCTGGAAATCTCCTGAAATTATTAAAATCTCCTAAAAACTCATAACTAAAAAATAGACAAAAGTGTCCTTTTGGGGTGCCAATCGTAAAGGGATAAAAGAAAAAAAAAAGGCATTGTCAGCTTTCATTTAATACAATTTTATTGTAAAGAAAAATGCATTTTCAAATACAAAATCTAAATTTCGAAATTATCCTTATCCCTACCCAGACTGGGCCCCGCGCAATCCGTTTCGCATAGGGCCCAAAATTCGTTAGGACAGGTCCTGATTGACTCCCCAGCTCATTCATAAATATTTTAAATTGTAAGTTTCTTAACTAGTCATAGGAGGCGCGATGGCCAAGTGGTAAAGCGCTCGGCTTCTGAACCGGTAGTTCCGGGTTCAAATCCTAGTGATTCGGGACTTCAGTGTGCCTCTGAGTCCACCCGGCTCTAATAGGAGGTACCTGACATTAGTTGGGGAAAAGTAAAGGCGGTTGGTCGTTGTGCTTACCAGATGACACTGTCGTTAACGTGGGCTACAGAAACAGATGACATTTACATCATCTGCTCTATGGATCCGAAGGTCTGAAAAGGAAACATCATCTGTTCTATGGATCCGAAGGTCTGAAAAGGAAACATCATCTGCTCTATGGATCCGAAGGTCTGAAAAGGAAACATCATCAGCTCTATGGATCCGAAGGTCTGAAAAGGAAACATCATCTGCTCTATGGATCTGAAGGTCTGAAAAGGAAACATCATCTGCTCTATGGATCCGATGGTCTGAAAAGGAAACATCATCTGCTCTATGGATCCGAAGGTTTGAAAAGGAAACTTTACTTTTTAATTTAACTAGTCATTCATGTTTTACTAGTTCTGACTCCCCTGCCCTCATTGGGATCATAACAGATGTTACAGCTTTTCTATTAATTATCTACTTATAATCATATGGCAACAATCTTCACAATGTGACTAGGTTTCCCGAGGCAACAACCTTCACAATGTGACTAGGTTTCCAGAGGCAACAACCTTCACAATGTGTCTAGGTTTCCAGAGGCAACAACCTTCACAATGTGTCTAGGTTTCCCGAGGCAACAACCTTCACAATGTGACTAGGTTTCTCGAGGCAACAACCTTCACAATGTGACTAGGTTTCCCGAGGCAACAACCTTCACAATGTGTCTAGGTTTCCCGAGGCAACAACCTTCACAATGTGTCTAGGTTTCCAGAGGCAACAACCTTCACAATGTGTCTAGGTTTCCCGAGGCAACAACCTTCACAATGTGTCTAGGTTTCCCGAGGCAACAACCTTCACAATGTGACTAGGTTTCCCGAGGCAACAACCTTCACAATGTGACTAGGTTTCCCGAGGCAACAACCTTCACAATGTGTCTAGGTTTCCCGAGGCAACAACCTTCACAATGTGACTAGGTTTCCCGAGGCAACAACCTTCACAATGTGTCTAGGTTTCCCGAGGCAACAACCTTCACAATGTGACTAGGTTTCTCGAGGCAACAACCTTCACAATGTGTTTCCCGAGGTTCCGATGTAGTTATCGAAATAAAACAAATAAAACCACTAGATCCAAACACGGAAACTCTAATGGTCTTTTCGGCATATATCACACGCTGAACTCCTCTTTCGACAACAAACACACTTCCGCTCATTCGCGAATTTGTAAAAATAGATCATACATAAATATGCGCATTCTTCCGTTAAATCTGGCCCTTCCTAAAATTTTAATCAATTTTTACAAAGATACCTAAATAACGCGATTATAAAACAAATAAAACCACTAGATCCAAACACAGAAACTTGAATGATGTTTTAGGCACATATCACACGCTGGACACCCCTATTGACAAAAAAACCCCCACACTTCCTGTCATTCGTGCATTTGTAAAAATAGATTATACATACATACGCGCATTCATCCGTGACAACAGATATATCAGGGCATCAAGAAAGAACATTATTTGAGGGCAACTGACCGGAAGTGAAAGTGAATGTCACACAAAGAATTGAACGCCACACAAACAATTCCAACCCAATCTACTAAATGCCTCACAAACAATCCTCAATCAGTCTACTAAATGCCATAAAAGCAATCCTTAATCAGTCTACTAAACGCCATAAAAACAATCCTCAATCAGTCTACTAAACGCCATACAAACAATCCTTAATCAGTCTACTAAACGCCATACAAACAATCCTTAATCAATCTACTAAACGCCTTACAAACAATTCCCACCCAATCTACTAAACCTGGTTAGAGCGAATGTCTAAATCTGCCCAGAGTTTATAAAATTCTAATGATAGGCCTAGTGCAGATGTTGACGATGAACTAAACAATGTCAAGGCCACTAAATTGAACTTCTAAACTCACAAACAAAAGAGCTTCAAAACTTTGTGTCTGCAATGCGCACAATTATCACGTAACCACAGAACTATATATAGGTCTGGTGCATGTAACTTATTAAAAGCATTCCTTATCAACACTGCCTTTATTTTGTACACCGGATACACCAAAAAGCTTGCGATTTTTTTTCCCGCCATGTATGAAAATCAACACTAGATGTCTATGATTCAGTCATATGTATATATGTCTATGGATCCAGATGGGAAATTCCTAGCTACGCCCCTGAATATATAGTTCTGTGACTAATACATAGCAATCTATATATATATATAGTAATATAGTTAATCAATCGCGGAAAAGAATTTGTTTCCGTTTTCCAATCTAGATATAATATATATAGGTCTGTGATCTAGACCAAATTTAATTTTTGAAGATTATATTTCGAAAAATTCTAACGGTCAAAATATAGTTTTCTCAGTGAGGCCCAGGGGCGGACACTTGGTGTCAAAGTCGGCACGGGAAGTTCTATACAATCAGGCTCATAAATTGTATATCATATGATCGGCTTCAAATTCTAGATCTACCTATCCTCGAAGTCATTATGTTAAGTTTGATGATGTATCGATAACTGTACCAATGCATACAGTGAATACTATACTCTTGTAAGAAATATAGGAGTTATGTTGATTTTTAATTCACTAAGTGTTTAGGCCATAAAAGGATGAAAGCCTACCAGTTTCACTGTCTACGGATGTAGGCTATTACATTATTTCGGAAAATGTGTTACGTTGAGTAAGTATTAGACGGCAGAGCCTGCATAAGATCTTTTTTTAAACGACGCTCAGAGGGCTCCTTTTATAAGAGAATGTGATAAAACTATTTACAATTTCATACGTGCCATAGAGGCATCCATAAAGCCCTACCGGCCCATTTGGGTACCGGTCCACCGGGCTTTTGCCCGAATGCCCATATAGCCAGTCCACCATTGGTGAGGCCAATTAGCTAGTAATTATTTTCCCAAACTGACACATTTCTAGAAAAAAAATAGAGCCGTTTTCGAGAGCAGTGTCAATCTTCCATTTTTTTGTCGGTGAATTTGTAAGCTGAATAGAGGAATTGTTAAAAAAAAACATGCCTTTATATATTTTTTGAACCTACTCTGGCGTTATAGACGAGTGGCGAAAACCGTTTTGCTACCTATCGGGGGGGGGGGGGGGGGGCTCGAGTTCAAACCCCTCCCCCGACAGTTGCACAAAAGAGATTGAACAAATACGCAATGAGCATGCATTAGCAGGACAGAGATGCATTCTACACACACAGAAAAAGCTTATCTAAAGGGAAAGAACTCCGTCTTTAAAACTATATCTACCAAAAATGTACTAGTTATTTCCCTAATTCGATATCAAATAAAAACATTAATTACCAATATTTAATTGACTGAGTGAGTATTTTTGTTTATTGACTCATGTTTTGTTAATTATAGTAAATAATTGTTTAAGCATCAACTTGATCGGAGAATGCGTGAGGGAGAAATAGCGTTAACAATAATTTAAGGGGTCTATGTCAATGAAAGATTGTGCAAAATCTCAGCTCGATCCGAGAATGGGTGTGGGAGAAATAGCGTGTACAAACTTTTTACCAGACTGACAGACAGACAGACAGACAGAGTGAGTTGAAATAAGCTTTGTAAAAATAAGCTTCTGGTCACTCGCTTTGCTACAACACAATCAGTCATACCGTAATGCGTGGTTTCCAAAATATGTATTTGTAAACATTTTTACTATTGGGAACAAATGGGTTAATTAGAATGTATTCATGCTAACTTAGACCTATCTATAGATCTAGATTGAACAGTAGATCAGCCGATATTAAGAATTCCTGAACCATTGCACGCAGCAAATAAGAAACAAATGGGTCAGTCAAAATTTATTCTTGCTAAGTTATAACTACATATATATCTAAATTGAACAGTTGATTAGCAGTTATTGAGAATCCCTGAGCCAGCACACCAGGAGCCACAAAGGCCAAACAAGTTTGTTCACGTTGTGCTGGCATGATTAATGGCGTCATTGAATATTCACACACACAATTGCGCGTTTTTGTTTTATTGCGTTACTACTACTTTCCCCATTATGAGCAGCACATTGCAATACCGAATGTAAGATCGTAGTAGACGTTTGGATCTGAGCAGCCCAAGTGACCAGGGAGCGCATCAGGATCCTAGCAATGGAATTGTGATGCTACAGAAGGATCCTAGATATCACATTCAAAGAAAGCATCACAAACCAAGAGATTAGAGACAAGGTTGCAGCCATATTACAAGATCTTCGGAGCTCGCAAAGACCTTCCTTCAGGGAACAGTACCAGGAAAAAAGAAGAAAAGGCAGACAGAGAAAGCGATGGGAGGACAACAAAAAAGTATTAGGAACAAAACAGCAGACTTAGAAATTTTATTAGAATGTGAGAAACCAGACATAATTGCAGGAACAGAAACTTGGCTACATCCTGAAATTTATAATGCAGAAATTTTCAATAGTAATTATGAAATTTTTAGAAAAGATAGGGCTGATAATCATGGAGGAGTTCTCTTAGCAATAAAAAACACTCTTATAGCTGAAGAAATTACCTTACCTAACTCAAAAAACATAGAATCTACATTTTGTAAAATTAATACCACCTCAACATCCCTTATAATAGGCAGCATTTACAGACCACCAAATTCTAGTTTAGAATACATGCAGGAACTATGTAATCAGATTACTACACTTAAAGAGACAAATAAAAATGCAGTTTTTTGGATTATGGGTGACTTCAACCTACCTGATATAAATTGGAAAACACTAACCATAGATAAACACCAAAACCTTAAGGACATAAATGAGCTTTTCATAGAAACTTTACACAACCTAAGTTTAGATCAAATCATTAAAAAGCCAACTAGATTAAACAACACATTAGATCTCTTCTTAACCAACAGACCTGGATTAGTAGTTGATTATGATATTATCCCTGGTCTATCAGACCATGAGATCATAAAAATACACAGTCAGATAAAAGCAGTAGCCAATACAAAAACCAAAAGAAAAATCTTACTCTGGAATAAATGTAACCTAACACAACTACACCAAGCTGCATTAAACTTTCAACAAACATTCTTATTAGAAAAAGACATTAACCAACCAGTCGATGACCTCTGGAATTTCATTAAAAACCATCTTAAAAGCATTATAGAAAATCATATACCAACTAAATACACATCAAACAAAATAAATAAATGCTGGTTTAATAATAGACTAAAGAAGCTTTGTAAACAGAAGGAAAACCTATATAGAAAATTTAAAGAAACCAAGGCAGAAAGAGTTTACAAAAAGTATATAAAAATTAAACACCTAACCCAAAAAGTAAGCAGACAGCTGCAGAGTGAATACATAAACAATGTAATATCTAAAGATAACAACAAAAACCTATGGTCATACATTAAGTCTAAGAAAATGGAAACAACAGGCATAGCGCCATTAAAAGATGAACATAACATAATACATAATGATAATGAAACTAAAGCAAACATCCTAAACAAATACTTTGCATCAGCATTCTCAGCCCCAGGAGACAAAGACATATTTCTTAATTTGAACCAAGTAGACAACATAGAAGATTTAGTAGTACAAGAAAATGGAATTAAAAAACTATTAGCCAACACCAAACCAAATAAAGCGTCTGGACCTGATGGTATTCCAGCTAGATTACTCAAAGAACTAAGCAATGAGCTAGCCCCAGTGTTCAAAATACTCTTTCAGGCATCGCTTAACCAGGGCAGAGTACCAAAGGACTGGAAAGAAGCTAATGTCACCCCCCTATTTAAAAAAGGAGAAAAATCTGATCCAGGAAACTACAGACCAGTATCACTTACCAGCATCACATGTAAAATACTAGAACACATAATATGTAGCAACATCATAAACCACTTAGACAAACATAATGTCCTCACCCCATACCAACATGGCTTTAGGAAATATAGATCATGTGAAACACAACTAATAGGACTAATTGATGATTTCTCAAAAGGTTTAGATAATAGTGAACAAATAGATGCTATCTTACTAGACTTTTCCAAGGCTTTTGACAAAGTTCACCACCATAGTTTGCTTAAAAAATTAAAATATTTCGGCATTAACGGTCCACTGCATCAGTGGATTAAAGATTTTCTGATAGGGAGAGAACAAACTGTAATAATAAATGGCTCTAAATCAACACCAATAACAGTAAACTCAGGTGTACCTCAAGGAACAGTCTTGGGTCCACTACTATTTTTAATTTACATAAATGATTTACCAAATTGCATTAGTTCAGGAACAAAAGTCAGATTATTTGCAGACGATTGCATAATATATAGAACAATAAAAACAAAACAAGACACAGATATTTTACAAAGAGAATTAGATGAATTACAGAAATGGGAATCAAATTGGAGCATGTCTTTCCACCCAGAAAAATGTCAGTTGTTAAGAGTAACAAAAAAACTAAAACAAATTAATTCCACTTATCTTATTCATGGCAAACCAGTAACACAGACTAAAAACTCAAAATACCTAGGTGTTATAATAAATGAAAAACTGTCATGGAATCCACATATTGATGAAACTATAAAAAAATCCAACAAAGCATTAGGGTTTATTAAAAGAAATTTCTATAAATCAAATAAGAACATAAAACTAAAATGTTATTTAACCTTGGTTAGGCCAATAATAGAATATGCATCCACCGTGTGGGACCCCTCAACTCAAGAAAACATTAAGAAACTGGAACAAACACAAAATAGAGCAGTGAGATTCATAACAAACGAATATTCACATTTGACTAGGGTAACACCATTAGTAAAATCACTAAATTTAGAAAGCCTTCAGGACAGAAGACTCAAAAGTAAAGTAGCAATTATACATAAAACACTGAACCATAATCTTCAAATACAAAAACAAAATTTAATAAAATACTCTGAAAGACACAAAAATAAAGGCACATTCCTCGTCCCATATGCTAGGACAAATTTGTACAAATACTCCTTCTTCCCTAGTGCTATTAGAGCATGGAATGGGTTGCCTGAGCTAGCCAGAAAAACCAGTGACTTGGCAGAATTTAAGTCATTGGTTAATATGCATGACTAAATGCATGACGCGTAGGACGTAATCATCTTCTTTTTTGAAGTAACGTCTGTATTATATAAGAAGATAAGAAGAATAAAAGGGCCTGCCATTGAAAAAGGTTCTAACTAGGACAAAAGCCAGAGAGGAATGAAAAAAAGACGGTCGACGAATCTTGCATGGTGCCCCAACGGTCCATCAGACTAAGGGATAGGTAAAGGTAAATACCAAGTGCTGGATTAATATATACAGAACATAAGGTATAGCTTAGTACCCCACTTGCTTGGTGGTTCCCCCAAAATATGGTTCCAGATATATTTTATATTATTTGAAGAGACAGATTGTAAAAAATGCCTTATGCTAATTACAAGAAGCCCCATACCTCAAATATTTTAAGGCCTTAGCAAGGCTAAAGCCGGCCCTGAGTTGACCTAGAGAGTAAAACTAAACATGATAGCAGAAAGGAGGAGAGAGTCTCAGGGTGGAAGACCCATAGAGAGAAGGATATATATAGAAAAAAAAAAAGACAAAGAAAGGGATAGAAAGAGAGATAAAAAAAAAACACAAAGAGAGGCGCATATTGAGAAAAAAGAGACATAAAGAGAGGGACAAAGAGAGAAAAAGAGAGATGGAGAAAAAAATAGGGAGTATTCAGTAGCCATAGGTCAAAAGTACTCACCAATGCCTATCCTTAAGATCCGTATCCTGCTCGTTGCGGCTATTTCCATGTGGCGTCATTTTCTTATCCTCCAAGTGGCCCCCTTTGTTTGAGGTGGGGGGCGCCCTCTCACCTTCTCTCTGAGCCTTGTGGCGGTCCCTTTCCGAGGGGTGTTGGGAGTCCAGGGCCCCGTACCTGCGGTCTGTCTCCGTCAGTCGGCTCTCACTGTGAAACCGGTGCTTGGCCGACCCCCTCTCTTTACCTCTGCCCCTGTCCTGGTCACGTGCTTTGTCCTGGTCAGCAGCGGAGGCGGACCCAGAACCGGCCTGGGACCCTCCCGCCGACGAAGGCGCTGACTGCTGGGAGGCGCTTCCGGAATCGTGACCGCGGTTCATGGCATCCGACATGGAGAACTGTCTTTTCAGTTCTTTCCCCTGAAGACTTCCGGCGCGGCTGATACTCCTCTGCCGGTCCATGTTCTCCTTCTCAGAGCCCTGGCTCCCATCGTGGCCCTGCTTGTCCATCATTTTAGCCCGCTTCTCGTTGGAGGGGCTGGTGTCGGCCTTGGTGGACCCTGTGTCGCTTCCAGAGGCGATGTCCCCCACGTCCAGCGCGACGGGTCTGGCCATTCCCCCATGATACCACGCCCCTGTCTTGGCCATGAGTTCCTGCTTTCGTTTGCACAGATTGCACGCCCATAATTGCTGAAACAAAATAAAAAAAAACATATCATTTAATTTAAATTAGCAAGAAAGGCAAATACACTTCAGGAGGAGAGTTGGTAGAATACATAACTAAAGCTAAGTGTGGGGCCCCTATCTGGCACTCAGGGCCGCTCGGTTCCGTCTGAACTATGACTCCCGATGCACTAGCGGATCCAGAACTTTGGAGTGGGGGGGGGCGATTTTTTTCCAAACCCTAACCCTAACGCCGAGTAAACCCTTACCCTATGCATAAACATGCGTACACCATATATATATATATATATAAGAATAAATAAACAGTATTTCTCAGTATTTTCTTGCATTCTTCACAGCAGAAACGCATTCTCCTGACATCTACAGCTCTTTATCCATCAGTGGAGTTCGGGGCAAAGCCCCGACGCCAAAAGCGTTTTCTTGAATTTTTCACTGCAGAAACGCCTGCTTCTTACATCTACAGCTCACTATTCAACAGTGGGTTTCGGGGTGTTTTCTTGCATTCTTCATTGAAGAAACGCATTCTCCTCACCTAAAGCTCATTATTCATCCTATTAAAAAGGACCTTTTGAATAATGTTGTACTTGAAATATATTCTAATATGAATTTATAGGCCCTTAATACATTGCAAATAAAACCGATTTGTTCCTTGAAAAGATCAGATACCCCACATATTTAGATTAAGGCTTTGAGGATCGCCGCCGAAAAAAAAAATAATTCGATAAATAATATTCAATAAAATTCAAGCATAAATTGTGAGTTTTTGTCCCAAATTTAACTAGAAAAATATTAGATTGAGTAAAGGTTGGAAAAAGGCGACTTATCTCAATCGTGATTCTTATACTGAAAATGTTTGTTTGAATTCTAACTTTTCCAAAGCAAAGTCTTTCTTAAAATAATTATGATAAACGCATGTGAAATTACATAACTCTGTCTGGAAAGGGAAGGGGCGGTAGAATGGAAACGATTTATCCTCGCTCCTTTTTATAATTTCTATACTAAAATTCGTCCGCCCCAACTCCGGGGGGTTGGGGGGGGGTCGGCTGAGTGGGGGGGGGGGCGTACCCCCGTTGTATCCGCCAGTGTCCCGATGCCGCCTCTGTGGAGAGATAGTAGAAACAGTGTCGCATGTCTTGTACGAGTCTCTCTAGCTCCAGGAGCTAAGGGTGGTCGTGTCTGGACAGTCACTCGACTTGTATGGGAGATATGAGGCCTTACGCCGTACGTGCCAGTTTTTTTGGGGCAGAGAACTACGGGAGAACTAGTTCTGCTCTGTTTCCTGTCGAAGTTCATCTCAAGCACCCAGGGCCAGACTTACCAACTGAGAGGCCCAAATTGAATGGATGCTTCTTAATAACAACTGTTAATTAGATCGTTGTATCAGCACTTCTTAATAACAACTGTTAATTAGATCGTTGTATCAGCACTTCTTAAAAACAACTGTTAATTAGATTGTTGTATCAGCACTTCTTAAAAACAACTGTTAATTAGATCGTTGTATCAGCACTTCTTAATAACAACTGTTAATTAGATCGTTGTATCAGCACTTCTTAATAACAACTGTTAATTAGATCGTTGTATCAGCACTTCTTAATAACAACTGTTAATTAGATCGTTGTATCAGCACTTCTTAATAACAACTGTTAATTAGATCGTTGTATCAGCACTTCTTAATAACAACTGTTAATTAGATCGTTGTATCAGCACTTCTTAATAACAACTGTTAATTAGATCGTTGTATCAGCACTTCTTAATAACAACTGTTAATTAGATCGTTGTATCAGCACTTCTTATCCAACGTGCATGAGAAGCACCTCAAAGGCTATAGAGGCGCCAGTGGTTTAATTAAAGTTACGTCCTCGTACGACACATTAAACATGTTAACCCTTTAAGTCCTACATCTTTAAAAGCCAGAGACAAGAGCCATGACTGATAGTGATATGCTAAACGTAAATTGTGGGGCCCCTTATAGGCGCGGGGCCCAATTTGGTGCAATCGGCCTAAGGCCGGCCCTCCAAGCGTCAGCATTGGGCGCTCGCATTGGCTCACCATATTTTGTCTCTGTTTCTGTTTAAGAGATAATGTTCTTCGGCGTATCACAGCTGTAGACCTTATACCCTTGCAGACGTATTGTTTTACTTAACTTAATACGGAAACTAGAATACAGTTTGAAAACTTCTTTATTCAAGCAAAATTAACTTGACTTTGTTTAAACAGACACATTCAACTTTCCCCTTCAATCCAAATACAAGCAAAATTAACTTGACTTTGTTTAAACAGACACATTCAACTTTCCCCTTCAATCCAAATACAAGCAAAATTAACTTGACTTTGTTTAAACAGACACATTCAACTTTCCCCTTCAATCCAAATACAAGCAAAATTAACTTGACTTTGTTTAAACAGACACATTCAACTTTCCCCTTCAATCCAAATACAAGCAAAATATTTTTAAAAAACTTTGTTAACAAAAAAAAAAAAGCGTATCTAGTGTGTCAGGGGTTCATTTGTATGCTTGTCTTGTCTTGGCTCGGCTCCTTAGGGGTATGAATACTCAATTCCAATTCATTAATACTTGCTTCACAAATACTTGCTACACAAATACTTGCTACACAAATACTTGCTACACAAACACTTGCTACACAAATACTTGCTACACAAATACTTGCTACACAAATACTTGCTACACAAATACTTGCTACACAAACACTTGCTACACAAATACTTGCTACACAAATACTTGCTACACAAATACTTGCTACACAAATACATGCTAAACAAATACTTGCTACACAAATACTTGCTACACAAATACTTGCTACACAAACACTTGCTACACAAACACTTGCTACACAAATACTTGCTACACAAATACTTGCTACACAAACACTTGCTACACAAACACTTGCTACACAAATACTTGCTACACAAACACTTGCTACACAAATACTTGCTACACAAACACTTGCTACACAAACACTTGCTACACAAACACTTGCTACACAAATACTTGCTACACAAACACTTGCTACACAAATACTTGCTACACAAACACTTGCTACACAAACACTTGCTACACAAATACTTGCTACACAAATACTTGCTACACAAATACTTGTTACACAAATAAGAACAATGACTACTTGATACACTTTTAACTCCAACTCAGATATCCATGGAAAATCAAATAATACTTTAATACTTCATAAGCACACAATTATATGAACTGTCAGTAAATAATAGATAAAACACCAGTCCAGGAAGCGACTGTCCAACCATCCTGGACCGGGAGCAAGACCTCACTATCTTAACATACTCTTACGATCAACGAAGTTTTTACCATTCAGTTCACAACACGTGCAAGCCATATCTCTTAGTACTGAAGAATACATTTCCTTTTTTTTTTTTTGGTATCAAATCAAATAATTAATTACAAGTAATTAATTGACTAATTGGTTAATTTTGTTTTATTTATTATTGTTTTAAAGAGCTTCATGCCGCGTTGGCATACATCTGTATACCGTAAAAGTGGGGCGACCAGCGGCTCTCCTGCCTTCAATAAGATCCCCATACAGGATGTCTTGTGGAAGTCGACCTACTGGCATTCTGGCCAAGCCAGCCAAGGCGTCTGCTGCTGATAACTGATGACACTAGCAGCTGGGAAAAAGTAGCACTGGATAGATCCACACGGAGAGAGAGCATAAAGGAAGGGTCTCGGATGGCAGATGTCATACACAACAGAAGCAGAAAGAAGGCTGAAAATGCAACCGCGCATGGTGATTTCATATGCCCAATCTGCAACCGCATCTGTGTATCAAGGCTTGGCCTCTTTAGCCACATAAGAAGTTGCAAAGGGAAAAGATCATCTCTCGAGACGTAAAATGATACAGAATTATTGTTTTGTTAGGTATAACAAATAATTGTGTAAAGTTTCAACTTGATTCGAGAATGGGTGTGGGAGAAATAACGTTTTCAAAATTTTTCTAGACAGGCAGAATGAGTTAATATAAGCTTCAGCTTTGTGAAAACTAAGATATGAACAATTAAAAAAAAAATTTTCCACTATAGCTATATCATACAATATAACCACACGAGGTTCCCTTGTCTGTCTCCATCTATCTCTTCCGAGTTTTCGCGCCTTTTATTCCACATTTTATTCCCTCGTCTGCATCAATCCTATTAAAAGTTACACCAGACATATACACACACGCACATAGACACACACACATAGACACACACATAGACACATACACTAGAACGGAAACTCTTTTAAGAAAGTACATGAATAAAAAGGAGGTAGAATATGTTTCTAAATCTCTTGGCTGGGACAAAGAAGCACAAGCACACTCTCCTATCAAGTGTAAGATGTAACTGTGGATGCAACGTTAGAGTACTAAGCTCTTCTCGTGAGGTTCAACAGTTCGAATCTTGGGGTTGTTGGTAGACATATACGCAATTCTACAGGGTGGAGATGCGGTGTATTATTTATTTCTAATGTAGTCAAAGTGGGGCCCAGGCTCACTGTAATCAGAGTGGGGCCCAGGCTCATTGTAGTCAAAGTGGGGCCCAGGCTCACTGTAGTCAAAGTGGGCCCAGGCTCACTGTAGTCAAAGTGGGGCCCGGGCTCAGTGTAGTCAGAATGGGGCCCAGGCTCACTGTAGTCAAAGTCGGGCCCAGGCTCACTGTAGTCAGAGTGGGGCCCAGGCTCACTAGGTCTCAATTAAGTTGTCAAGCCAACAGTAAGTGATATGGAGTCTCATTCCATGGCAATGTGTGAGGTGTACAGCTAGCATATGGGCGCATCTATTGTCTTTCGAGACAGGAGCCGTATATACAATTTACATAAGAGGAAGAAGAAAAGTTAGATAGATAGATGGATGGACGGATGGATGGATAGACTTTCTACACTCCTCAATCCCTATTTATCCTAATACACCTACGCGATGTAATTAATTTTTAAATAAGTCTTTCACTATATTTAACAAAATATGCATACTTTAGCATACCTTTCAAACAATGAGTCATTTTATTCAAATAGCAATACGAAATCAAAAGTCATAGTATATCCGCAAAGGAATAAGAACCTAGATCTAGATCTATGAAATAAGGATTATATATTATTGTTGTGGTATAAATGTTTTCTAATCAAAACTATTACCTGTACTTTTTCCTTGCCCGGCCCTGGCTTGGCCTGCATTCGGCCCCCACACCTGGCGCAAGATTTCTTCAGACAGAAATGACAGCTGTGGCCGACGCCATCTGCGAATTTGGTTTTATGACAAATTTCACAGACCGCACCTTCGTCCAAAATCTGGCCAGTCTTCTTGGTTTCTTCGCTGAGTTTCTTCACGCTCTCCTGATAGGTCGTGAACTCGTCTTGCATTTGCCTGATAGGAAAAGCAAGAAATTGAAATTGAATAATTCAATGACTTGACATAGATTTACTTCTTATGTTAGATCTAAATCTAAACAGAGGAAAACGAATGTCTGAACAAAAAAAATTATATATATTTTTTCAAATAGTTCAAGACTCAATTTTTCGGCAAAAAAGTACACACGATAATTAGGTGACTATATTTTATTTCCCCTAACTAATACTACTAGTACTAAACCATTTTTTTTTTCGTGGGGGAGTCTCCTAAAGAGGAAGTGTCTAATACAGTGATTCGTAAAATTAATCCGTAACACTTCGCACATTCGGCGTATTTAGCGGAACACTTTGCTTATTTTTAGAGACTAATTCATGTGGTGGCCTACTAGTTAATTATTCCAGTAGTCCATGGAACATCTATTAAGGCCTTGAGGAACACTAGGGTTCCGCGGAACACAGTTTGGGAAACGCTGGTCTAATGTAGGCTATTACTGTCAATACTTTCAATATTAATAATTAAAAGCTTAATTAATGCGACTTTTTTTTTTTAATTTAAGACCTGCAAATGACAGTCGCTTCAATCCTAATGCAAAGTGAATAGCTAGCTTACTAACTAATTAACTAACTTTTATTTTGCTCTAGGGTCGGGAATGATTGTCAATCTCATGTTTTACATTTACAAAGAGAAGTTTTACAAAGAGAAGTTGCATTTACAAAGAGCAGTTACATTTACAAAGAGAAGTGGCATTTACAAAGAGAAGTTACATTTACAAAGAGAAGTTGCATTTACAAAGAGCAGTTGCATTTACAAGAGAAGTTGCATTTATGAGGCATTATGGGAAATGAAAAGGATAAGAGACTTTCAAAGGCAGAGTCATCCATAGAACAACCAAACAGACCAGCAAACAACCTCACTCTCAAGTCAATGTATTACAAAGAGGAGTGGCTCAACTAACGAGCATCAAAAAGCACAGGCAGAGCCATGCACAAAGAAATGACTACGCCAAACGAACTGGATAGTATCAATTTCCTCCCCAGAAAAGACAATCTACACTTTTCCAACTAAAAACAGCATTCAGACCTTTACATTATCACCTTAAAAGAATAAATGCCACCCCTCTATAGACACTGTGAATTAAATCCGCTTTGAAAGTCCCATTTTAATCCCCCTTCGGCAGACCCATCTACCACTATAGCCAAACATTACCAACATTCTGTATGGGAGTGCTGAACAACTGAAACAAAACTGCATTCTATTTTTCCTGACTACAAAAAAAGCCTGCAGCTCAGCAGCTAAAAGCTGGCTAGAAGAAGATGAAGCTTAGACAAAACATGTGGACCTACTCCAGACTTTGTGCCGCGAAGCAATGTGTCTGAGGTGTCGACCGTATTAAAATTCCGAGGCACTAGCCATTCTTTCATTCTTGTCCTTCAAGTGGCCCAATCATGTCCATCTTGAAGTGCCTCTATCGTGTCACTGTCAATCCTGAAGTGGCCCTAACATGCTGCTGTTCATCTTGAAGTGGCCACGTGGGCATATCATGAGTGGCCATATCATGTTGCTTTCAATTGAAGTGGCCAGGTAACCCTATCATGTTGCTGTTTATCCTGAAGCGGCCAAGTGGCCATATCATTATGCTGTTCCTCTTGAAGTGGCCAAGTGTCCATATCATGAAGTGGCACTATCATGTTGCTCTCAATCTTGAAATGGCCATATCATGTTGCGGTCATTCCGGTCAATCTTGAAGTGGCCCTATCATATTGCTGTCAATCTTAAAATTGCCAAGTGACCCTATCATGTTAATTACGTCACGTTTACATACATCAATATTTCTTAGTAGTAGATGACCTGCAGCTCTCCGGCCTTCCGGCACAATATGCGGCCGTGGAAGTCAGCCCTTTGGGCATTCGTTGTATATATCCACTCTTGACAACAATGTCCTGGATCGCAGATGGCGAACTTAACAGAAGCAGAAGAAGGTCTATCAACGTTGTAGAATCTGTTGAGCGTGAATCATGTATCAAGGAGTGGCCTGTGTAGCCTCTTGAAATGTTTCAAAAGGGAAGAGATCGTTTATCGAGACTAAATGTCACAGATAAGTCATACAAGAAATTTACTAGTGCCGGAGTTTAGTAAGTGGAGGCCCAGGGCACGAATATAATATTAATGAATCTGAAAAGGTGCCATATTTGTCAAGACAGAAATATAAATACTTTTAATTTTAATCTTCGCTTCTCTTATTTTGTAACATTTAATATTATTTTATATTTTTTTTTATTTCTCTTATCAATTGTTCATCGGTAAACTTGGAACCTGGAGCCTCGACACAGGGCTGGAAAACGGCTGTTACAATTTCCAATAGGCCTAAATTTGACAGTTTATGTATATCTTTGTGAAAAAAAAAATTGCTTGCTAATTGACCACACAGGGGAAAAATTTGACTTATAATTTTTCAAATTATAATCTGTGTAAAATTAACCCTTAAGGCGCGTGTGGAAGTTTAGCCTCCAAACATTAGAATTGTAATTCCATTTTGTATGCACTCATTGTTAAATAGCTCAGCACTTTAAAGGTTAAATTTTGATCTTGAGGTCTAGACATTCTTTACATTCTAAAGTCGCTCTTTCCAGACGTCATCAGCATCAAATAGGAGAAATAGTTTTTAAAAAAAACACCTTTTTAAAAAAAAATGTTATCTTGGCTGATGAACAGTCGTAGTCTTGTACTGTCGTTGATCCGGCCCTAATTTAGACTCATTGCTTTTGACAACCTTGCTAATGGATCAGTATAATCACATGCTTTTAATCATCCTTGGTATCGTCTTAATATAACGATACATCACCCTTGCATGTACACGAGGTATCGTAATTATCAGTTACATTCGATTACGTCTCGTTAAAAAATAGTTATCTTGCTCTGTTTGTAGAGAAAAAAAAACGAAACAATTTTTTTCCAAACATTATTTCTCTCCTCGTACCAGCAGCGTAAATGCTTAAATCGATTCCCGCGTTATTGATTGGGAGACTATCGCAGCAGAAGCTAGCACACGCAGATTAAAACGAGGTCAGGTGAACATAAATTAATAAGCAGATGTAGCTATTGAACAAAAAGTTAAACTTAGTGGAGGAATGAAAGAATGTAAAGAAGCGAAACAAAAAAATGTGGATGAATGGAGCTCTACGCTCTGTGAGCTTTGTGTTTAGGATTGCACGTGCAAAGCTACACTAGAGAGTCGAAATGGCAGCGGTTAAAGTGGCAACGAGAATAGCGCAGAACGATATGAGAAACAAAAGGTTTAAATGGGTCATATGAATTTCTCTATGTTCTTATTAACGCCAAAGATGGTACTTATAAAGTAGTATGTAGAAAGAATATAGGGCTTGTCTTTGCAGTTCTTCACATGTCTACGTATCGCCAGATTCTATATACTTATTTTGCCACATCCATTGCAGGCATAGCCGATGTCCACCAGTGGTCGAATTAATTATTTTTTTTTGCCGTCTAGGTTGGCAGTGGACTTTCATTTGGTCTCAAATGCGTATCCCGCGGCCTTTGTAAGTGACCTCCACCTGAGTCGCCAGCATCCAAGTGCTCTCTTCTACGTCAGTTAAAGAAAGTTGGCGCCCAAGATGGAAATTCCAGCTACCGTCGCCTCCAAGGAAACGTACACCAAGGGAAGTGGTTAGGCCAAGAACGGTAGCACACATAGCTCTCAGTGGGCTACCACAAGTACAATCTAGCGAGTGTACATTGCACGTGGTAGGAATGTAACAAAGGCTCGCTAACCAGTCCAAACCCCCCAGCGCTTCGTTCCCTAACGGGGCCATACGAGCTGTGATGGTCCCCGCACGGGTGCGGTGGGACATTATAGGCATACGAAGGGCCCCTAAGTTGGCTCGGCCCCCGGCCTCGCACGGATGGGGGAACCCGTGGCGTTGGCTCAAGGGACCGTGTCCAGCGACACACCGGGTGTGAATACATGATCACTTTGGATAAGGCGGGACTTCGGACAGAGGGATCGGTGAAGAGCCAATGCCTCATCCTGGCCACGGATAAAAGCCTTTCCCAGGTCAAGTGGTCCATATAAGGGGTTCGGAAAATCTCGGACCATAAGGACATCTGAATCAGGTCTTTAAAGCATTTTCATCGGGGCACATCTGTTACGACGACATCCTTTCAGCTCACCAAAAATAAAATACCTTTGGCATACGTTTGTCCCCCCCCCCCCCCATTCGGGATAAGCTTTCAGGCACCTCCGTTGTAGAGATTTGCATCTTTAGTTAGTAGTCTTTATTATATCAAAGAGATGGTAAAGGTCGTGGGCGTCAGACTGAAACTTAAAGACCAAAAGTAATCTACACACACACACACACACACACACACACTTTCTCTCTCTCACACACACAATATCGCACACTCGCGAACAGACAAACACACCTACGCTCGCACTTGACACACTCAATCCCACACTACACTCACACCAACATACCCGCAACCCACACACACTCGCAAACACCACTCTCACACTTAGAGACTTCCTTTTCCCCGCTCACGTTTAGTCATTTCATCATGGACCAGCGCTCCAACACACACGAGCGCAAAAAGACACGCGAACTCATGATAAAGAAGTAATTATAGAATACAGCTTATAGGGAATCGATCTGCAGCTAGTTGGCACAAACAAGTGATTCTTGCACGAGGAGGAAGTGTCATCCACGGCAGACAGAGGCTTAGTCAATGCCATCATTAGACTCGCCTTTTTATTTCCCTCTCTCTCGCCTTGTCTTTCACGGAGTCGTGCAGATTTCTGCTGAATCCTGCATGTTCGTGGCCTTCCGTTTTTTTACTTCGCCGCCCATGCCTTCCCTCTCCCAACCCCACCTCCCAAAACAAAATTATTCATGGCTGTGCCTCAGCAGAGGCGGGCTTAGAAGTACGTGGAGCCTAGGGCGGCTGTTCTACGCGGGGCCAGGGGCGGCAGTGATACGCGTGGTTAAGGCGGCTGTCGTACGCGGGGCCAGAGGCGACTGTCATAAGCGGCGCCACGGGCGACTGTGATACGCGGGGACAGGGGCGACTGTCATACGTGGGTCCAGGGGCGTTGAGCTATAGGCGTAGACTATATATACCGTACCACTGCAAGCTAACGGGCTTGTGTACGCCTTATTATTGTTACAAAATATAGTACATTTCGTAAGTACGTTCTGGGCATACAAACATAATGATATCAACTTAAACCATGGGAACGCTTTTTGAAACCATTAAAAGTCAACTTCCTGCTTGACAGTCGAAAGTTTGGCGACAAACACATCACTTTTAAAACATTCGATGGTCAACGAAGTATAGATATTTCAATGTGTGCAACGTTGAAGACATAGCAGCACTTGTAACCTCTTCAGAGTTAATCACAAGAAATAGTGATGCAGAGAGAGAGAGAAAAACTATTCAGAGAGACAGAGAAAGAGAGACAGTGAAAGAAAGACAGAGAGGGAGAGAAAGAGAAAGAACGAGAGAAAAAGACAGAGAGCGAGAGAGAGAAAGAAAGAGAAAGAAAGAGAGAAAGATAGAGAATAAGAAAGAGAGAGAAAGAAAGAGAAAGAAAGAAAGAAAGAGCGAGAGACAGAGAAAGAAAGAGACAGAGAGAAAGAAAAAGAGAGAGAAAAAAGAAAGAAAGAGAATGAGAGAAGAAAGAAAGAGAGAGAGAGAGAAAGAAAGAAAGAGAACGAGAGAAAGGGCGAGAAAAGAAAGAGTGAGATAGAGAGAACGAGAAATAGGGAGAAAGTAAAAGATGGAGAAGGTAAGTGAGAAGAGATATAAATAGAAGGGATAGAGATCGAGAGAAGAGAAAATAAATAGGAAAATAAAAAGAAGAGACAGAAGGAAAGAGAGGTGACTGACGTAGAGAGAGAGAGAGAGAGAGAAGAAATAAAAGTTGTAGTTAAAGCTGCGAGCGAGACTTGAAATACTTTAATAATTGGAGATATTTCCTACATATCTAGATCTACATTGTTTTATAACAAGCCTTCTATTAGTCACCTGCAGGCTTATTCCCACACCTTAAATAGCCTCTCCGCCACGACCCCCTCCCCGCTTATTTTCTCGAGTTCCACTGACAGGCGCCCAGTAATCGATACACTCGATTTTTTGTAGACACAGCTCTGTTTGGGATAATGTTTGTCTGTGTGTCTGATATTGTGTGTCAGTGTCTGACAAAAAGGTATGCGCAATGTGTGTCTGTGTGTGAAAACAGGTCTCTGTGCGTGGCAAGGCGTGTCTGTGCGTGGCAATGTGTGTCTGTGCGTGACAATGTGTGACTGTGCGTGACAATGTGTGTCTGTGCGTGGCAATGTGTGTCTGTGCGTGGCAATGTGTGTCTGTGCGTGACAATGTGTGTCTATGTGTGTCCGTGTGTGACAATGTGTGTCTGTGTGTAACAATGAGTGTCTGTGAGTGATAATGTGTGTCTGTATGTGACAATAATTATTTGACACAAAGTATATGACAATGTGTGTCTGACAAGAAGAGTGTGACAATGTGTGTGAAAATGTTTGAGTGTGAAAATGTGTGTCTGACTAAACGTGTGTGTCTATACGGTCTGACAAGAAGCGTATGACAGTGTGCGTGAAATAGTGTGTCTGTGAGTGGCAATGTGTGTCTGTGAGTGGCAATGTGTGTCTGTATGTGACAATGTGTGTCTTTGAGTGACAATGTGTGTCAGTGTGTGACAATGTGAATCAATGTATGTGTAACAATAAATATGTGACATAGAATGTATTTTAAATAATGAGTTTGAAAATTTAAAGACAGCATCACAAACCAAGAGATTAA
This sequence comes from Biomphalaria sudanica, assembly GCA_036873155.1. Taxonomy (NCBI): domain Eukaryota; kingdom Metazoa; phylum Mollusca; class Gastropoda; family Planorbidae; genus Biomphalaria; species Biomphalaria sudanica. Next base: position 665,752 of record JAZGLO010000568.1, on the reverse strand, counting down.
AGACAGGGTTACTGGACCCCATGATAACCTGCTAAGGTAAAAAAAAAACGCAAGCTAAAAATCTATGGCCATATTACAAGATCTTTGGGTCTCGCAAAGAACTTCTTTAATAATAATAATAACAATTTTATTTATAAAGCGCTGTTAACAAACAAATTGTAGGCTCAAGGCACTGTGATAACATAAACACAAACACGAGAGCTAACATGACAAACTAATCTAAAAAAGTTTTAAACAGGTAGGTCTTAATGCTCTTCTTTAATGTAGTGAGCGCATGATGTTGTATGAGATCAATGGGGAGTGAGTTCCTGACCTTTGGTCCGTGCACTGAAAAAGCCCGCAGACCGTAGCTTTTGAAGGAGAAACGTGGCATCACTAACAGCGTTGAGTCCATTGAGCGCAAGGCTCTCTGAGGGACATATGGTGTGATCAGTTCGCTCAAGTATAAGGGCATTTCATTGTTATGTATACACTGGTGACAAAGTGTGGCCACCTTGAAGTCGATTCTTGCTTTCACGGGAAGCCAAAGGAGAGTGCGCTAGAGCGTAGTGGCAGTCAGGTAGGATCCAAGCCACTTCTGGACGAGAATCTGGACATGATAATTTCATGGTCCAGCGTATCAAAGGCTGCGGACAAGTTCAACATTGAAAGTATTGATATGTAGCCTATGTCGGAATTGTGAAGTAAGTCGTTTAGTACCCTGACCACTGCTGTCTCTGTGCTACGGCACTTTCTATAAGCAGAAATTCTTCCAAGAGATAGTACTGTTCAAGATGGTAATGCATTTGCGCTAACTCGATGCGCTCCAGAAGCTTTGACAGGAAGGGAAGATTTGATACCGGGAGTTAGTTGTTTTTTTTTAGACATTCCAGACTGGTTTTTTTAATGAGGGCCTGACAAGTGCATGCTTAAATTACTGTGGTACAATGCCTGAAGTCAGTGAAGAGTTTAAAATGTTAGTAATTGTGGGTACAAGCTCATCCAAACATTCAAGGGGCAATGAAGTTGGAATGGGATATCAGGTCACATGATTTATTTCGCATTTAAAAAATAATACTCTTGACATAATCTTCCGAGATACACTGAAACCCGCGAAAAGGAGAATTTTCAAAGATTGGAGAGTGGTAAAGCTGTGATGAGAGTGATGGCATGTCATTTCTGATCTGCTCAGTCTTGCCAATAAAGAATCTGTTGAAGGAATCAGGAAGTTCAGATACTGGAATAGATGACGGCAAACGTTCGTTATTTGCTGTCCCTAACATTTCAGCGGTGAGGTTTCGATTTTTTTGTCGAATACGACTAGCTTTTGCGTCTCTAATCATCGTCAGACCTGTCTTTTGAAATGTACGTTCGGCACGTCGGCGAATAAGTTTGGCAGTCTTTTCGTCTTCCTTCAACCAGGGTGCAGATGGCCTAACTGAGACTGTACGAGTGACAAGAGGTGCATGGCTGTCCAGCAACTTTTTTCAAGCAAGAATTGTTATTGCTGAGAACGTCTGTGTTGCTCTGTTGCAACTGCAAAGAGGTCACATCCATTTTGAAGGAGGCAATGTCTATGGCTTTGAGTTTACGGGAAGTCCCGTTTTTCTTTGACCTTTTTGTTGTTGTTGTTGTTTTTTTTTACGCGCATTTCAAAGTATACAAGAAAATGTTCTCTGTTTGTGGCATCTCACGGGAACTGTACCAGGAAAAGAAGAAGAGGCAGACAGAGAAAACGATGGGAAGAAAAGAATGGACGGGTGTGACCTCGTATTAGGATTAGGTCATAAGACCAGTGACCTGTACTGTACTGGCAAGTTAGTCCAGTGGTACTTTGTGGTCCCAATTATAGTATCTAGGCTAATAACTATAGCCTCTAGATGTACAAAACTACTGAGACAAACAAGTAATAAGTCTGAGGTTTCAGTTGCAACAAAAAAAAAAAGGAGTTTATTTACAAACAAAAGAAAAAGATCATGGAAAATGTAAATGGCAATAAAGGCTCACCAAAGAAAATGACATAATGAAACAAAGCAAAGTAGCAAGACAGTTTCCGGTCAATATCATTAAAGAACCACCATCATAGAGGCACAATAATGTCTTATGCCGAAAAACCAAAAAGATGGTTTACAATAATATCATACATGCATAAACAATGAAATGACGTCATTCATGAGACGCACTACTGTCTCGTATCTACACAAAATATGTCTTTAAAAAAAAAACATACAGGAGAGGATAAGAGACTAAGTAGACCTATACCATTTACATAAATCAACTTAGTACTAAAAAGTCTACTTATCTCATTATCGAAATACTCTTCCCACAACAGTGGCACACTCCAAAAGTACAACTACACACGTATTAGTTAAACATTATAGAGATTTAGTTCAAACTACACTGGTCAGTTGAAAGACTTAAGAGAGAGTGGCAATTGTAAACAGTTAACAGAAACTTAAATCAAGTAATAAAGGGGACTAACTCTAATAAAAAAAATAAAGGTAGCCACCCTTATTGTCCCTCTTGTCACAACGGGCCCGCCATTGAAAAAAGGTTCTAACTAAGGCAAAAGAAAGAGAGGAATGGAGAAAGACGGTCGAAAAATCTAGCATGGTGCCACAACGGTCCAACAGACTAAGGGATAGGTCAAGGTCAAGGTAAAGACCAAGTCAGAAATAGAAATGTGGTTCTCATTAGCTCATTATCTTATTTTTACATCACCAACTATCTTTCAAAGAAGAGAATAAGTACGCCCTACTTACGTGTTCATCTAGTCGTGTATGCTAATTAGAGACAGAGGTAAGTCATTGATATTCCTGGCTGCATCAGGCAACCCATCCCATGCTTTAGTTTGACTTATAGGGAAGATAGAGCCTTTGTAAGAATTTTCCTAGCATACTGAATAAGAAATGTGCTTTACTTTTGTGTCTTGCTTGGTATTTTATTTGGTTGTGTTTTTATGGGTTATGGTTCAATGTTCTGTGTATTACTAAATCCGGAAATGTCTCTATAATTGAGTGATTTTGCTAATGGTGTTATACTAATCAAATGTGACTTTATTATTATAAATCTTACGCGCTTTATTTTGTTCTAGTTTCTTTGTGTTTTTTAATTCTTTCTAGTGGCCCCTGAAAGGGGAAAGTCGCTATTAGTTTTGTGTCGTCTGTCTGTCCGTCGTCCGTCCGCCCCGTTTAGATCTCGTAAACTAGAAAAGATATTGAAAATCCGACATCATGATATTTTAGACCTTTCGAAGTTCTGATGCAATGGCTACTTTTTCTTTTCTGAAAGTGAAAATATTAATTTTTAAAATCAACTATGCAAGCAGTTTTTTTCATAAAAATACACCATTTTTACAACTATTCAATATTAATAGTAACAAACACATGAGGCTATTTAGTAAGGGTGGTAACTATTTACCACATTTCGAACACATTTAAGCAAACGATTTAGACTTTTTGTCAAAACATTTTATATTTTTTACAAATATATTGCCAAGTTAAGTAAGTTCTGTCATTCTAATTACTATTAAAAAAATGGTAATATTTATTTTCAAAGAGAAAAAATTTATTCGATAAAGATATAAGTGGAACATAATTTAAAACAACATGTAATAAGTAGTTTTTCATAATCTCTCGTGAACTGTATATGTTCATGAAAATATATAGACACTCAACTAATTTTTTTTTATGAGTCTTTGAATGAGACATTGGCCCTATACAAAACAATTAGATCAATAAGATAAGCATTTTTTGAAATCAGTTAAGGCAGGTTCACAACTAACTTCACATTCACTTTCACCTATCTCTTGGTCTGCTGGACCGTCGGGGCACCACACAAGATCTGTCAACCTTCTTTCTCCATTCTTCTTTATCGTTTGCATTTGATAGAATTTCATTCTGATATTCTTTCTGAAAATATTGAAACATGCCTTTTTACCTTCCTGGGTGGACCACTTCGGGGGGCCGATTTTGAGTTTGTGTTTCCACACAAACTATCTTTGTAACCTTGTTTTTTTTTTGTTGAGATGTAACAAACAGAGAAAGCATATTGTACTATTCTGATATACAAGATATCTCGTACGTTCAAGTTGAAGGCACTATTTATTTAGATTTAAAACCATAGCAACGTCAATGTGGACTTTGAACTTGTAGTAACATTTGAGGTAAGCATCTTTATTTAGGTCATCAAGTTGGTCAATGAAAATTTACTTCATTTGTTCTTTTGTTAAAATCCTCTAAAAAAAAAAGACCCTGATTGGTCGATTTCTTTATTGACTCAATCCCGTTTACTAGTTTATTTTTAGACTTGGAGGGAAAATATCTTATCTTATCTTATATAATACAGACGTTACTTCAAAAAAAGAAGATGATTACGTCTTACGCGTCATGCATTTAGTCATGCATATTAACCAATGACTTAAATTCTGCCAAGTCACTGGTTTTCCTGGCTAGCTCAGGCAACCCATTCCATGCTCTAATAGCACTAGGGAAGAAGGAGTATTTGTACAAATTTGTCCTAGCATATGGGACGAGGAATGTGCCTTAATCTTTGTGTCTTTCAGAGTATTTTATTAAATTTTGTTTTTGTATTTGAAGATTATGGTTCAGTGTTTTATGTATAATTGCTACTTTACTTTTGAGTCTTCTGTCCTGAAGGCTTTCTAAATTTAGTGATTTTACTAATGGTGTTACTCTAGTCAAATGTGAATATTCGTTTGTTATGAATCTCACTGCTCTATTTTGTGTCTGTTCCAGTTTCTTAATGTTTGCTTGAGTTGAGGGGTCCCACACGGTGGATGCATATTCTATTATTGGCCTAACCAAGGTTAAATAAAATTTTAGTTTTATGTTCTTATTTGATTTATAGAAATTTCTTTTAATAAACCCTAATGCTTTGTTGGATTTTTTTTATTGTTTCATCAATATGTGGATTCCATGACAGTTTTTCATTTATTATAACACCTAGGTATTTTGCGTTTTTAGTCTGTGTTACTGGTTTGCCATGAATAAGATAAGTGGAATTAATTTGTTTTAGTTTTTTTTGTTACTCTTAACAACTGACATTTTTCTGGGTGGAAAGACATGCTCCAATTTGATTCCCATTTCCGTAATTTATCTAATTCTCTTTGTAAAATATCTGTGTCTTGTGTTGTTTTTATTGTTCTATATATTATGCAATCGTCTGCAAATAATCTGACTTTTGTTCCTGAACTATTGCAATTTGGTAAATCATTTATGCAAATTAAAAATATTAGTGGACCCAAGACTGTTCCTTGAGGTACACCTGAGTTTACTGTTATCGGTGTTGATTTAGAGCCATTTATTATTACAGTTTGTTCTCTCCCTATCAGAAAATCTTCAATCCACTGATGCAGTGGACCGTTAATGCCGAAATATTTTAATTTTTAAAGCAAACTATGGTGGTGAACTTTGTCAAAAGCCTTAGAAAAATCTAGTAAGATAGCATCTATTTGTTCACTATTATCTAAACCTTTAGAAAAAATCATCAATTAGTCCTATTCGTTGTGTTTCACATTGTGAAATAAATAGTCCGCAAGGCCACTCTTTTTTTTTTGTGTTCCCTTATGCGTAGTGATTTCTGCAGGCACATGAATTCACAACAAGCTATTTACGGAGCTGCTAAATAGAGGTTGAGGATAGTTTTGTGTGTGTGTGTGTGTGTGTGTGCGTGCCTGCGTGCTTGAGCTCATAGTGAGGGGGGGGGGGAAGTGCGAGAAAATGGAAGTCTGTGACGTCACAGCAGACGTACCCAAGTTGGCAGCAGAGGATTTAACGGAAATCAGTAGCAGCACACTTAGTGTCGTGCTCCGCGGGCAGGGAGGGGGTCGGCGTGAGGTGGGGGCGAAGGTTTTGGGCTGGGAAGGGGAAGGAGACAGGTCACCGGACAGGCTCGTTGGTTGAAAATAGAGGTGTCTGGGTTTTTAAAAAAATGTTAAAATACGTTAAGCAAAAACACCCCCCCCCAAAAAAAAAGGGGGGGGGGTTTGAAGCCAAAACCAAAGAGCGAGAATAGGCCTATATATATATATATATTATGGTCAACTCGCGACTGGCTCAAGAAAAACTGGTCGCCCCCACCTCCGTTACATAGATGTAATAAAACGTGACCTCAAATCAGTGAACATCAATACTGACAATTGGGAAGACATTGCTCTAGACCGCAACAGGTGGAGAGAGACAGTGACAAAGAAAGCTATGGACAGTGAAAGTACATGGGTCTCAGCCCAGGAAGAAAAACGCACAATCCGAAAAACGGCCAGCTCCTCTATCTTCTTATCTTATCTTATATAATACAGACGTTACTTCAAAAAAGAAGATGATTACGTCCTACGCGTCATGCATTTAGTCATGCATATTAACCAATGACTTAAATTCTGCCAAGTCACTTTTTTTTCTGGCTAGCTCAGGCAACCCATTCCATGCTCTAATAGCACCTTAACCTGCTCTACCACCTTAACCTGCGCTATTTGTGGACGGGAATGTCTCTCCAAAATAGGGCTCCACAGCCACATGAGGAAGTGTGCTCTGAGATGAACCATAGTCGTTCTGCGACTGAAGGAGGCCAATGATATATATATATATATATAAATCTTTTAGTAATATCGTGATAGAACAGCGAAAATACGCATTTCCCCCGCAAAAGAAAAAAAAATTGAATAAAAACAAAAATAGTAGTTCCTGCTAATCACATATATAGATCAGTGTGTTCATGCCCGGAAATAGACTATTCTTATTTCTCTACCAGGAGATATCGCTTTTGTTTTTCGCGCGCGCTGACGCGCGAATGTATGCTCTTTATATATAACACAAATTTTAAGTTAAAAAAAAAAATAAAACATTAATTTAATTTAATGAGGTCTAAACAACGATGATGTCCAGCTGGGTTGTGATGTCCAGCTGGATTGTGATGTCCAGCTGAGTTGTGATGTCCAGCTGGGTTTTCCAAGAACGAATTTATGGTATCTTTTTTTCACTCAACATTATCGTTATTATTCATGATCAAAATTAGTCTGTCTAAGTGACCAACAGGGATATCTAGTAGCTTGTGGCAAGAGATTGTTTTATCATGAAAGCCACTCCCGATTGCCTGTGCTCCTCAGTCCTCTTCCAAACCAGAAGAGGGTAAAGCCAGCCCCCTCTCAGTCAGAGACCCTTGCGACCCTATTCAAGCGTACCTCACAAAGGGCAGCTGGGTTACGTCTATCTAATGCCACCAGTGCAGATTTCCGTTGAGGGCATTCACTTTTATTGTTGTCCTGCAGTAGCAGGCGACTTTTAGAGGTATCCTTTTATCTTTACACATTTGAGACCAAAAGAAAATCCGCTGCCGAGGACAGACGTAGACAGCGAAAAGAAAATCTAAATCGACCACTGGCGGACAATGGTTATGCCTGCGCCGGATGTGGCTAGGTATGTGGGTCAACACTGGGTCTGCGTATCCACGTGAAATGCTGAACTCTTTGTTAATTTTCGGACTCGAAGACAAGTCTTATTATTATTTAATGATCAATAAAATTGTTCATAGGTATATGCCCACTGCCCTTCAGGAATTCATCATTGCAGAAGGGGGCGTGCGGTTGTTAAGCGCCTGGCTTCCGAACCTGGGGTCCTGAGTTCGAATATCGGTGAAGACTGGAATTTTTAATTTCGGGATTTTTAGGGCGTCCCTTAGTCTACCCAATTCTATAGGCTACCTGACTCTAGTTGGGGAAAGTAAAGGCGGTCAGTCGTTGTACTGACCACATGTCAACCTGTTGATGAACCGTTGGCATATGCGAGTGGACCTAATGAGATACATTTCTGTTGCTCATCGCTAAGCATGTTCAAATTGCAAGTCCCTGCAAGTTGAACGTCGATTCCAGGTAATAACTTGAAAAAAAAAGAGTTTATGACATTTATCTTCTTTGTTCTAAACAGTGTTATCGAAGTAGTTATTAGGCGAGTTAAAAATATTAATTAATGGTCAAGTGTCAATTGTATAAGTTAATTACTATTTTTTTTTCTATTATTATTTTTTTTTTTGGTACATTTATTTTATTTACAGACAAAAACAAAATGCTTCATAAAATAAACATTTTTAAAAATCCTCTCTTTCTCAATTTATATCATAGAAAATTGAGTAAAATTGCAGTTCTGGTGATTTCAACAAGTCTGTTCAGAATACAAATGTGTCACCATTTACATCTAAGGAGGACAAGTTGTGTGTTTTTTTTTTTGCATTGCACAATGACAACATCACATTAACATAATGGAAAGAGACATGGCAATTTACAATGGAGGGGAGAAGTGGTGGATATTTCATAGGACAGAAACCATTCAGTAACAACTATCATACAAACATTTATCCAAAGTTCTCAATACAGACATTACCCAACACAGTTTCTTGGAATATCTGTAAAATAAATCGACTTAAAAAAGCCCTGCGCCAAAATAGCCACCACCATGTGATAAGAAACTATTGGTAAGCGAAAAAAATCTTTCATAGCATAAAATAAAAGCATTAAAAATAGAAGTAAATGATCTTGTAGGTTCTTAAAAAAAAAACCATCTTCAGAGACGCTGTATTTTGTTGTGCACAACTTTGTCCTGTTCAAATCTTTAAGTGATCAAGTAACAGTTTATACCTTTAACAATGCACTGGTGACATAAAAATACATGAACACTTGACCAAAAAAAAAAAATCATAATAAACACTAATGCATCATGACAGACAATGCATTAAATGTTGTTAACTCACACAAAATATGATACAAACGCTATTGAAATATAGGTATAGATCTATTCACTAAATACAATGAAAATTGCTCTAATCTAACTTAAAAAAAAGGTAAAAAAAACAGTACACCTTTCATTCAAAAGAACACGATTTCTAACATTTGTTGTGAACTTCAACCCACCACCAGTTCATGTAGACAATTCCAGTAGTTCAAGAGAAAACCCTTCACAATAACATTAAAAAAGACTTCAAAAAAAACAAAGTTGACAAACAAACCAAAAGCACATCTAAATGTAACTGTAAGTAGAGGCATGGGTTTCACCAAATGATCAAGACAAAAATAGAACCAAAAAAAAATGAAAATAATTGTGAGCAAAATTAAATGGTTCACATGTATTAATGAGCAAATTATGAGTTGTTTTTTAAGCACTGCGCGGGTGGGACAGAAAGCTTAGATTTTGGGATAAAAACATTATGAGATCTGCATACATAGGTTTCAATTTGTCCACGCTACTGAGTTGACAATCAGGAATGTTTTGGTTCCACTCAGTAGAGACATTTGGGACACTTCAGGCTACTATTTCATTAATCAATGTATAAAGGAAAGATTGATGTTCTCGAGATCAGGAAGATATGTGTATTTAAAAGATTATCATACCATCTATTTATTTTTATTCTTGTGATAAAATGTTTGTTTAGGTCGGCTGTAACTCGCACTAAAAATACTATATTTCAAAACATTTGTTTAACTAGTGATATACCCCCCCCCTCTCCTTAATGTGCTTTGCAAAGAGTGAAAAAAAAAAAGTTTTTGTCACAAACTTCGTTTTTTATAACAAGGAAAAGATATCAGAATAACTGAAAGCAATGCAAGATTAACTCCCCTGAAACCAAACTATTAAAAATAGACATGTACATAGTCAATACGATAGCATATCCCTATATATGAGAAAGAAGAATGAACGGAAATAAAGCTGGAGGTCAAAGTATGTGCATTTTATACAAAAGAGAAAAAAAAATCACGAGAGGAGAGACGTGAAAGACAGAGAGAGAGAGAGAGAGAGGGCGCATGAGAACCCAAGACTTAATATGAGAGAAACAGAAAACTTGAATGGGCTCCAACCTGGCACATGGGATAAATAAAGTAGAGGAGAAAAAAAAAGAGCAAAAACCTGATCAATAATCATCGCCTGATTCCAGCCAGCGTGCTGGTTAGAGGCTTCTAGTTTTTTTGTTGTTTTTTTAAAGCCAACACACTTACACATACACACACACGCTTATTCTCTAGCGCATGCGCACACAAAAACTCCCTAGAGCTCTCGGCCAACACAGTGAACTTTTTTTTTTTTTTAAGTTGAGTATTTATCTCAAGATCTGTGTTTTTCGATAATTGCTTGGAAATAATGCTTTTAGTTTCTAATGTATAATATGCTTTGCTGTGAAGGTCCCTAAGTACAGTGGTGTCCAAACTACTGCCTGCGGGTCATATCCGACCTGTGGCACGATGATGGCCGCAGGTCCGGCCTTAGGCATAGGAAAACTAGGCAGCTACATAGACCTCTGATTATAGGGGGTCTCCCACAGGACTTAAGAAATTATTTTTATTTAGAGAAAAATTGCGACACCTGGATAGAATCTCAGACAGCAGAACTGTATGGTTTTATATCTACTAGCCTCTTTCTAAGTCTGTACTATGATTCAATGTTTATTATCGAACTTTTAGATCTGCTTGTTAGACTACAGATGTTAGAAGACCTTTGTTTCTTACTTTAGGTGAAATATCGAAATGTTCTTTCTAGTCTGGTGATCATGAATCGTCCATTATGCCATCGACGCTATATGAATTTGACTTATTTCTTGATTTAAATATAGATACTGGACGGTGTTTAATTCATTGCATATTTTTCTGTCTTAAATTTTTACTTTTCTATTATATTTGGGACTATCTTATTCACTTCGCCTAGGGCCTCCAACGACCTCAGGCCGGCCCTGATGCCCAGGCCGTCGATAAGTCTGGGTACAGTGAGTAATGAAGAGTTAGAGAATCGATTCCATTGAATAATTGAAATAGAGAATGTCTCGTTGCGAAGCGGCCCATGGACCCTGACAAGTGTCGGTAATTTACACGGCCCCTAGATCAAAGATGCGGTCAAAAAAAAAAAAAAGTTATTTGAAACGGGATCCCAATTGGGCCCCACGATGACCTGCTGACCACAATAAAAAAAACAACAACAACGCAAAACTGAAATGTTATGGCTTTAAAGAAAAGTTTGAGAATCACTGGACCTTAAGATCAAGTCAACAATTAGTTTCGAATTCTAGATCTTGTAAGGCAAGCCAACAAACGTCACTAGATTTAGGTTTAAAAACTCATCAAATTGAACCAATGTATTTTGTATCTCGAAACATGATAACAAAACTCGCTCGAAATCAGAGGCTTAGACATGTGCTGGTGGTGCGGGCCGCATGGGGCATCAAGTGGTAAGGGGCATCAAACCAAGGATAAACTTTCTCAGTAAAAACAACACATTTTACATATATGAAAAAAACCCACAAAAACTACTTTATTTGAAATTTTACCTACAAATTTAATTATTTTCCTACTTAGTTAATTTCCTATGTTCTTTTTGTTAAATTAAATGTAAGCTGTAGACCTGGTTGTATCAAATTTGCTAGATTTGTTTTCTAAATCTCTACGGCAACGCACTCGTACGTGTGTTTGGTGCACTATTAACCTTGGTTAGGCCAATAATAGAATATGCATCCACCGTTTGGGACCCCTCAACTCAAGAAAACATTAAGAAACTGGAACAAACACAAAATAGAGCAGTGAGATTCATAACAAACGAATATTCACATTTGACTAGAGTAACACCTTTAGTAAAATCACTAAATTTAGAAAGCCTTCAGGACAGAAGACTCAAAAGTAAAGTAGCAATTATACATAAAACACTGAACCATAATCTTCAAATACAAAAACAAAATTTAATAAAATACTCTGAAAGACACAAAAATAAAGGCACATTCCTCGTCCCATATGCTATGACAAATTTGTACAAATACTCCTTCTTCCCTAGTGCTATTAGAGCATGGAATGGGTTGCCTGAGCTAGCCAGAAAAACCAGTGACTTGGCAGAATTTAAGTCATTGGTTAATATGCATGACTAAATGCATGACGCGTAGGACGTAATCATCTTCTTTTTTGAAGTAACGTCTGTATTATATAAGATAAGAAAGATAAGATATTGCTCAATATGCTGGTTTCATCTAGATCTAAATATAGCCAAAATCTAGATAAGATAATGTTTATTGGTCCAATCAAATGGAAATTCAATTTGACTACAAGTGACCACCTCAGCGTAACTACTGTAACTATAACAATATAGATGCAAATACGAACAACATTTACACATGAAACACATAGGCTACACATACACAACCAGCGTTTTATGAATCAGACTTCAGGGGCGAAAAGCTATATGGGCGTTCGGGCAAATGCCCGATGGGCCGAACCCAAATGGGCCTAAAGGGTCACTATGACACGTATGAAATTGTTTTAAAAGTTTTATTAAGTGACCCTTTTAGAATATTTAAAAAAAATATATTTTACAGACTCGACAGTATAGTACTACTTTAATCCAAACACATTTTCGAACTTAATGTACAAGCCTACATCCGTAGACGTTGATACTTGCAGGCTTAATCCTTTTAGGTTATTAACACTTACAGATCTATGTACTTCTCGATGACGACAGATGACCTTGTTACACTCTGACCGAAAGTGGGATAAAGGAGTTTTTAAATCTTTCTGTTCTAGTTTGCATTGTGAACCCAGAGTTAGGAGAAAACACCTGCACACGGAAACGCTGTTGATAACTTGCACGCTTTGTTTTTTAAATCTTCCTGTATCATTCTCTTTGTATTTAACAATGATTTGTTTTAGTTTCAATTATTTTGAAAATAATTAACTTTTTTTCTATTTTACGTAGTTTTTTTTTTTTTTTTTTTTTGGGGGGGGCATCATGAGTAGCTGCCGCAGTGTGCCGCTACTATACCCTAGCTACTTCACTGCTTGAAAATACACCAAAATAAAAGGCTCAAAATCAAAGGATCTTGAGTACTTGTCATATTTTTTAGGCCCAAAATTATAAACATGATACTTTCTTAAATATTTGTACACATTTTAATTGACATAAAAATAGCATGCAGTGTAAACAAACAAACCAGATTTAGGAGAAAACACCTACATATGGAAACGCTGTTGATAACTTACACGCTTGGATGACGTATACTGTTGCTTTTTGTTTTAGATGGACTTTTAACTTTTAGTTAAACATGGCCACATTTTTATATGCTTGCGGGTCGTGGACGTTGAATGCAGAACTAGAGAGGAGGATCCTAGCAATGGAATTGAGATGCTACAGAAGGATCCTAGGCATCACACTCAAAGACCGCATCACAAACCAAGAGATTAGAGATAGGGTTACTGCAGCGAACGGACCCCATGATGACCTGCTAACTATTGTAAAAAGAGGAAAGATTAAAACCTATGGCCACATTACAAGATCTACGTGGCTCGCAAAGACCTTCCTTCAGGGAACAGTGCCAGGTAAAAAGAAGAAGAGGCAGACAGAAAAAGCGATGGGAGGACAACATTAAAGAATGGACGGGCCTGCCATTGAGAGAGGTTCTAAACAAGGCAAAAAAAAAGGGAGGAATGGAGAAAGACGGTCGACGAATCTTGCGTGGTGTCCCAACGGTCCAACAGACTAAGGGATAGGTCAAGGTAAAAAAAAAATTAAAAGCAACACAGGGACACTCACACACTTTGACATACACACAAACACACAGTTAACTCTTTCTCTCCGTAATTATTTACCACATTCTGGTGGAATCAACGCTGGTATCGTCAGTTAGGAGAGAAAGAGTTAAGGATGGCCCCCACTTGAATTATTGATCGAGGAGACGCTTGCTAGTCCTTCCTCCATGCTCACAGTCAACTTGACACACAAACACACACACAGGCGCATGTACTATCGCACACGCTTAACCCAATTAGCCTCGTAATCTTCTCATCTACTTCACCCCCGCCCCGAAGCTTTTAAGAATAGGCACAATTTGTAAAAATATATTTATAATTACATATAGTTATAACCAGTATTTTTACAAAGCTTATATCACTCACTCGTGGGGCTGAGTGGTTAAGCGCTCGGCTTCCGAACCTGGGGTCCTGGGTTCGAATCTCGGTGTAGGCTGGGATTTTGAATTTCGGGATTTGTAGGGCGCCCCTGAGTCCACTCAACTCGAATGGGTACCTGACTTTAGTTGGGGAAAGTATAGGTGGTGGGTCGTTGTGCTGGCCACATGACACCCTGCTCGTTAACCGTTGGCCCTAGAAACAGATGACCTTAACATCATCCGCCCCATAGATCGCAAGATATGAAAGAGAAACTTTACTTTTTATATCACTTACTCTGTCTATCTTTCCGTCTGTCTGTCTGGTAAAAGGTGTGTACACCTTATTTCTCCCACACCCATTCTTGGATCAAGTTGAAACATCGCATAATTATTCATTGCGAGACAAGACATGAATCAATAATAAAAAGTAGCCAATCAGACTATTCATTACTGGTCATTAGTTATTTTGTTTTAGAGTAATAAGGGAAACTAATTCTTCAGTATTTACAGATAAGGCTAAATTTGATGGGTTTAGTCCCCTTAAATAATTTCTCTCTCACGTATTCTCCGATCAAGTTGATACTTTAAACAATTATTTATTGCACCTAACAAAAAAAAAACATGAATAAATTAATAAAAATACTTAATTAGTCAATTATTTATCGGTAATTAATTGCTTTGTTTGATATCAAATAATTGGAATAACTTGTACATTATTGGTAGATATAGTTTTAAGGACGGGGTTCTTCCCCTTTAGATAAGCTTCTTTTTTTTTTTTTTTTTAAAGATTGTGTATCTTTTGCTTGTTTGCTACTACTAATAACCCGAAACAAACTATAAAGATGTTACCAAAATACATTTATATGTTTAACTCTCTCTCTCTCCACAATTATAGCATCATGCATGATGAAATTAACGTTGGTATCGTCAGTTAGGAGAGAAGGAGTTAAACCATTGCTTGGTAATAATACCGTTGATGTTGCATGTAACTCCAAATTACAGCTCTCTATATCCAGAGACTATTATATTTTCAACACTAATGACAGGGCCGGGTATAAGACTGTGCAGGCCTCGAGGCAAAATTTTTGTGGAGGTCCCTACACTTTTCTGAAAGCTTTTATAAAAATCCATTAAACTCTTTCTCTCGTAACTGACGATACCAACGTTAATTTCACTAGAATGTGGTAAATAATTACGAAGAGAAAGAGTTAATAATAGTATACTTAATGACATGTCAAACTGACCTGAGACTTAAAATTTGTGATTATGACCTTCCTTCTACTTAAAAACATTTAGACCACCGACCCCAAAAAAAAAATTTGCAACCTCTTAACATGTGGTACTGACTTCCGAAATAATGACATACAACGCTGACCCTTCGACCTAATAACATTAGATACTGACCTTTGACCCAAAAGTATGAGATACTGACCCCCCCCCCCACCCAACTAATAATACGTTTAGGCTAGCCTCCGACCTACTAACGTGATACTGACCTCGGAACTAATGACAAGTAATACTGACCTGATGACCTCATGCTCCTTCTCGTCTTCCTCCCTCTGTCGCCGGAGAACGTCCTCTATCACCTTCCTCTCTTCCTCCGTGAGGTGGCTTAAATCCGGCATGGGCGGAAGAGAGGGGCGCCTGGAAGTCATCGTGCTAGCTATGGTGGCGTCCCCGCTGGTTTTCCTCTGAGGTCCGTTCTTGGGCTCCTCACCTGGCAAAGGTACTATCCTCTTGACCCAAGAATCCAGACTCTTTTGCCTGACGCAGCCTTTCCCGCTAATTTTCGAAGCACTCTTGAGATCGATCGTGTTAAAATGTATATTAGTATGCAGACGATATGATCAGACCATTAGCTGCGTCAATAGATCGACGACTTCAAGTTTCTGTGGGAAATTGTTTATGCAGTAGACAAAAGGTCAGTAACTGTTCATCCTTTTTTGATCATAAGAGTTGTCTAATCTTTACGTTAAATTACAAGATGACTGAATTACTCGTTGAATGGTGGTTAACATTCTTAGCTGTGGCTGCTGGTGATTCGGTCGACCTTGTCCTATGGTATGATGCAAGATTGGGTGCGTCGATGAACTGGATACCATCATGTTAAACTCATAGGCTCAATCTTGAAAGGAAAAAAAAAAACAAAAACCTGATTGTTTCAAGGTAAGTAACTTTAGAAAGAAAGCAGACGGTTAATAAATAGGGAGAAACATGACATTAGAAAAGTTAAAGACACATGACCTTTGCAAATTTTAAGAGACAGGACATTAGGAAAGTGTAAGAGACATGACTTTAGGAAAGTTAAAGACACATGACATTTAAAAATTGTAATAGACATGACACCAGGAAAGTGTAATAGACATGACATCAGGAAAGTGTAATAGACATGACATTAGGAAAGTGTAAGAGACATGACATCAGGAAAGTGTAATAGACATGACATTAGGAAAGTGTAAGAGACATGACATTATGTAAGTGCAGCAGGCTTGACATTTGTAAGGTGTAAGAGTCATGACGATTGGAAGGTGTAAGAGACATGACATTTGGAAGGTGTAAGAGACATGTCAATTCGAAGCTGTAAGAGACATGACATTAGAAACGTGTAAGAGACATAACATTAGTTTCAATGCAATATTGTTATAACTGGTGATGATGCGGATAGTGATAATTACACTGGTCAGCGCTAGGTTCGGCGCTCTTTCACCCTGGCCACTCCTCTTGCTTCAAATCTTGAGACTCCAAGACTGAATCCAGTGGCAGATATTTTGGGTTTGAGGCTTCGAGAAACAACCACATTTTTGTAGTTCCTTAATGGTATTGAAAGCTATTTCGTTTCTTTCGAAAACGTCTTCTAGAATATTATTATCTATTTCCCATTTAACACACTCCCCCCCCCCCCCCCCACTCGTTAATAATCATTTATTACGCATGCGTTTCTTTGAATGACAGAATCTATGTCAGTGACACTGTAAATTATCTATAACGTGACACTGTAAATTATCTATAACGCCTTGTATCTTATTATTCTTTTAATATTTGTTTATTTTATTGTACTATTTTGAGATTATCTAGTGTTTTATGTTGTTGAGTTTAGCTTCAAACCATCAGAGGCGGGCCGAGTGGACCCTTTAATCACATGAGAAGTTGCAAAAGGGTTAGAGTTAGGGTTACATAATATCAGCATCTCTTAAGACGTACAAACGCCACAGACAGAACACTTTTGACCATTGGGCTCTTTAACATGAAGCGACGTTCCAAAATTTCGTAGATAACAACTCATGTCAAAAAGACTAGATGTAAAATAGTATTTTATTATATGGGATTGTTTTTTTATATGAATGGCCAATGGCATCTTAGTTGTATCCAGTGTACAGATCACTAATAAGTATTTCAGAAAGTGAACACCGATGGAAGTTGACTCTGTAATGAAAATGAGCTGGCCTAACAGAATCTTATCCAACACTGATGCCAGATCAAATTTGATAAATCAAAGATGAAAGGTCAAAGCTGATAGCACACACCATTAATAAAGTGTGATGGCTGGTCAGTGCAATGCTCAAAGACCTTCCTTTTTTTTTTTCCCCAGCTGATGATCTGACCTTTGCGAACTCATAAATGACACCCAGGTCCAAGGTTAAGCCTAAAATATCAACAGTATTCAAGCTCGAGTCTCAAACTAAGAGCCAAGAGCCCAACTACGTGACCATCTCTGCCCCAAACTAAAATATGAACACTGAGCTGTAGATTTGTGGCGCCCCGGTGAAAGAGAACTCTCCCGTGTAAGAAAAAATAACAAAAGTTTCTCAAATTGCTGGAATAAAGTAACTTCCGTTGGCCAAACACACACGGAAATGGAATTACACATTGTATACATACAAACATAAGCAAGATGACAAACACACACATCAATGGAATAATCAGTGGGGTCTGTGGTCCCACTGTGCCACCCCCGTTGATGCAGATCGATTCTTCTCTTTGCTTGGTGGACGAACGCTGCATGCCAGAAGAATAGAGAGAGAGAAAGAGAGAGAGGGGGGGATAGAGAGAGAAAAGAGAGAGGGATGGCGTCCTATTGATTAGTGAAGTCTAGGCCTTTCGGACACGCGCTTCGAGTCAGGGACACTTGGGGGAGGGGGGGAGAGTGGTTATAGATTGTCTAGCAGAAGATAAAACAAAAAGTTGTAGGCATCGATTTTGGCCAAAAGGAGTGCACCATGTCAACCATGATGCAAGTGTCTAAGGCAAACAGTGTCTCTTTTTTTTTTTTCCCAGTAGGACTGACTGTATGAGTTCAGTAGCCGTCACTTAACTCCCATATAAATCTAATAACCAAAAATCAAACTAGTATTCTCAGAGTTAATTTGGATTCGAAAACGAGGTTAAGCGCATAAAGTGAGTGTATCAGAGATTTAGCAAGTGCAATTGGTGTAATTTAAATAAACGATAACTTTGTTTATTGCTGGCATATGTGTGAATTTCTTCAAAATAAGCAATGGTAAAATCGTCCAAGTATCGTACTGGTGATCTGAGTTTGCGGGATTTCTCAGTGCATAGGGTAAGAATAGACCAAAGGTTAGGATTTCGCTTTCCATTGAGCTCAGACAGACTTCATGATTCACTACATTACAGAACATTAAGATCTAGCTGTTCAAAACTTTGTGTAAATTAGTTTGTCTTTTTAAAAACTCCCGTGCTTATGTCTGTGATTTAACATAGCGCCTTGAGTTTACATTATATTTGTTTATAAAAATGAAATGAATGATATTATTATTGAATGAAATATATGTGTTGGTGTATAGGCAGTCTAAGCTGATGCAATACACGTGTGACTATGATGTTATTTTTAGATTAAATGAAGCAAACGTTTCGATTGGGAATGACGGGCTGATGAAAGAGGAGACACTGAATCAGAGATTCTCAAACTATTTATGACCAAGGGGAATTCTTAATATAGTTAAAACTCGCAAACGGACCCCTTAAGTGAAAGAGCTACGTAAATGAAAATAAAAACATTTTGTTGGATTGCTTTTTTGAGATTATCATTTTTAATTTTTAAAAAATTATTTAAAAAAATGACTTGCGCAAGGCTGATGAGATTTTATGAGTATATTTATGCTCGGTAGTCCTATTAGTGCCTGCTCAACAGAGTTCAGTGCCTCGAAAATATGTGAGTGTAGATTAAAAAAACATGCACAAAAACTTTTTAAAAGCTTTTAAATCTATACGGGAGAGCACTGTCACTGGCACACCTCTTAATACTCCAAGGTTTATTGCCTTTTTTCTATATGAATCAAAAGTATTTAATTAACACTGTTTAATTATTAAATTTTTAATTTGTTCATTGATTCGTGTATTATCTTGGACAGGAATAATTGTGCGAAATTTCCATTTGATTTGTGTATGGGAACCGGGAGAAGGAAAAGATTAAAAGAATCCACACAGACAGACAGACGGACGGAATGAGTTAATATAAGCTTTGTGTCAGAATCGTTGTATCTAAGGCAGTCTCCTACTGAATATTGTTATTCTGCGATGCCTTTATGACCAAGTCACATTGTCTGATGTCCAGGGCACGTAGTCTGTGGTGCCCAGCTGAACAAAATGAAATTATCTGCTGCCTTTTCGGCGCCTTGGTTGGTGACCAAGTCACATTGTCGTCGGCGCCCTTGTGGCCAAGTAACATGGTCAGAGGCGCTCTGGTGCTAGTCATATTATCTGCAGAGATCTGGTGACCAAATCACAGTATCTATGGCGCCCTAATGACCAAGTCAACTTTTCTTCTGCGCCATGGGTTACCAAGTCACATTGTCGTTGGCGCCCTGGTGATTAACTCACATGGGCAGTGGCCCTTAGGTGTCCAACTAAGACCGATTCAATAACGATGGTCAAGGGCCAAGACAATTTGTCTGCGGCGCCCTGGCAACCATTTGAGCCTTATCCTTGAATTCATCCGCTGGATAACGACGTCACTTATAATGCGCGAAATAACTCAAGGAACGCCAACACGCTAAGTCAGGGGTTCTCAGCCTGTGGATCGCGATCCCTATAAGGTCGAATGACGTATTGCCGGGGATCGCCGCAACGTAAAGATTTATAAAAAGGGGTTGCCGAGCTAAAAGGTTGAGAACCACTGCTCTAAGTTGAATTCATGAGTGAATTTTATTGATGCGAAATGACTCTGGATCAGAAAAATGTTTTTTTGGACATTTCGATGGTCTAGAGGTTAGTTTCGCTTGGTGCGTTATCGCTAAGCGGTGGTGTCGAATCCGGAGTCACAGGTTCGAGCCTCAGTCGGCGCATGCCCTTATTTTCGTAGCATTTTAATTCACTACTTTCTCTCTTAAAAACCTGGTCCCTGGTGCTGTTATTCATTCATGTTTAATATATGTATGTAGTCTTATTTTTATATAGGCTTCTGGAATGGTGCGGGTCTATACGGAGGTCACGGTCAATAGCCAGACCTTTCGAGAAGATCACCATTTCGGGCGCGATCTGCACGAGCAATGATCATATCACTACGTTGTCATAGGGTCATTCCTCGTCACGCTTGTCCGATCGCAATGTCTAGTCACACGTGTCGGCTGATCACGCAGGGCGCCCTCTACCAGCGTCGCCAGTTCATTTCTAACAATACACATTCGAAGGGGGGAGAATAAAAGTGAAGGTGTCTGTTTCACAATTTAGCAGCTACCTTAATTTTACCCAATTAACTTACGATCCTCCCGCACCGTTTTGGCCTGTTGGCGATAAGCCGTCTCCACAAAGATCTGTCACTGACAACGTCTGAAGTCACTTACCTACCTGGTGTCCACTGCTCTAAGCGTCCTCCGGTGCCTAAATTTTCTGGCGCCCAAAATTTTTAGGGTGACTAAATCTCCAGAGTCGTAATTTATAAGTGCCAAAATTTCCAGTGCCTATATTTCCTACTTTGACCTTTTACATGCCCCGAAAAAGCCCGCAAACCGTAACTTTTGAGGGGAAAAGGTGGAGGTTCAAAGCGTTTGGTCCATGGAGCGCAAAGCTCGCATATGGACTAAATCAAGAACAAAGGTAAAATTCCAACTTAATTCACGCCCAGTACTTTACCATACATCTTTATTTAGTAACAAAATAAATTTAATATTTATTCACAAATGTCCACACCTTTTCAATAATAACGTAGTAAGTTACAAATAGAACTTTGATCTAGAGATGTATTTACCACACTCTTAATATAAATGTACTTCTACTTTTTACCACCATTTTCAGTTATTATCCGTATCCCTACCCAAACTTGGCCCCGCGAAATCCGTTTCGCATAGGGCCCGACAATCGTTAAGTCCGGCCCTGCTAATTAGGGACGGGTGAATACAGAGTAGGTTACTTGTTCTCTTCCTCCCTCTTTTTTTTTTTTCGCTGCTAAAGTTACGTGGGGTAACTGTAGTCCGACTTGCAGAAATAAAAGAGTGAGCTAAAAGGTGGTCGACGTAACAGAGGCCCCCCACGGAAACGCTTCAAAGACCAACTTAGGCGCCAACTTGCCTTAGCTGACATAGAAGAGAGCACCTGCGGCCTCAGAACGAGACAGCTGGAGGTCACTCACAAAGGCCGCGGGATACACATTTGAGACGAAAAGAAAATCTAAATCAACCACCTGCGGACAATGGTTATGCTTGCCCTGGGTTTGGCAAAATGTGTAGGTCACAGGAAATACAGCACTCCTCATTAATCTTCGGGCTCAAAGACAAGCCTTATTATTATTACACAGACTCTATAGTATCAATGAAATACTGCCAGATACACACTAAATCAAAGGTAGACCAAGAAAGAGATGCAGACATATTCATTACTTGACAATGTCTCCCACTTCAAACACTCCCCAGCAGATATTCAAGTAATTAGTTTTAATCACTAATTAAGAAGCAGACGACCAAATGTTGAACCCATGAACATTATTCAAATTTATAATAATATTTTAAAACAAAAACAAAACTTTTGTAAGGGAAAAAAAGTCCACACTTCAACTATATCTCTCAAAGATGATAATGTAGGAAGCGTGGTCGAGAGGCTAAGTACGGTTCAACTTGGCTTGGCTTGGCTACCTATGCAGGGGGTTCGAGGTTCGACACCCGACTCGAGCAGAGCTGTGTTTATTGAGCTCCTAACGGCAGCACGGAAAAACTTCTCCCAGACACCGCCTCCCCCCCCCCCACAACTGGTCCACAAATGCGCTCTGAGCATGCTATAAGCATGAAAGTAGCGCTATATAATAGCTATAATGTAGAAGTTATTTCTGCTATTCGAAGCCCAACAAAATAATTAATTGACTAATTGGTTAATTTTCTAATTCATTCATGTTTTGTTAGATACAAGAAATAATTGTTTAAAGTTTCAATTTGATCCGAGATTGGGTTTGGAAGGAATAACGTATTCAATTATGTAATTGGACGAAACCTTACATATTTAGACGTATCTGTGAATACTGAATGGTTAATTTCCCTTGTTGGTATCAAACAAAATAATTAATTATTAAAAATTAATTGATAAATTTGTAATTTTTGTTATTGATTCATCTCTTTATTTGATCCGATAATAGGTGTGGGAGAAACGTGTACAACCAGACAGACAGACTGATAGAAAGAGTGAGTTGATTTAAACATTTTTTTTAAATTCTCTAATTAAGTCACATTAAGTCACACCAGATTCTGACCCGATTCAGAAGGAAGAAACCAACTCCCGTAACCTATCTGGATATCTCTACCACTGTCACAGACAGTATAACCCCCCCCCCCTTTTTTTTACAGCATAAAGTGTAAACATTGGGTGAGAATTTATTCTTCGCGTTCACTATTTGCCCCTATTAAACACATCTGCAGTACTGAGTGTGTTCAGATGTCTAACAATTCAACACACACAACCAAGGCGCGCGAAAAAAAAAATCAATGTAACACATTAGAGGTTACAGCAATCGCTCAACTGATATCGTTAATAAATAGAAACACACCACCCGCCATCTTGGTTCAACACGGAACCACGGCGGTCATCGCTAGACCACCCTCTGCCCTGTCCGTTGGATATTTGTGTGTGGGTGCCTATCACGACAACTGGTGGTAACCCAAATCAGCCCTCCCCTTAATAAGTATTACCACAAACGACCAAGATCGTAGACTTTTGACCTCTGTTGCTAAATATAGACAATTAGATCAAAGGGCAGTAACAACACATACTTACTCAGCACTGTTATAAAAGAAAAAAGCTATGTGTATAACTCCAAGTTAGCTCCTGCGCATATTTAACTAAGCACATAATGGCATTATTAACACATCTGTTATAAGGTGAACACTAGTTTATAACTGTCCAGGCTCTAAGTGATGAAATATCACTACATATCCAGTCATTCCGTAACGCTGCCCAACTGCCATTGATTTGTCTCCCTTCTCAAAGACCGTATCCTCGCAATGACTCGATGTTAAATATTCCATCTTTTGGCAGCGCAAGGCTGCAGTGCACGATCGGGGTGACGATCCATGCCTCTTTTCTCCTCTAAACGATCCTAGCAGTACTCACGCGCACACACATTGGGAATAATCAGTATTTCTGCAACACAATGGAAATAATTACTGCTATTTGGAGCACAGTGCGATATGAAACGCGGAAATACGAGAGTGTCCCAAACCTCTCATCCTCGGTGACTGGAGACTAACTCGCGCCAGTGAAGTAATAATAAAAAGAGTAAGAGAGAGAGAGAGAGAGAGAGAAGGGAAGAGAGAGGGATACTGAGAGAGAGAGAGGCGATGAGGATGGGTGAAGTGAGGGCGGCCCCAGGTCCATAAATACCAGCCGAGACTACACTGGGTGTTATCGATGAGTTTCCGTGCGCGAGGGCACTCCAGGGGTGAGCGGGGCAGATGTGACACTGGTACAAGGGGATGCACGTGAGTTGTCGCGATCGCTGCTTTTACGACATTCCCAGAGCCTCCTCACATTACAGTGCTCGATAGTAGGATATTTTCCAAGCCCTCTAGACCCTTATGTCATAAAACACCTCCGCCTTTACCTTCACCTATCCCTTAGTCTGTTGGACTGTTGGGGCACCGTACAATATTTGGGGTTGTATTTCTTCGTTCCTCTATGTCTTTTGCCTTGAATAGAGCCTATTTCAATGGCAGGCCCGTCTTTATCCTGGTAATGTTCCCTGAAGGAATGTCTTTGCAAGCTCCCAAGACCTTGTAATATGACCATAGAGTTTTAGTTTGCGTTTTTTTAAACAATAGTTAGTAGGTCATCGTGGGGTCCAATCGCTGAAATAGCCCTGTCTCTTCGTTTGTGATGCGGTGCCTGCCGATAGTTCCTAACATTTTAAATAGCATCCAATGTTCATCCCAATTTCTCTTAAACGTTCTCACGTTCCTTCACAACAGGATTGTTAAGCAGCGTTACGGACTGTACGCGCGAGTTTCTGATGTAACCCTAAGGAGAGTAGGTCGGATGTTTTTGGTTGTGTAGGTTAAAGAGATTCTGATGAAATCACGAGTCGGTCTGTCGTAGTTTAGTTAATAAATAAAGGTGTGTGAGGGAAACCGAGAACAAGCGTGAGACGACTGACACAATGACGTGCATGTTCTAGGGTGAGACATATTTTGTTTAAAATATCCTGAAGGTCATTAACTCTTTCTCGTCTAACCGACGATACCAGCGTTGATTTGACCTCATTAAATTAAATTAATGTTTGTTTGTATAAAATTTACTTTCTGTATATATAAAGAGCATGCATTCCTCTTTAATTCTATACCAAATAAAACATTTTGTTATAAGAAACAAAAAAAAAAAGTTATTCAAGCTTAATCATAACAGAGTAAAAAAAAATTCTAATGAGCATAAATGAAGAATTCTGTTCGAGCGTGGAAAAAATTACGGAGAGAAAGAGTTAACTTGTGTTTCTACATTCATCTACAAAGTTCAAACCTGTGTATACGTATTAGTAAAACCTACATTCAGTTTTCTTTATGAAGAAGTTTGCTCATTTTTTTTCCCCAAACTCTACAAAAGGAACATAATTTACCAGTTTTTGGTGTACTAGATGTTTGTGGCTACAAAACAACGACCTAGTATTTCAGCAAAGATGTGTGATATATAGGCATAAACCTCTTGGCTGCCTATCAGGGGGGGCGGGGGGGCGGGGGGGGGCTGGTTCGACTTCAAATTCATTCCCTATACTTTTTTTCTATTCCTTTGATATGGATCTAGATCTAGTCTAGTTATTTGGTTGTTTTTTTTGGAGATTGAGTCATTCAATTGTGTGGCCGTCTGAAGAGGAAAAAAAAAGGGGGGGGGAAAGAGAGAGAAAGAGAGAGAGAGAGAAAGAGGGGCTAAACAAGAGAAAGTGGGAATAGCAAGAGAAAACAAGAAAATACAAGGCACATTCCTCGTCCCATATGCTAGGACAAATTTGTACAAATACTCCTTCTTCCCTAGTGCTATTAGAGCATGGAATGGGTTGCCTGAGCTAGCCAGAAAAACCAGTGACTTGGCAGAATTTAAGTCATTGGTTAATATGCATGACTAAATGCATGACGCGTAGGACGTAATCATCTTCTTTTTTGAAGTAACGTCTGTATTATATAAGATAAATAAGAAGAGACAAATTGTATTTCTCCTATACAGATCGTGGGGGGGGGGGGAAGAAACTACTGCAGAGTTGAAGAACTTGTAAAGAAAAA
Organism: Biomphalaria sudanica; assembly: GCA_036873155.1. Classification (NCBI taxonomy): domain Eukaryota; kingdom Metazoa; phylum Mollusca; class Gastropoda; family Planorbidae; genus Biomphalaria; species Biomphalaria sudanica. Next base: position 640,154 of record JAZGLO010000568.1, on the reverse strand, counting down.
CACAATATAATAGTTCGGTCATCGTGTTTTGATGATGACCACTTTCCAGGGGTCTAGGGGTTTGCACTGGGGGCTTTGTGCCTCCTCATGTGGCTAGTGAGACTTATGTGAGCCCGGAATGTTCGGCTAAATATTGGATAGGTTTATGCCAACTGGAGCTAGTGTCATTAGCCTTGCTATTTTTTTGCCAGTGCTGTTCTCTTGTCATCTGCCATCAGTGCACCGGATTTCACAGCGTGACGCCATGATGGTGGCCGGGTCAATGCTGAAGGCTTTCAGAGAAGCTTTGAGGGTGTCCCTAAATTGAAGTCTCTAGTTTACTAAAGGCTCCTTCTAGGTTCAGGTAATTAGGTTTAAACATATTCCTTCATTATGTAATTTTTAAATATTACAGGATTTGCCCTAAAAAAAACTGTCTTGACGTCTTGCCCATCAGTTAGGCATCTGCTTCCAAATCTCGGCGCTAGGTATCTCTAGGCCGTCCCCTCTTCCTCTTTCCTGGAGGGATCTAGGTGAGAGCGTGTCTTCTGATATTGGATGAAGGCTTGCAAAAGAGTGTGTCTCTGAAGGAGATCTTCTTCAATAGGCTACAGTTCTACGTTGGTGATCTTGTCTTGCCCTGTGGATCATAAGAATTATTATGAAGCAAGCATTGTAATCATTTTATATGGGAGGGGGGAGAGAAAAGTGAGGTTGACATAAAAATTGAGAGTTGATCTCATTTTTACAAAGCCCACTTTGTCTCTCTTTCTGGTAAAAAGTGTGCACATGTTGTTTTTTTCTTCCGCACCCGATCTCGGATCAAGCTGAAGTTTTGCTCAATCATTTCTTTTACCTGACAACCCAAAAATAAATAAAAAGAAATTAACCAATAAGTTGATTAATTATTGGAAATTAATTACTTTGTTTGTTATCTCGGACAAGGGGAAAGAAATTGTACTTGAATGATGTTGTGTTATCCCCCCCCCCTATTTTCCCAACTGGTCCAGAAAAATGAATAGGTAAAAATAAATTTTTCTAATCGCACAGATTTATTATTGTTGGTCTAGATCTATTACAAATTTAATTACATAACTAATACAAACTAATTGATACAATTTACATTTTGTGTAAGCTTTGTTTTTAGTTGCTTTTTAATATTTTTTTTAATGATATTGTAATTTAAGCGAGGTAAAAAAAAAAGCAGCGCACTACAACATGGCGAGGTCAAAATGATGACCATAATTTAAATGAAATTTGATGATGATGGTGATTAATTATAAACCTTACGGCTTCAGATTTTTTCACATCACTTACCTACATAGTCAAAGTAGCTCTATCTAGTAAGTCTACTTGCCAATTAGCTTTAAAGTCGCTGAAGTAGGACATCCATTTAAATAGTGCAAAGACTTTGCTAGCCAGTAAATGCCTAAGTTGGCATCGAACCACAGCAGAAATATCGCAGTTACCGAATGGAGCCGAAGTCGGTCATAATGCAATCGATTTCCTGTCAACCAATCGGAAAGCCAGAAGGGGGGTGACGTCAAGAGTCCGCTGACGCTGCGCACTACACACAAGTCGTCTCCCTTTTGTTTTTTTTTTCCTCTATTTTGTATATATACATGTGTGTGTAAGTGTTTGTTCACGTGTGTCATGGTGTGAGTGAATGGGCGGATATTTTGGCTATGTGGGAGTTTATCAGTGTACCCACTGGTGAGTTGTTTTCACTAGATCTGTGTTTTCAAACTTTTCCAAAAGAACCGCTGATCTTCTACACTTTTTATTTCCTTAAATCAAGCTACTTTAAACATACTTAGCTCATTTGCACTACAATTTACACCGAAGGAAATTCAATAAACATTCAAATATTAACATTCAGGACAGAAATATGAAGATGGGTATATTTTGGGGATAAAATACCTAGATTGGGTTTTTCTTTAATAAGTGAAGCACTGGAGTTGATGGAAGAGATGACGGTTGCTAAGAGGAAGTAAAATAAGAAGAGAATTATGGGTAGAGCCGCAGGGGGGGGGGTGAAGCAGGGGGCTATATGAGGATGGGCTTTTTGTGTTGTTGTTGATTGCCCACTGTCGTGATGTCGAGCAGAATGTATCGCATGCCCATAAGACCGCACGCCGCCACGCCAGCTACTTACACACTCACACACACACACACATGCACAGACACATTGGGGCTACCGGTAATAGGATACACAATGCATGCTGGAAGAAGCGGTTCTCGTCTCTGGCATATCGAAGGAGTCTTGGACGAAGTCATAAAGTTTGGCAACCACAAAGCGATCCTCACATTTTTACCAACGTTACATCAACTCATTTGGGAGCGCGGTGGCTGAGTGGTTAAGCGCTTGGCTTTCCAACCTGGGGTCCTGGGCTCCACCCAGCTCTAATGGATGCTTGGCTAAAGTCAGAGAAAGTTAAGGCGGTTGGTCGTTGTACTGGCCACATGACACCCTGCTCGTTAACCGTTGGACAAAGAAACAGATGACCTAACATCATCTGCCCTATAGACCTCAAGGCCTGAAAGGGGAACTTTACATCAGCTTATTTAATGTGTATCAGTGCAGTGCTGGATGAGGGGACCAAGGGGTGACAGTGAAATGTCTCTCTAATAGTTGCTTTTTGGCGTATGTCCAGGATTACCCAACACCTGAACGGGCCTAGGAGGTCACAAATGAGGACGATACCTGGTCGTGTGGTATGCGCTCTGGACGGACTGTCGTCTCGATGGTCCCGGGTTCAAACCCCGCCCGCCATTGCGAGAGGTTTAGGCTAAGATATAATAATTTTTCAACTCTAATGGAGCATCCGGAACGTTAAACAACAAGGGAAAATAATAGGGCTACAAAATTAATTGTGTGAAAACAGCCCCCGAAATTGTGTGTGAAAACATCCCCCCGAAGTTGTGTGTGAAAACATCCCCCCGAAGTTGTATGTGAAAACAGCCCCCCGAAGTTGTGTGTGAAAACATCCCCCCGAAGTTGTGTGTGAAAACAGCCCCCGAAATTGTGTGTGAAAACAGCCCCCCGAAGTTGTGTGTGAAAACATCCCCAGAAGTTGTGTGTGAAAACATCCCCCAAAGTTGTGTGTGAAAACATCCCTCGAAGTTGTGTATAAAAACATCCCCCGAAGTTGTGTATAAAAACATCCCCCGAAGTTGTGTGTGAAAACATCCCCCAAAGTTGTGTGTGAAAACATCCCCCGAAGTTGTGTGTGAAAACATTCCCGGAAATTGTACACTCACGCAGGTAAAAAAGCAGGTATCAACTTTTTCAGCAAGAATATCAGAAGCTTTGATTTAAAAAATAATAATTGCATAATTTAGAAAATAGTAATAATAGTAAGAAAAATTTTACTAAAGAAGATACATATGAAAAATCGTGGCATTGTCTTCACAATCCCATGGTGTACTCGAATGCGAGGGTGCCTCTAAATCTATTACAACTCACTGCTAAGTTACACGGAAGAAACATATCTTCCAATATAATTATCATGAGTTTAATACCCTTAAATCAAATCAACTTAATGATATATTAAGGCTTGTCTTCGAAGGCAAAGATTGAGGATTGCAGCATTTCATGTGGCTACATAGTCCCAACTGTGACCTACATAGCGTTTGATGTCTGCCGGTGGTCGGTTTAGGTTCTCTATCCACCATCTGCAGCAGTAGATTTTCTTTCGGTCTATCCCGCGGTCTATGTAAGAAATCTTGTTCGGAAGCCGCCAGCTACCAGGTGCTCTCTTCTAAGTCTGTTAAAGCAAGCCTAAGTTGGTCTTTAAAGCGTTGTCGGTGGCACCTCTGTTGCGCTGGCCACCTTTCAGCTCACAAAAAAAAACAACACTGCGTTTATCATACGGGAGATGTGCCCTACCCAGCGCAGTTGTCGAAGTATAGGCAGTATCTATTACTCTCTATCTACTGTCCATACCAGCACACGCAAGTACATCGTTATTTGAAGTTTGGTAACAGAATGCGACAACACATGTACCGGAAGCTCAAAATTGAAACCAGTGAAGTCTGCCCATGTGGAGTATCACCAGAGAATGCCGACCACGTCCTCCAAAACTGCTCTCTTTACCAAGAGGCCCTTATAAGACAATGGCCCAAATCACCCCAATAGAAAGAAAACTCTATGAAGAGCTCCCTGATTTGGAAACCACTGCGCAGTTCATCTCATGTATTGGTCTAGTCATCTGAACACTCCAACATAACAACGAGAACGAAGAAGAAGAAGTGCGGTGGAACGTATACTTCTTTGGTGAAGGCGTTCAAAATCACATTATTTTTTCTCCAGAATTGGCTTGATGAGTCACACCAGATTCTGCCCCATGTCAAGACGTAACCAAAGCCAGTGATTCATCCTGGCGCATCCATTGTTTTCCGAGACAGAAAGAGCCATATACATTCAGTTATGCATTAGTTCAGGAACAAAAGTCAGATTATTTGCAGACGATTGCATAATATATAGAACAATAAAAACAAAACAAGACACAGATATTTTACAAAGAGAATTAGATGAATTACAGAAATGGGAATCAAATTGGAGCATGTCTTTCCACCCAGAAAAATGTCAGTTGTTAAGAGTAACAAAAAAAATTAAACAAATTAATTCCACTTATCTTATTCATGGCAAACCAGTAACACAGACTAAAAACTCAAAATACCTAGGTGTTATAATAAATGAAAAACTGTCATGGAATCCACATATTGATGAAACTATAAAAAAATCCAACAAAGCATTAGGGTTTATTAAAAGAAATTTCTATAAATCAAATAAGAACATAAAACTAAAATGTTATTTAACCTTGGTTAGGCCAATAATAGAATATGCATCCACCGTGTGGGACCCCTCAACTCAAGAAAACATTAAGAAACTGGAACAAACACAAAATAGAGCAGTGAGATTCATAACAAACGAATATTCACATTTGACTAGGGTAACACCATTAGTAAAATCACTAAATTTAGAAAGCCTTCAGGACAGAAGACTCAAAAGTAAAGTAGCAATTATACATAAAACACTGAACCATAATCTTCAAATACAAAAACAAAATTTAATAAAATACTCTGAAAGACACAAAAATAAAGGCACATTCCTCGTCCCATATGCTAGGACAAATTTGTACAAATACTCCTTCTTCCCTAGTGCTATTAGAGCATGGAATGGGTTGCCTGAGCTAGCCAGAAAAACCAGTGACTTGGCAGAATTTAAGTCATTGGTTAATATGCATGACTAAATGCATGACGCGTAGGACGTAATCATCTTCTTTTTTGAAGTAACGTCTGTATTATATAAGATAAGAAGATAAGTGTGTTGTGTCCTTAACCTCCAATATTTAAATAAAAGAAGAAAAAAACGCACTTTGATTTTGTACAATAAGTAGCCACTCTTTCCGGCCAGTGGCTATTCTTAGCAGAATATCAAGAGAGAAGTCCATTTTTTACGTTGTCCAGTCAATATTTTCTTTGGACGATGTTTTTTTACTGTACCTTGAAAAAGACTTTTAGTGATCCTGTAAGAGAGATAACTTAATATATTTCTATTCGTAAATAAAATTTATTTATCTCCCTTTTTTATTATTATATATTTATTTATTACTGGCCGGATATGACCCGCGGGCCTCAGTTTGTGTCTCACTGATTTAGTGCATTACATTTAGATCTATGTTTAAAGATAGGACTGTAGACTGTGAAATTTAGCACTATAGGATATCCGCAATAAAGTACTCCCAGAATAAGTTAAACTATTGGAAACAATTTAAAAAAAACAACAAGAAAACAGTAGTTAAGACACCTGAAAATTTACTTAATACTTGGGAACGAAAAATTCTTTGGAAACTCTATGGTGCCATACAGGATAAAACAGGGTGAAGGACACGCACTAACCATGAGATATATCAACTGTATGAAGACTCACCAATAGTGACAGAAATAAAAAAGAACAGACTACGTTGGGCAGGTCACCTTGAAAGAATGTCAGACAACAGAGGAGCGAAAATCGTATACAGGCAAAAACCAAAAGGCAGGCGACCCAAAGGCAGACCCCGTATGCGATGGATTGACGATGTGGAAGCAGATCTGAAGCAGCTTGGGGTTAGGGCGTGAAGACGAAAGGCCCAGGAGAGAGTGAATGGAAGCATGTGTTGAAGCAGGCCAGAGCCCTCCATGGGCTGTATCGCCCCTGGGATGGATGGATTGGAAACAAGAAACAGCTCAAATCGACTTATGTTTCAAAAATGACCATTTTCGAACCTTTCTCCTGCCCTTTCTCCTCATCTTATAAAATGAGGACGTTATTTCAAAAAGAAGATGATTACGCCCCACGCCTGTTTCTATGCCCGATGTTATGGAGTGTGTGTGTGTGTGTGTGATTACCAGGTGATGATGAAGGAAGGGAGTATTCATTGTTAATCTTGTAGTGTGATGCAAGATATTAGGTTCTGTCATAAGCTATGTTGAGTACGAGAGATGACTCGAGGATGTCTAGAGGGTAAGGACGTAGTTTTACGGTGACCTGATTTGTTTGAATATCAGTTTAGTTCCTTTCATCAATATTATATTTATATTTATTGTAATAAAAGTTATAGCCTATTTAATTTTGATTCACAGCAGAAGTTTATTGAATTTATTTCAAGTTCTATAATTTAAAATAATGCTGTAACTCCGCTCCTGAGCCAGACTTGTGGTGCGCATCAGAGCGCCATTTCAACACAAGTAGTGGAAGACATGTTTAGACCCGGAAGAAGGACTGTTGTGGATCCGGCTAAATGTCATGGGAGTCTGAACAGTCTGGTGCTGAGTGCTGTCCTGTGTGATACAAGTCTAACTAGTAACTATTACAATTTGTTGATGCTTATACTAAATAAATAAATTTAATAAAATACTCTGAAAAACACAAAAATAAAGGCACATTCCTCGTCCCATATGCTAGGACAAATTTGTACAAATACTCCTTCTTCCCTAGTGCTATTAGAGCATGGAATGGGTTGCCTGAGCTAGCCAGAAAAACCAGTGACTTGGCAGAATTTAAGTCATTGGTTAATATGCATGACTAAATGCATGACGCGTAGGACGTAATCATCTTCTTTTTTGAAGTAACGTCTGTATTATATAAGATAAGATAAGATAAGATAATACGTCGTTTACTCTTGCCGACCTGCCTTTCGTTGAGTGTCTGCCTTAGAGTTACAACAATACTGTTATAACCCTGCCGTGCACACCGCCATCTTAGATAGTGTAGAACGTGCGCACTATTAGTGACTAGACTAGGAAGGATGTTGACATTAGATAGAAGAACGATTTCCTCCCAAAACTAGAACCGATATGAAGATGCTGTGCTCAAGGCAGATGTTTCTAAATGTATGTGATGTCTTCGTGCAAATAAACACCTACACCTCGTTGAGTTGCGTCCCTTAAGTTATTACACTACACTACGTCTACACTGGTTTGAGCTGTCTACTAGCGATCAGTTATTTTTTAAGTCAACGACTGATTACAATTCAAAACGTTAGTCTATTTAGCATATCGATCGCCACCGAAGCGGAATCCTAGTTTTAAGGCAACACAGTCCGTTCATAATTTTCTCAGCCAATGGACCTCATTCACCAATCGGAAATAAACACATTTAGCCATGTCATAATATTGATAAAACAATGAAAAATACGTATAACGTTACAACCATTAAGGATTACATAATTTATATAGAAGATATATTAAATCACGTGGCTAAATGTTGTTTGTTTACCATTGGTGAATGAGGTCCATTGAAATGAGTTCGACTCCATCAAAATAAACGCAACTCAACACAGTTTAACAGGAAATAAATAGTTGTGTTTATTCACTAGGGTAAACACATAACATCCTTCAGAGTCTTACTACTAAGTATACCAGTCCTTTGCTACTTAACCCGAATGTGGACCAACGACAGCCTTCCCCGCTTCGCTCCAGGTCCCTACTACAACCTTCAGGCAGCACAAAAGTTGGCCTCTTAGTTTCCCAAACATTCAGACTCTTCACAATTCCTGATGCACTGTTATTCTCTCCATTCTAGTGTCGTCCTGTTTACGTTCACTAGTGCGCTAGTGCGCACCTCAAGCACTGGTGCAAGGCACGGTTACAACAATACATATGGCTGAAATTGTAGTTAAAATATGTAAATATATATTAAGTTCTTCATTAGATTAAGATTTTACTCACAAAATCAAAAGAAACAACTTTATATACAACTTTATATACAACTTTAAATATAACTTTATATACAACATTGAAAACATTGTGTTCGTATATCAAGTTCCTTGTAAAATATAATACTCGTTACGTCACTGTGGTCAAGTGTCCAGCTAGGAAGTTGTGCCACCTCTGAGAAACCAGGTATACCACTCACAGCCTTCATCACATCTGTATTAGAGGCGAAGGTATCGACGTAGAGGCCCCGAAATCTTGCAGCGCGGGCTAGCGAAATGGCCAGAGAGAGACAAGTTTCCAGAACGTCGGGAGACATGCATTCTGGGCGGACGATGATTAAGGCGTCCGCGTTACGGACGCCTCTGTTGAACCTACTTTTGTGAATGATGATGTAAGCAATGATGTTCTGGTTGACGTCCTCCTCAAGGACATACTTGTCCGCTAGTGTCATCTTTTTCTTGAAGTTCGCTTCATCTGGATAGGTCTCAAGTCCAAAACCTGTTGGGATGAACCAGTAAACTGTTTAGTAATAAGAAAAACATTTGTCACCACCTCAAAGTCGGTGCCATAGTGTAGAAACCCCCATTTCAATATTGTGAAGGTTATTTCTATATTGTGAATGTTATTCACAACTCATGTTGCCCTAAGGTGAACACTTTTGACCTTAAGTGAAACAGGGTTAAGAGCAGTCAGTCAATATAGGGAGTTGGTAGCAAGCACTTGATAGAGTCACTTGATATAGTCAGTTGAGTTAGTTGTTTAAAGAAGTTGGTTATAGATTAGTTACTAAGTTGTCATTATATTCGCCATATTTCTAGAGAGGATTAATACTGGTCATTCCTGAATTGAATTGTGTATCATATTCAATATGTGGTGTTATTACTTAAATTAAACCTATTTGTGTCTGCTACATTAAGTGTCATTTCCTTGTTCTGTGAATTATAATATGAACCTAATGTCACCACCACGCCTACATAGATAAACCGACAATAATATCACAGCATCAAAACATAACCACAGTGACATTTTGGATGTCAAAAATACAGCGGTGACAACATTTGTATCAAATATATTGTTGTAAACCTGCCTTGCACCATCGCTTGTGGTGCGTACGAGCGCACTATTGAACTAGAACAGGAAGACGCTGGGATAGAGGAAAGAACAGTGTATCAAGTGGTTAAGGAGAGTCTGAACTAAGGAGCCGTCTTTTGTGCTGCCTGAAGGCTGTAGGTGGGACCTGGAGCGAAGTGGAGAAGGCTGTCGTTGGTCCGTATTCAGGTTGCTGGGGAAAGGATTGGTATAATCTTATCTTATATAATATAGACGTTACTTCTAAAAAGAAGATGATTACGTCCTACGCGTCATGCATTCAGTCATGCATATTAACCAGTGACTTAAATTCTGCCAAGTCACTGGTTTTCCTGGCTAGCTCAGGCAACCCATTCCATGCTCTAATAGCACTAGGGAAGAAGGAGTATTTGTACAAATGTGTCCTAGCATATGGGATGAGGAATGTGCCTTTATCTTTGTGTCTTTCTTAGTATTTTCTTAAATTTTGTATTTGAGTCTTTTGTCCTGAAGGTTTTCTAAATTTAGTGATTTTACTAAAGGTGTTACTCTAGTCAAATGTGAATATTCGTTTGTTATGAATCTCACTGCTCTATTTTGTGTCTGTTCCAGTTTCTTAATGTTTTCTTGAGTTGAGGGATCCCAAAACAGAGGATGCATATTCTATTATTGGCCTATAATCAGGAACAAGACTCCTTGAATGTAGAACGCTGTTATGTGTTTGTCAAATTGTCCTAGTAAATAAACACACACTTGAATGGCTGCCTGATCGTGCGGTTTGCGCGCTGGACTGTCGTTCGGACTTATCAATGGTCCCGGGTTCAAACCCTGCCCACTCCCATCCCTCATCGTCCTGCGGGAGGCTTGGACTGGGAAGTAAGTTATCTTCAACTCTGAGGGAACATCCGAAACATGAAAAACATTTAACAAACACAAATTTATTTACTGTAAAACAGCGTTGAGTTGCATGCCATAGATTTACTACAGTACTATTGACTGAGGATTGCCGATGGTAGACCGTGGATTGCGGACTGAATATTGTGACTGTAAATTGTGGACTGTGGATAGTGGACTAAGAAATGTAGATTGTGGAACTTGGATAGTGACCATAGAGCGTGGATTGTGAACTGTAAATTGTGGACTGTGGATAGTGGACTAAGAAATGTAGATTTTGGAACTTAGATAGTGACCATAGAGCGTGAATAGTGAACTGTAAATTGTGGACTGTGGATAGTGGACTAAAAAATGTAGATTGTAGAACTTGGATAGTGACCATAGAGCGTGGAATGTGAACTGTGGATAGTGGACTAAGAAATGTAGATTGTGGAACTTGGATAGTGACCATAGAGCGTGGATTGTGAACTGTAAATTGTGGACTGCGGATAGTAGACTAAGAAATGTAGATTGCGGAACTTGGATAGTGACCATAGAGCGTGGATTGTGAACTGTAAATTGTGGAAAGTGGACTAAGAAATGTAGATTGTGGAACTTGGATAGTGACCATAGAGCGTGGATTGTGAACTGTAAATTGTGGATAGTGGACTAAGAAATGTAGATTGTGGAACTTGGATAGTAACCATAGAGCGTGGATTGTGAACTGTAAATTGTGGATAGTGGACTAAGAAATGTAGATTGTGGAACTTGGATAGTGACCATAGAGCGTGGATTGTGAACTGTAAATTGTGGACCGTGGATAGTGGACTAAGAAATGTAGATTGTGGAACTTGGATAGTGACCATAGAGCGTGGATTGTGAACTGTAAATTGTGGATAGTGGACTAAGAAATGTAGATAGTGGAACTTGGATAGTGACCATAAAGCGTGGATTGTGAACTGTAAATTGTGGATAGTGGACTAAGAAATGTAGATTGTGGAACTTGGATAGTGACCATAGAGCGTGGATTGTGAACTGTAAATTGTGGATAGTGGACTAAGAAATGTAGATTGTGGATTGTGGAACTTGGATAGTGAGCTATTAACGATCAGGCATCCCGGACACAAATGGGGCTCATTTTGAAAACGAGGCAATTTTAAATTTTACCTTTATCGAAGACTTCCGGAAGTTGAATAAGGCTATACACGTCGGTGAGTTCGCTGTCCACCAAGTCTCTAATGATGACCTTTGGTCCATTCTTCAATTTCAGCTTCTTGTGGGTCTGCGCTGACGAAGAGTGTCGCAGCATGGCTGGAAGGAATCTGATATATAATGATTGAATATGACAATATGTTGTATACAGTTGTGAAGCTCAAAATAATAATAATAATAGTAATAATAATAATAGTAATAATAATAATAGTAATAATAATAATAGTAATAATAGTAATAATAATAATAGTAATAATAATAATAATAATTATCTTTATTATCCATAAGGAAATTTGTCTTACAATTTGTGCATTACACCAAATAAAACACTATAACTATAGAAAACCAAAATATACATTTACACCAGACTCACTCTGAATTTACATGCTGGCCGAATGACACCCTAGTTAACAGAAACAGATGACTTTAGATCATCTGCTCAGTATACCGCATGGTCTGAAAGGGGAACTTTACTTACTTTTAATTTTTTTTTTATAATAAAATGCTTAACACAACTAAGGGAGGCCAATGACACTATTCTGTTTAAATACGTGAAATGCTGAATTGTCTCTCTTTGAATTCGTGGCCACGGACGTAGCACAACGAGATACAAGCGCAGCCAACAAAACAATGGACCTCATTTACCAATCGTAAACAAACAACATTTAGCCACGCGATGCTCCATCTCTTCTACACAATTTACGATCTCATGTCTAATTCATGATGGTTGTCACGTGACCGTTTGTTTCGTTGTTTTCTCAATAAGATCACGTGACTAAATGTTTTTCGTTTACGATTGGTGAATGAGGTCCATTGCATTCCTTATGAAGGCAAAGTCGAGCGAGATATCTATTTTTATGAATGAATTGAAGTGGAGGCCTGACGTTAGAGTTTCGAGTGTTCCTTTAACTATGAAATATGACGTAGGCGAAGTCCGAAACTTGTGAAACTAAATCAAAACTTCTCATGTTTGCTTGCGAATACAGAAGGGAAATAAGAGAATATTTCTTTAAAAAAAAAATATTTAACAAAAAAAAGGCTTACAATCGAGTATAGTTATATCAATTAGTTTAGATCAGTCATGTAATTAAATTTGTAATAGATCTAGACTAACAGTTAAAAAAAAGATCTATGAAAATTATTTTAAAAAAAAAAAGCGGGAACGACTTGAATTCGAACTCCAGGCACAACCCCTCCGAGGCTTCTCTAGCCAACACGGTAACCACTCTGCTAGTGTAGAGCTTATGAACATGGAAGACTGTATAGTTATCTATTGTATCTATAGCCTCGTCCTTTGTGTGTGTGTGTGTGTTTACTAAGACTCAGACGACAATGTGTAAAGGGGAATAATTCACCATAATATTATGCCACCACTTCAGTCAAGTACAAATTGTTTCCCTTGTTCGAGAGTTAATTATTTAACTGAGAATTTGTTCTTAGTAAAGTATGAATAAAATGCAAAGACGAATTTATTTTCTAATACAAAATTATCCTAATCCCTATCCAGACTGGGCCCAGCGCAATCAGTTTCGCATAGGGCCCAGCAATCTGTAGGACCGGCCCTGGCTACAAGTATTTTTCCTTTGCTCTATAATTCTGAGCTGACAACTAGCTTCGTGTGCGACTCCGCCATTCTAGCGACACAGTCTTGAGTTATTACAGCACGTAATTGTTCATGTATTGTAATGTATGCAAGTGAAATTTCGCTCAAAGTATTCGTAATCCTTTAAACCAGAATTGAACACTTTATTTCTCATGTAAATAACTTGTATAACTGAAAAGATATGGAATGCAGGGACATTCTATAACGTTACTTTAGAAAACAAACAAAAAAAAACAACGTTAGCCTAAATGTAAAAAGAAATATACAGGAAATTACCACTCTTGCCGGTGTATGGCAGCATCTGTTGTTTTACTATTAATAGCTAGTTTATAGTTGTAAGAATGGTGTATTTTTAATGGGGAAAAACAGCTTGCATATTTAATTTTAAAAAATAAACGTTTCGCCTTCATAAACGAAAAAAAAAGTAGCCGTTATACCAGAACTTTGAAAATTCTAGAAATACCATTAAATCGGATTTTTAATGTATTTTCTAGTTTTTAGAGATCTAAACGGGTCGGACGGAAGGACAGACAGACCACTCTAAACTAATAGCGGCTACTCCCCTTGCGGAGGCCGCTAATTAAGAAAAGTAAATAGACTATGACCTCTGTTGTCTGACCTGCCATAAATTATTTCTGGACCTTTTTCTTATTCATAGTCATGCGTTGAGTGTGCTGTGAAAGAATCACAAAGACTCGATCACGAAGACTTGAATCATAACAAAAACAAACATTATGAGAACATAGGCGGAGCTAGGATGGTGCGAGGGGGGGGGGGGGCGGACCATACAGGGTGACATTATTCAAGGGATCACACCAATGTGATACCGACTCTCTTCTAAATACAAAGACAAACTAACGTAAACAATTAATAACTCAGTAAGGGTCTAAATCTGAAGTCCTTTCGGCGGGGGGGGGGGGGGCTGTCTTAAGGCGTTCCATGCTAGAGAGGGGGGGGGGCTGTCTTGAGGCGTTCCATGCTAGAGAGGGGGGGGGCTGTCTTAAGGCGTTCCATGCTAGAGAGGGGGGGCTGTCTTAAGGCGTTCCATGCTAGAGAGGGGGGGGGCTGTCTTAAGGCGTTCCATGCTAGAGAGGGGGGGGGGCTGTCTTAAGGCGTTCCACGCTAGAGAGGGGGGGCTGTCTTAAGGCGTTCCATGCTAGAGAGGGGGGCATTAAGGCGTTCTATGTTAAAGTGGTGGTGTTAAGTCTTTTAATTCTTGCAGGGGGCCCTAAGGCGTTCCATGCTAGAGAGGGGGCTTTGAGGCTATCAATGATAGAGGGGGACTTTAAGCCGTTCCATTCTAGAGCGAAAGAGGGCTTTAAGGCGTTCCATGCTAGAGAGGTGGCTTTGAGGCTATCAATGATAGAAGGGTACAGGCGTTCCATGCTAGAGGGGGGTTAAGGAGTTCCATACTGGGGGGGGGGGGGGGAAGGGTTTAAAACGAATTCTTTGAAATGGGGTTGGGGAGCGCTTTACGAAGTTTCATGCTAAAGGAGAGGGGGTCACTTTAAGGCGTTCCATGCTACGGGAGGGGGAAGGCGCTTAAAGGCGTTCCATGTTACGGGTGGGGGGGGGGGGTTAAGGCGTTCCATTCTAGAGAAAGTGGAGCTCATTTCAAAAAGGAATTTCAGTGTGCATATGTGTGTGTGTGAGAGAGTGAGAGAGAGAGATTGGAGTGAAGCATTTGACCTTTTCGAGCTATGTGGATTACAAATATTTATAAGGTTAGCGATTTGAGACACAATTAGATTGGAATCGTGAGGAAACATTTTGGCACTTTTCCCCCGTCGTGTTCTTACTGTCGCTTTTCGAAGTCATTCCAACCATTTAATTGTTTGACATCTTGTATGTCACTGTTTTCATTACGAACTTGTTCTCACACATCGACTGCCTAAACAGTGAGGTCAAGGTCGTTTTGTGTCTAAATGTGGCTTCGTCTGGAATCTTCAAATACGCTCAGTGCTCTCTCTCTTTCGCTACTAGTACACATCGGCTCAAACAATGTTTTCCCTTTTTTTAATTTTAATTCAGCTCTTTTTTTTTCCAGAATATTCTGAGAATGAGGTCAGGGCTTTCTAGTTTATGTCATACTGAACTCAAAACATCCTTTAATCTTCTGGTTGTTTCCTCGATTGGATTGTCTGCCCCTGTACTTTTCTGGAATGGGGTGGTTTTCTTTGTCTCCTTCAGTCTGTTATTTTAACTCTTTCTCTGCTAACTAACGATACCAACGTTGATTCCACCAGAATGTGGTAAATGATTACGGAGAAAAAGAGTTAAAATGCCTGTTCCTGTTTGGCTGTGTTGCTTTTAATTTTATGTCTGTCTTTTTCTATTAGATAAGTGTCTAATTCTACTGGATCTCTGTCTTTTTCTACTAGATAAGTGTCTAATTCTACTGGATCTCTGTCTTTTTCTACTAGATAAGTGTCTAATTCTACTGGATCTCTGTCTTTTTCTACTAGATAAGTGTCTAATTCTACTGGATCTCTGTCTTTTTCTACTAGATAAGTGTCTAATTCTACTGGATCTCTGTCTTTTTCTACTAGATAAGTGTCTAATTCTACTGGATCTCTGTCTTTTTCTACTAGATAAGTGTCTAATTCTACTGGATCTCTGTCTTTTTCTACTAGATAAGTGTCTAATTCTACTGGATCTCTGTCTTTTTCTACTAGATAAGTGTCTAATTCTACTGGATCTCTGTCTTTTTCTACTAGATAAGTGTCTAATTCTACTAGATAAGTGTCTAATTCTACTAGATAAGTGTCTAATTCTACTGGATCTCTGTCTTTTTCTACTAGATAAGTGTCTAATTCTACTGGATCTCTGTCTTTTTCTACTAGATAAGTGTCTAATTCTACTGGATCTCTGTCTTTTTCTACTAGATAAGTGTCTAATTCTACTGGATCTCTGTCTTTTTCTACTAGATAAGTGTCTAATTCTACTGGATCTCTGTCTTTTTCTACTAGATAAGTGTCTAATTCTACTGGATCTCTGTCTTTTTCTACTAGATAAGTGTCTAATTCTACTGGATCTCTGTCTTTTTCTACTAGATAAGTGTCTAATTCTACTAGATAAGTGTCTAATTCTACTAGATAAGTGTCTAATTCTACTGGATCTCTGTCTTTTTCTACTAGATAAGTGTCTAATTCTACTAGATAAGTGTCTAATTCTACTAGATAAGTGTCTAATTCTACTGGATCTCTGTCTTTTTCTACTAGATAAGTGTCTAATTCTACTAGATAAGTGTCTAATTCTACTAGATAAGTGTCTAATTCTACTAGATAAGTGTCTAATTCTACTTGATCTATTTCTATTTCTATTAGATTTTTTCTACTAGATCTTTCCTTTTTTTTTTAAATATATTTTTTTTTCTGATTCAAATAATGTTTATCGTAACGCTCAACGTCAGATATTATAGCTCGATAAAATGATTTAGATTACTTAAGTTTGTCTAAACATATAGAGCTACAGTTCTTCATGTCAAGATAACAATGTTATTCAACTGTAACTCTGCTAGCAAGCGACACAATCAATTTGTGGGATTTATTAGACTAGCAGACAGGAGCTTAATGAATAAGAATGTTCAAACCAAAAGCAAAGATGCCACCGCAATGTCATCGGGACTCATCGGGTCGGCATGCTTATTTTAGTGGTAGACTTCACGCTGCTTCTTTTGTTATGTTGTTCAATCCGAATCTGGTGATTAAATATTCTTATGTATCTTCGCGAGTGTGGTAAAATATGCAGCTTTAACTTTCTGTAATTTATATGGAATGACATTTCTTAAATGTTATTATATACCTTGTTAAGGCTCCATCACCATTTATCTCCCATTGATTTCTTGTGCTTATGTACTTCCTCCAAGGGAGACAAAAAGATAGTCATTTTATTCTCTACAAATTTTACCAAAAGCAATATCGAACAATTATAAATAAATTATTTTGCTTTTATGCAAAATAAATAGGAATGTCAATGCAAGAATACGACCTGAAAATACTTTTCTACCTTATAAATTTCGTTTAGTCCAGAAGATTCATTCAAAGATTCCTTAAAATGCAATATCTATTATTTTAACGGTACGATTGCATCTCTACTGTTGGATTGCCATATTTACAATTTCCAAAGCATCAATGTACACATATTGAATTTTAACCGGCAATATCTTTAAATTTCTCTAATTATCATTCACAACTGACCATAATAAACATAATGATTTAGAGCTTATGAACGGCATACATTATTGCTGGATTTCTAAGCAGAGTTAGTGAATTTTTAAGTCATACTACGAGGAGTTACACTCACACAAACTAAAGTGCTTTTGTCGATTATATATAGGCTAGTTGCCGAGCTTATACAAGGTCACACTGTCCAGTCAAAATCTTTTACAAGTCATTTCTACAACTTCCCACAAGAGCCATAATTAATTCACCGTCTCTCGTCTCGTCCTATGGGCCAGATTAA
Organism: Biomphalaria sudanica; assembly: GCA_036873155.1. Classification (NCBI taxonomy): domain Eukaryota; kingdom Metazoa; phylum Mollusca; class Gastropoda; family Planorbidae; genus Biomphalaria; species Biomphalaria sudanica. Next base: position 622,753 of record JAZGLO010000568.1, on the reverse strand, counting down.
ATGCCCAGGCTCTCATCCTATGGGCCATTTTCAATGCCCAGGCTATCGTCCTATGAACCGTATTAAATGTCTAGGCTCTCGTTCTATGAGCCATATTAAATGCCCAGGCTCTCGTCCTATGAGCCATATTAAATGAGTCATATTAAATGCCCAGGCTCTCGTCCTATGAGCCATATTAAATGAGTCATATTAAATGCCCAGGCTCTCGTCCTATGAGCCATATTAAATGCCCAGGCTCTCGTCCTATGAGCCATATTAAATGCCCATGCCCATGCTCTCGTCCTATAAGCCATATTAAATGCCCAGGCTCTGGTCCTATGAGCCATATTAAATGTCCAGGCTCTCGTCTCGTCCTATGAGCCATATTCGATGCCCAGGTTCTCGTCCTATGAGCAATATTAAATGAAATATTTAATGCCCAGGCTCTCGTCCTATGAGCCATATTAAATGAGTCATATTAAATGCCCAGGCTCTCGTCCTATGAGCCATATTAAATGTCCAGGCTCTCGTCTCGTCCTATAAGCCATATTCGATGCCCAGGTTCTTGTCCTATGAGCCATATTCAATGCCCAGGCTCTAGTCTCGCTCTATGAACCATAGCCTTCCTACGACTGAATGAGGTTTACAAATGTCGCTATGACATTTAAGTCAGTGTTTCTCACATTCTTTGACCGAGAAGAGGGTCACAAATATATTCCAAATTACTGTCCATGTGAGCTACTTTTGTTACTTCGGCATTGAATTCACTAAAATTAAGTCACGAGTAATACCAGTCAATGTGTATGAATATGTGTTCTTTGTATGGTAAAAACTTCAAAACTCTTCGCTTCACAAAGAACCGCTGTCCCAGTGATATATTTTTTTCGTGTCAGAATGGGGAGATAATCTAATGTCTAATGTTTATCTTTCTTTTCCAAACACATTTTTTTTTTAAAAATGTTAAATGTCTACGTCTCTTGGCGATCGAATTACTGAGGAAATGTCAGTGTGTCATTACTTTGTCCTTCATTAACAGTACACTAGTTTTAATTGTGTGTACCGAATGTACACATTGTTACTTTCATTTGTACACAGTTTTTGTTGGGCTTTGGATTGATTACAAGTTTGGGATTCTTAAGGATGAGATGCTACACGAATCTCAATGTACATAGGGTTAAAGGTCAAAGAAAACACAGATAAAGATATTTGGGTTCTCAGGTCGTGTACATGGCGCTTAAAGATGATTAGCTAATTTGTAATAGTTTGCGAGCAGGGTGGCCGCCCTTTGTGTCCAATTATGTTGTTCTCTATTTATAGCTCTGACTAGAGCCTTGTGCAGGGTGCCGCCCTTTGTGTGTCCAATTATGTTGTTCTCTATTTATAGCTCTGACTAGAGCCTTGTGCAGGGTGCCGCCCTTTGTGTGTCCAATTATGTTGTTCTCTATTTATAGCTCTGACTTAGAGCCTTGTGCATGTGTAGGTGTATTGGTCTGTGTGTGTGTGTGTGTATTGTGTATTGATGGCTGGCTGGTAGGGAGATATGCGCTCTGGTCTCGATGGTCCCGGGTTCGAACCCTGCCCGATGCCATTCAGGTCGGCTTGCGGGGGGGGGGGTTTGGCTAGGGTTCAATTCTCTACAAATTTGAAGGAACATCCGAAATATGTCAAACAACAGAAAACAAATGCTTCGTATGTGTATATTGCTATGTCTGTGTGTCTGTATTGCTATGTATACATGTGTACTGCTTGGTGTAAGTGTGTGTGTTGCTATTTGTATGTGTATCTGTGTATGTTCGTTTCTATGCGTGTATAGCCTTGTGTTTATGTGTATTGCTTGATGTTTTTTTTGTGTTTGTTAAGAAAACATGTAGGGTCGAGATGACCTTTACAGCAGACGGAGATTGGTCTGGATTTAGTTTCATTGGCTGTTGTCTTAATCATGTTAGTAGAATACAAAGTGTCGAGGTCTAGATGGGGTTTTTAATTAGACAAACAGTGAACAAAAAGAGTGAATACCCGGTCCTCCCCCCCCCCCACACTCATTTTTCTTGATCACCTGTAGGGTCAAAGTGCAACACGAGCTGGGGAGGTGACAAGAGAGAGATTGGGGGGGGGGACAGTAAGAGGAAGAATTCTGGAGAACGTTGGTCGCCTACTGGGGGGGGTGGGGTGGGGGGGGGAGGGAGGTGTGCTTCCTAGAACTTTTAAACCATTTCAGACCTTGCGATCTATAGGGTAGATAATGTCAAGGTCATCTGCTTCTTTGGCCTTCGGTTAACGAGGGTGTCACGTGGCCAGCACAACGACCAACCGCCTTTACTTTTCCCCAACTAATGCTAGGTACCCATTAGAGTTGGGCGGACCCAGGGGAGCCCTAAAAATCCCAAAATTCAAAAATCCCAGTCTTCGCCGAGATTCGAAGCCGGGATTCCTCGGTTAAGAAGCCAAGCGCTTTAACACTGAATCTCTTGTTTTACACTGTTTGTTTACGAGGGACCAGTCTCTGGCTGTGGGAATTGTTTCATTCATTAAATTTTAAATGCCGTGTGCATCTAATTCGCCTGTCAGGACCTTGGTCCCACTTGCACACTGTCAGACCTTTGTTCATGTGTTTCTGACAATGCTACTGACAATTCCTGTCAAGTTCTTACACATGCTTTAAGTGCTAACAAACATACAGTATTCAAATACAAATATGAATGTCTAATTAATGGAAAACACACACACGCAGTTACCGAAGGGAAGGCACAGGCATTTGGGACCTTTGTGTATTTTAATGACAGGTGCTCTGATGCCAGTTAATAGTCATTGTCAACATCATCAACATCGTCACATCAACATCATCAACATCGTCACATCAACATCATCAACATCGTCACATCAACATCATAAACATCAAAATCGTCAGCATCACAGGATAAAAAAGTATTGTATACAGAGCTTTGTTGCTTTGATAGAAATAGTATCACTATATATGAGGGAGGGGGGGGGTATTTCATCTAGTAGGATAATTATAAATAGTCAGCATTTTGGTGTATCCGGTGTACTGACTAAGTGAAGTAAGTAATTACAGTTCCCCATTCAGACCTTGTGGTCTATAGGGCAGATGATGTAAACATCATCTGTTTCTGTGGCCTACGGTTAACTAGGGTGTCATGTGGCCAGCACAACGACCAACCGCCTTTACTTTTCGGTTATTAAAAAAAAATTACAAAAGTTGAATTTTCTGAGTTATTTGAGCATCTCAAAACCATCAAAACCATTCTAGCATTCATAGCAAAAACTATCAACACAAATAGTAATAAAATCCACATTGAGCCATTTGGTTGAAAAGCAAGTTGGAAGAGTTGGCGATCCAGAAATGTATGTACGTAACGCAACAAAAGTGGACAGCTTTCACAGAAATTTCACGAGATGAGGCACTTATATTCGACGTATGGAATTGTTTTCCAGACTGCTACAGTGAATTGAAACGGGTGGCAACTGGAGTGCTATTTTCAGATCGACATATTCGTGCGAGCAAGTGTTTCTCTAGAGTGAATATAATTAAAAGTAAATTAAGAAGCCAACAAACAAATGAAAATTTAGAGTCGTGTTTGAAACTAAAATTCAAGGAAAAACAAGAAAATAATATACAAAACCATAATAAGACCAGCAGCAAGGTATGCAAGTGAGACCTGGACACTGACTAAGACATCTGAATATTTACTTAATACTTGGGAAAGAAAAATTCTTAGGAAAATCTATGGTGCCATACAGGATGAAACAGGGTGGAGGACACGCACTAACCATGAGATATATCAATTATATGAAGACCCACCAATAGTGACCGAAATAAAAAAAAGAACAGACTACTTTGGTCAGGTCACCTTGAAAGAATGTCAGATAACAGATAGCAAAAATCGTATACAGGCAAAAACCAAAAGGCAGGCGACCCAAAAGGCAGACCCCGAATGCGATGGATTGATGATGTAGAAGCAGATCTGCAAAAGCTTGGGGTTAGGGCGTGGAGACGAAAGGCCCAGGAGAGATCTGAATAGAAGGATGTGTTGAAGCAGGCCAGAGCCCTCCATGGGCTGTAGCACCACTGGGATGGATGGATGGATGGATGGATGGATGTTTGATACTAAAAAACAAAGTTAAGAGCCCATATGTATCCAAACTTTCTACAACCAAAGCCATCGCTCCCATTGAATTTGTTTGCTCAATCGTTTTGTTATTGAAGTACAATTTAGGGTTGTATGTAAATGTTTAATTTCTTTAACTTTCGTACTTACAAAACAAGTAATTATCTAATAATGCCATATATATATATATATATTATCTAATTTGAGGTGAACAACACTAGTCATATAGAAATAAATAGATATTTTGTCCTTATGTTTAAATAGATTCGTTTTTATTTACCTAAGAACTTTATTTATGCGAGTGCTATTTATAGTTAGCAAGAAAAAACTTTGCGGCTCTTTAAAAACTTTGAAATTGTGTACATTGGAATTTGGCTCTTGCGACTCAGAAGGTTGCCGACCCCTGCCCTAGCCCCTGACCCAAGCCCAATGTATGTATATAAGGACTTGCATGTGGGTATTACATTAGCTATAGGTTGGAGTATATATCTCAATTTTGTATCAATTTCGTATCACATATTTTTTTTTTACTGCCAACTCAAGGTGGAGCGCTTTTTTTTTTAAGTTCAGTAAGTTCTCTCTGCCAGAACCCAAGACTTCTAGCCTAAACTCTGAGCTGTTAATGACTCAACCTATCCCAACTGTAGCGTTTGTCTGCGTACACAGATTTAATGATTTATCTCCAGAGATAAAATTATGAAATACGTATTCCGTTTGCGTCAGATTGGGTTGCACAGCATCGCTCACAACACGCATGTTGCACTGGGTTCAAGATACCTGAGTGATACGTGTATTAGTTACAGCAGTGGTGCACCCAACCTTTGCCAGCCCGGGGGGCCACATACGTTTTCCGTGACTGGTTTCACAAGCCGCAGTGATGAGTTGATTGGAGTAGAGCCTCTGCGGTTTCACTATGAGGCCAGTCGTGTAGATGGGTCGGATATAACCCGAGGATAAAGGTTTGGACATGATTGGGTTACAGTGTGTTAAGGGCCTCCGCAGTGTCTAGTACTTGAAAATACAACCAAACTCCAATAGAGGTAACATCGAACTCAATGCTGGAACAGGAACACCAACGAAAGGCCAGCAATGGATAAATGGAGTCGACGCTGGTGTTGAGCAACAACAAACACTTTTAATACTCCAGAAGGGAACCGTCGAATGTCACCTACTTCTAGCCGTCTGTATAATGCTTCTTACTCCACTGTGATACGAAAAGCGTCTTACTTGTAGCGTCTCCTCGAATGTTCCTACTTTTTAAAGTTAAATCACGTCATCGTCGCTTAGTAAAACTTTCCTCCTATCGCCGAAACAAATAACTAATTTCTAATCGTGTCATAACAAGTGCAAAGTGCTGCAGGCCTGCAGTCTCATGAATTAATTCAAAGGTTTCTTCATGTTCCCCCCCCCGACATCCTCCTAAGTGACCAATTTACGTTCTACCCCCCCCCCTCTTTTTAGCCAGCGAATGGAACTGAGGGAAGTGCAGTAAGCTCTCCAAGCGGGGTCCGGATCGGAGCCCCGGGATCAAACATTCTGAGCTGCAGAAATGCATTGTGCAGGAGTCTAAAGCAAACTATTCTTCCCAGTTATAAAAGTCAAATAACTTAACAAGTGAAACAGAGATGAAGGCGGCATTGCCCAATATTTAAATTCGAGAGACATTCAATTTACATATAGAGCAAAAAAAAAAGTCTTTAAAGTTAGTAAGAGCAGCACTGGTTCTTAGTGTGATTTGAATAAAACTTGCGTCATGAGCATGTAGATAAAGACTTATGTTGATGAAAGTGTAAAGTGTCTTGAAAGTCTCGCGTTTCTCTGTTTAGTTGCTGAAAGGTGATTGGGTAGAAACAACTTATAAAATGTTTTAAATGTCTGGTCCTTGATTTTATATCTTTTGCAATAGAAGACTTTTCAAATACAAGTAAGCAGACGATATATTTACTTTCAAATACAAGTAAGCAGACAATATGTACTTTTAAATACAAGTAAGCAGACGATATGTACTTTCAAATACAAGTAAGCAGACGATATGTACTTTCAAATACAAGTAAGCAGACAATATGTACTTTTAAATACAAGTAAGCAGACGATATGTACTTTCAAACACAAGTAAGCAGACGATATTTTCTTTTAAATACAAGTAAGCAGACGATATGTACTTTTAAATACAAGTAAGCAGACGATATGTACTTTTAAATACAAGTAAGCAGACGATATGTAGCCTAATTTTAAATAGAATGAAGAAGACGATATGTAATTTAAAATACCACTAAGCAGACTCTGAGTCGTTTTTAAATACAAGAAGACGATACATTGTTTAGTAATGATACTGGGCCTGAGATGTACCTTTGAGATCCCCACCTTCAAGGCCTAAACTCTCAGAATTTCCCAATGTTGATTTCCAATGATTTGATTATCGATCTCTTAAATGCCATACCTTAAAGGTAATCAAGTTAGAGGTCATATACACCTGTAACAAAATCTGTGTAGTAAACGGTTCAAAGAAAAAATAAATTACGAATAGAATAGGTGGCTAGGTTTAAAAACATTTGAAACGTCTTAATTTCATTTTTAATGTATACATTTAAAAGGGTAAAAATTCAAGGGAGACAAGAGCACAGCACAGAAGAAGGGGGGTGTAAGACGGACTGTGTGAAATTATTCACGTAGACCTGAGGTAATGGCGTCACAGGGGATAAAACTCCACCAATTCTTTTATCAGTCTGTTACCTCCCTTGCAAAGATAACTGGATACTATTTATGGGACATTTTTGTCCGAACTAAGTGCGAGCACTCCTGCTGAGTCTAGGATTCCGATTTCTAGCTTACTGGTTTATCATTATTATTATTATAAACATTACAATAATTATTATTACTATTAATACTGGTATCATTATTACAGCTATTATTATCATTTTAGATTGGACAGGACTGTAAGCATTATGTGGATTTTAATTGACTTCTTAATTCATAGAAAATAAATTCAGCTAGTACTAACTACTAAGTCAAAAGTGTATGGTCTACTAATATGTAAACTAGACATATAAAAAAAAAAGCGTAACTTTTGTTACATACAGCCCCTTATCCGAAATCGTTAAAGACAAAACCTTCGTTCGCAACCAAGGGCGGTTTAAAGAATTTTCGTCAAAGCTTATATCTGTCTGTCTGTCTGTCTGTCCGATAAAAAGTTTGTACACGTTATTTCTCACACATCCATTCTCGGATCAAGTTAAAGTTGAAACTTTGCGCAAATATCTTATCTTATAAAATACAGACGTTACTTCAAAAAAACGAAGATGATTACGTCATACGCGTGTTCCTAAGTCAATCGAAATATTCATTGGCATAGACAAGACATGAATCAATAAAAAAAAAATATTGACCAGTCAATTAAGTACTGGTAACTAATTAGTTTGTTTGATACCAGCAAGGGAAACTAATCTTTCAGTATTCACAGATATGGCTAAATATGTAGAATTGGGTCTCCTTATATTATTACTTGATTATTTCTCCCACACCCGTTCTCCGATTAAGTTGACATTTTAAGCAGTTATTAATCGTACCCTATCAAGCCTTAGTCAATTAAAAAAGCAACCAACTAGTCCATTAATTATTGGTAATTATTTTTTTTGTTTAATATCGAATACGGCAAATAACTTTTACATTATTGAGAGACATGGTTGTAAGTGCGGAGTTCTTCCCATATTTATAGATTTTTAAAAATATTGTATTTAATTTCGTTAGTTTTTTCTTTTCAATACAAATGGCAGCAAATATATTCAAAAATGTAAAAAATGTTATCCATGTATTTAACTTTTTTTTTTAAAACGACTTAAATTTATAAAACGATAGAAAAAATATAAAAAATGTAGGTGTTTGGGGGGGGGGCGCAGATTAACAACTCCCCCACCCCCTGAAAATGTGTATGCAAGAGGTGATGGAAATGGTTTCAAATGAATTACAGAAAACCTAAGTTCCTTTTTACAATACCTACTTCTTAGTCAAAACCTGGACGCTGATCTCAAAAACGGCTCTAACGATGTTTCTAGAAATTAAGCAGTTGATGTATATCGCTGAGAAAAGTCTAGTTTGACCGTTATCATTTTTTCAAGGGAAAAAAATAAATTTGGCTAGAGATCTAGATCTAGGTCTATATCCAACATAAGATTTGAAAGGACTTTCGCGAATTTCCGAATGCAAAAAGCTTTTCTGACTGAAATGTTTTTATTTTGCGCATCGTCTTCTAAGTCTAGATCTAAATTATTATCAATGGAGCATTATAAAGATCTATATCTTATCTTATACAGACGTTACTTCAAAAAAAGAAGATGATTACGTCCTACGCGTCATGCATTTAGTCCTGCATATTTAACCAATGACCTAAATTCTGCCAAGTCACTGGTGTTCCTGGCTAGCTCGGGCAACCCATACACATCTGCTTAACCAGGATTGTTTTGTTTTGTAAATTTTTTTTTACATGTTTCGGATGTTCCTTCAGGGTTGAAGATAATGACTTCCTAGTCCAAACCTCCCGCAGGACGACGGGGGATGGGAGCGGGCAGGGTTTGAACCCTGGACCATCGATAAATCGGAACGACTGTCCAGGCAGCCAGGTATGCGTAAAGAAAGTTTGTCCGGTGGGGTAGTGGTGTAGCGACACAATAAAAGAGTGGTAAACAAAATAACATTGAATACCAATCATTATTTAAAGAAACACAAAAAATTAGTACAATTTTTGAAATATTTATATAAATGTACGACCTTGTCCCTTCCCGGGTTGCCCGTGTGAAGTGTGGGGTAGGCACGATCCATAAGGATCAGTTGGTATCATTGTTTTAAGTCAAATTTTTTTAAAAATCTCGTCGTCAGGAGGTACAGAAGTAAATAATTCAATATTAAATTACACCAGAATTCACAGAGTAGTCTTGAGTTGCCCCAAAACAAAAATATGTTTGGACATTCAGCTCTTCCATTAGCTTTCTATTGAAACAATGGAGACTGTTCCTCTATTTACATCAACAAAATGGCGACTGTTCCTCTATTTCCATCAACAAAATAGCGACTGTTCCTCTATTTCCATCAACAAAATAGCGACTGTTCCTCTATTTCCATCAACAAAATGGCGACTGTTCCTCTATTTCCATCAACAAAATGGCGACTGTTCTTCTATTTCCATCAACAAAATGGCGACCGTTCTTCTATTTCCATCAACAAAATGGCGACTGTTCCTCTATTTCCATCAACAAAATGCCGACTGTTTTCTCTATTTCGATCAACAAAATGGCGACTGTTCTTCTATATCCATCAACAGAATGGCAACTGATCCTCTATGTTGGAATTTCATTAAAAACCATCTTAAAAGCATTATAGAAAATCATATACCAACTAAATACACATCAAACAAAATAAATAAATGCTGGTTTAATAATAGATTAAAGAAGCTTTGTAAACAGAAGGAAAACCTATATAGAAAATTTAAAGAAACCAAGGCAGAAAGAGTTTACAAAAAGTATATAAAAATTAAACACCTAACCCAAAAAGTAAGCAGACAGCTGCAGAGTGAATACATAAACAATGTAATATCTAAAGATAACAACAAAAACCTATGGTCATACATTAAGTCTAAGAAAATGGAAACAACAGGCATAGCGCCATTAAAAGATGAACATAACATAATACATAATGATAATGAAACTAAAGCAAACATCCTAAACAAATACTTTGCATCAGCATTCTCAGCCCCAGGAGACAAAGACATATTTCTTAATTTGAACCAAGTAGACAACATAGAAGATTTAGTAGTACAAGAAAATGGAATTAAAAAACTATTAGCCAACACCAAACCAAATAAAGCGTCTGGACCTGATGGTATTCCAGCTAGATTACTCAAAGAACTAAGCAATGAGCTAGCCCCAGTGTTCAAAATACTCTTTCAGGCATCGCTTAACCAGGGCAGAGTACCAAAGGACTGGAAAGAAGCTAATGTCACCCCCCTATTTAAAAAAGGAGAAAAATCTGATCCAGGAAACTACAGACCAGTATCACTTACCAGCATCACATGTAAAATACTAGAACACATAATATGTAGCAATATCATAAACCACTTAGACAAACATAATGTCCTCACCCCATACCAACATGGCTTTAGGAAATATAGATCATGTGAAACACAACTAATAGGACTAATTGATGATTTTTCAAAAGGTTTAGATAATAGTGAACAAATAGATACTATCTTATTAGATTTTTCCAAGGCTTTTGACAAAGTTCACCACCATAGTTTGCTTAAAAAATTAAAATATTTCGGCATTAACGGTCCACTGCATCAGTGGATTAAAGATTTTCTGATAGGGAGAGAACAAACTGTAATAATAAATGGCTCTAAATCAACACCAATAACAGTAAACTCGGGTGTACCTCAAGGAACAGTCTTGGGTCCACTACTATTTTTAATTTACATAAATGATTTACCAAATTGCATTAGTTCAGGAACAAAAGTCAGATTATTTGCAGACGATTGCATAATATATAGAACAATAAAAACAACACAAGACACAGATATTTTACAAAGAGAATTAGATGAATTACAGAAATGGGAATCAAATTGGAGCATGTCTTTCCACCCAGAAAAATGTCAGTTGTTAAGAGTAACAAAAAAACTAAAACAAATTAATTCCACTTATCTTATTCATGGCAAACCAGTAACACAGACTAAAAACTCAAAATACCTAGGTGTTATAATAAATGAAAAACTGTCATGGAATCCACATATTGATGAAACTATAAAAAAATCCAACAAAGCATTAGGGTTTATTAAAAGAAATTTTTATAAATCAAATAAGAACATAAAACTAAAATGTTATTTAACCTTGGTTAGGCCAATAATAGAATATGCATCCACCGTGTGGGACCCCTCAACTCAAGAAAACATTAAGAAACTGGAACAAACACAAAATAGAGCAGTGAGATTCATAACAAACGAATATTCACATTTGACTAGGGTAACACCATTAGTAAAATCACTAAATTTAGAAAGCCTTCAGGACAGAAGACTCAAAAGTAAAGTAGCAATTATACATAAAACACTGAACCATAATATTCAAATACAAAAACAAAATTTAATAAAATACTCTGAAAGACACAAAAATAAAGGCACATTCCTCGTCCCATATGCTAGGACAAATTTGTACAAATACTCCTTCTTCCCTAGTGCTATTAGAGCATGGAATGGGTTGCCTGAGCTAGCCAGAAAAAACAGTGACTTGGCAGAATTTAAGTCATTGGTTAATATGCATGACTAAATGCATGACGCGTAGGACGTAATCATCTTCTTTTTTGAAGTAACGTCTGTATTATATAAGGGAGTATAGATTGGTACTTACACTACAGGGAGTATAGATTGGTACTTACACTACAGGCAGTATAGATTGGCACTTACACTACAGGCAGTATAGATTGGTACTTACACTACAGGGAGTATAGATTGGTACTTACACTACAGGGAGTATAGGTTGGTACTTACACTACAGGGAGTATAGATTGGTACTTACACTACAGGCAGTATAGATTGGTACTTACACTACAGGGAGTATAGATTGGTACTTACACTACAGGGAGTATAGATTGGTACTTACACTACAGGCAGTATAGATTGGTACTTACACTACAGGGAGTATAGATTGGTACTTACACTACAGGGAGTATAGATTGGTACTTACACTACAGGGAGTATAGGTTGGTACTTACACTACAGGGAGTATAGGTTGGTACTTACACTACATGGAGTATAGGTTGGTACTTACAGTACATGGAGTATAGATTGGTACTTACACTACAGGCAGTATATATTGGTACTTACACTACATGGAGTATAGATTGGTACTTACACTACATGGAGTATAGATTGGTACTTACACTACAGGCAGTATATATTGGTACTTACACTACATGGAGTATAGATTGGTACTTACACTACATGGAGTATAGATTGATACTTACACTACAGGGAGTATATATTGGTACTTACACTACATGGAGTATAGATTGGTACTTACACTACAGGGAGTATAGGTTGGTACTTACACTACAGGGAGTATAGGTTGGTACTTACACTACATGGAGTATAGATTGGTACTTACACTACAGGGAGTATAGATTGATACTTACACTACAGGGAGTATAGGTTGGTACTTACACTTCAGGGCGTATAGATTGGTACTTACACTACAGAGAGTATAGATTGGCACTTACACTACAGGGAGTATAGGTTGGTACTTACACTACAGGGAGTATAGGTTGGTACTTACACTTCAGGGCGTATAGATTGGTACTTACACTACAGGGAGTATAGATTGGTACTTACACTACAGGGAGTATAGGTTGGTACTTACATTACAGGGAGTATAGATTGGTACTTACACTACAGGCAGTATAGATTGGTACTTACACTACAGGGAGTATAGATTGGTACTTACACTACAGGGAGTATAGATTGGTACTTACACTACAGGCAGTATAGATTGGTACTTACACTACAGGGAGTATAGATTGGTACTTACACTACAGGGAGTATAGATTGGTACTTACACTACAGGGAGTATAGGTTGGTACTTACACTACAGGGAGTATAGGTTGGTACTTACACTACATGGAGTATAGGTTGGTACTTACACTACATGGAGTATAGATTGGTACTTACACTACAGGCAGTATATATTGGTACTTACACTACATGGAGTATAGATTGGTACTTACACTACAGGGAGTATAGGTTGGTACTTACACTACATGGAGTATAGGTTGGTACTTACACTACAGGGAGTATAGGTTGGTACTTACACTACAGGGAGTATAGGTTGGTACTTACACTACAGGGAGTATAGGTTGGTACTTACACTACATGGAGTATAGGTTGGTACTTACACTACATGGAGTATAGGTTGGTACTTACACTACACTACTATAGAACTAATCAATGACCTATCAGTTACTTAAGAAAGACATGCTGATTGTTTATTTGACAATAGTCTCCCCAACCGCAACTTCTTGTTCCACTTCGTGTCATAATCATGTTAGTCTGTCTCCCTGTTTAGTTGCTCTCTTTTCTCTCTCTCTCTCTTTGTTCTATTACTCTCTATCTTTGTGATCTCTATTTCTCTATCTCTCTCTCTCTTTGTTCTATTACTCTCTACCTTTGTGATCTCTATTTCTCTCTCTCTCTCTCTTATTTCTTTTTGTTCTTTACTTCTCTCTTTCTCTCTCTCTCTCTTTGGTCTCTCTATCTCTCTCTCTTTCTCTCTCTCTCTCTTTGGTCTCTCTCTCTCTATCTCTCTGTTCCATTACTCTCTACCTTTGTGATTTGTATTTCTCTCTCTCTGTTTTCATATCTCTCTCTCTCTCTCTATTTGCTCTCTCTCTCTTTCTCTCTATCTCTCTTATTTTAATACTTGTTCTCCCCATCGCTTATCGTTTTCTCTATCACTTTCTCTATCACTTTCTCTATCACTTTCTCTATCACTTTCTCTTTGTCTCTTTTAACTTTCTGTCTTTCATGTTTCTCTCAACTTCAGACATTTAATGGATGCAAACTATTTTTAGATTCTGACTCGCATTGTTACACACTTCATTGTAACACACTTAATTGTAACAGATGCAGACTTATCAATGGGCGTTAGGAATCCTTACTGCACACCGAAGATTCTCACACGCCGTGCTTCCTGACCCCCAAAGCCAATGCATTCTCCTTTGATCCAGATTGACTTTGTTTCAACATAAAATTGGCCCCCGGGGGCGGGGGGGGCCTTAATTAATTTCTGCGAGCAAAACAATATCAAATAGCAAGAAAGTTATTCCAGCCATTCTCAAACTGCAATTCCCATTTCACTGTGTCCCCCAATCCCGAGAGCTAGAGGAAACAGTAAGGTGTCATGACTGTCGTCTAGTCACAGAATTCCGATACTCTAGTCAGCGGGAAATAACCCTTTACTCCTAAGAGACATACACGCACTAAAATTTGTACTTTAAACCCTCAATAAAAAGGACTTTGTGGATCAGTCAGGCTAGCCAATGAGAGACCTGAGCAGTGGAACATTTGTTGCTGACCTAAATACGTCACATTCTGCACTCGATACGTCGAGATCTGTAAGCAACAGAAAGTGAAACTGATGACCTTAAGTCTACGTGCTGTGTGTCGCCGTTGACACAGCTGTTCGTGACATGCATGCTAACCCGTTTTTCATGGATAAGATAAAGATATCTATTGGTCAGTTCTATCTCTCGTTATTCGTTCCGTTTAAGCTGACCACTCGGCCGTCCCACTATGACTCGTTGCTTGTCCAGCTTTGAAATTTACAACTGTATTTATAAACCAATGTTTCCCATTCAGACCATGTGATCTATTGGGCAGATGATGTAACGGTCATCTGTTTCTGTGGCCGACGTTTAAAGAAGGTGCCATGTGGTCAGTACGACGATCAGCCGCTTTTATATTTCTCCAACTAATGTAAGAGCAGGGTGGACTCAGAGGCCTCAAGTTATTGGTCTATTCTGCCCATAGGTTGCGACGTCTAAGTTCAGTGTTGAGGCTTTCTATAACGATTGGTTTCGTCTGAACACTGACCTACAACGTCACAACCTATGGGCAGTGGAGACCAATAGCTAGTTGCCACGTCACAGGTCTGAACGACGTGGCAATGAACTATTGGTCTCCACTGCCCACAGGCTGTGACTTCGGAAGAGAGTGTTGAGACCTTCTAAAACGATTGGTATCGACTGGACTCAACGTTTGTTGTTTTAAGGTGATGTGAGAGTTTAGAGAGAATGTTCAGAGAGAATGTTCAGAGAGAATGTTCAGAGAGAATGATCAGAGGGAATGTTCAAAGAGAATGATCAGAGAGAATGTTCAGAGAGAATGTTCAAAGAGAATGATCAGAGAAACTACTCAAACACTGCTCAGAGAGATTATTCACAAAAGAATGCTCTCAAAGACTGCTTACAATAACTGCTCTCTGCGACTAGTCAGATACTGCTCAAATACTGCTCCCTAAGAATGCTTACAATAACTGCTCTCTTCGCCTAGTCAGAGACTGCTCAAATAGGCCTACTGCTCCCTAAGAATGCTGTTCTCTACGACTAGTCAGAGACTGCTCAAATACTGCTCCCAAAGACTGCTTACAGAAACTGCTCTCTACGCCTAGTCAGAGGCTGCTCAAATAGGCCTACTGCTCCCTAAGAATGCTGTTCTCTACGACTAGTCAGAGACTGCTCAAATACTGCTCCCAAAGACTGCTTACAGAAACTGCTCTCTACGCCTAGTCAGAGGCTGCTCAAATAGGCCTACTGCTCCCTAAGAATGCTTACAATAACTGTTCTCTACGACTAGTCAGAGACTGCTCAAATACTGCTCCCTAAGAATGCTTACAATATCGGTTCTCTACGACTAGTCATAGACTGCTCAAATACTGCTACCAAAGACTGCTCAAATTCTGTTGTGACTCTGAAGCATGCCTTTGGTCAATATAGACTCGATGTTTTCGCTTCTATGTGGTATGCTTTCCATAAAGCCCGACTCCCATAATCCTTATAAAAAGCAAACTCTGTTGTAAAAAAAAGGTCCATATCTACATCTTTACAAAATCATTCTTTCAAATTATCGTATTGGTTAACGTGCAGCTCCAATCACAACATTAAAATTCCTCTTCTAGATTCTTCCTTTCCAATCGTGACGTGCTGACCATAGTGTTTACAAACAATCGCGACACGTGGACTAAGGTAGCTTGACCCGTTGAAGGTGATTGACCTCAACTGAACCTCGGTGAAATAGTCGTTCTGACCTACGCAGACGAGAGAAATTCCGCATATTATTTTCCACGCCTCATTTTTAAATGCGTAGTGATAAAATGAGTTGGCAGGGCGTCTCACTTCGGCAATGAATGTCGTGGGTTCAGATCAAGGAGAATATCGATTTGTATAAGTACCCTGTATCTAACTAAACACACACAGACAAGCAGGGGGCTGGAGATGAACATGTTTACGCCCTTAGTGATCGTACACGTAGGGCGCTGCTCAATCTGGACATAAAGTAGGCACAATAAAGGTACATGCTTATAGAAATTAGAAAGCCCTGGTGTTATGGAGTATGTTTGTGTGTTTCTATGGTGACGGTGGGAAGAGGTTAGCGAATTGTTGTGAAAGAAGCAACATAGGTGGCATTGTCATTATTTGGTCAGAGACGACTCCAGAACGTGAGACTGAAAGGTTGTATTATTGTAGTGAGTTAAATTTTGTTAAAAGATATTATTACTTAAGTCTAATACTTTATATATATATATATTAATTGGATTTTGTCTTTATTATAAATAAAAGTTATATTTAGTAATTATTGGCAAGGAAGTTATTAAGTTTTTTCAATTTAGTAGTTAACATATTGTTACGGATCTCACTATCCAGGCTCTCTGCAAACTGCACCATACACCACAAACTTAAAGAACTTGACAACTCAGGGCTCCAAAGTAACGTAACACTTTAATAGTTTAATAAATAACAGCCAATACTGTACAATTGGCAACACGTACACTGTACAAATATCTCTCCGATAACACCGTTCCGCCGTATCAACTCTTGCACTGGCCTCTCCGTCTCGTTCCGGGATTGCACTGGGTTCAACAGTTCAGGACTGACTTCACACACTAGGCTCGTTGTGTCGGACTCGACCACAGACCAAGATCAAGACGCCAGTCGTCTCAACTGTACTTGACAGTACTTCGCACTGAACCGTCGTAATGCTCCGTACAGAACCACACCGCTGAACTGTGCTATAGTCGACCGGACTGTAGTGAACCGGGCTCTGAACCTTCTTGACTGCGACACCTCCGCTCTCATATAGGGTCCCTACTGGCCTTCTCGAACCGGACAGAACGCCGCTCGACGTTTCTAGGTGGTCAGATGACTACAATTCTCGTGACGCTCCTGAGCTCTGTTCACGGCGTCGATCCTTCCCGAACCGTCGTGTTCACACTCGTCTAGGCTGACCGTCGTAGCTCGTCACGGTCGACCGCTCGTCTAGCGCTGGCCTGGGGCGATTTGTGTCGGCTGACTACACACACACCACTACCCCCATCTGTGCCACCACCAGGTTTATAACAATATATTACCCCTACAGCGGTTTAGTTTTTACCAGCAGTTTGGTGCTACAAATCAACCACCGGTAACAACACCTGGCTCTCTTGTGTGGATTCTTGAAATAACTGGTGCAAATGTCTTTGTCGACATCTGTAGGCCTATAACTTCATAGGCGTAGATTAGTTGGTGTGTTTCCTAACAGGAGAATACTAATTATTTAACGATACTTAAAAACAAGTTAATTTTCAAAATACTTTATCCACAGGCCCGCATATAGTGAGTAAAATTGCACAAATTATTCTGAATCAATCGTGTGATTAATTTATAGTGAGGAAAAAAAACTTTAACCATATAGGTTAGCTGTCCAAAAAGGAAAAAAAAACACTTTAACCATATAGGTTAGCTGTCCAAAAAGGAAAAAAAACAACTTTAACCATATAGGTTAGCTGTCCAAAAAGAAAAAAAAACAACTTTAACCATATATGTTAGCTGTCCAAAAAGGAAAAAAAAAACTTTAACCATATATGTTAGCTGTCCAAAAAGGAAAAAAAACAACTTTAACCATATAGGTTAGCTGTCCAAAAAGGAAAAAAAAACGTCTAGTTCACTAGTTGACCTTTGTTTATGAGTGCAATCCTGGAGCACTATTCTTGTTTTGTCGGAGTGCAACTGTGCGTGATTACAGACACGGGTCGACGGCTGCCGATTTAGTATATTTTTCATATATTTATATATATATATAGTTCGCCCATCGTGGTTCGATGATGACCACTTTGTCATCCAGGGGGCTGAGGGCTTTGCACTGGGGTTTTTCGCCTCCTCGTGTGGCTGGTAAGACCTATGTGAGCCATATAAAGCAGAATGAATTACGGCTAATTGATTAACTAATTGGTTAATGTTTGGACTGATGCTTGAGTTGTCATGGACAATGAATAAGTGTGCAAAAGTTTCAACTTGATCAGAGAATAGGATTGGGAGAAATAAGACGTATAAGACTGTTACTAGACAGAACGGCTTGATTTAAGCTTGGTGAAATAACAGTTCCATCACAATCCTTATTTGGCATCCCACATTTGACAGCACACTCCTCTGTTTTGACATCACACCTTTTTATGTGACATTATACTCCCCCATATGACATAACACTGCACTACATCACACTCCTCTATATGACATCACACTCCGCCATTTGACAGCACACTGCCCCACATGACATCACATTCGTCTACATGACATCACACTCCTCCATACGACATCAAACAACTCTATATGGCATAACACTTCGGCATTAGAAATCACATTTCTCTGAGCGACATCATCACACTCCGCCATATGATTTTATACTCCTCTATATGGCATCACACTCCTCTATGTGATATCGTACTCCTATATGAGACATCACACTCCGTCATGTGACATTACACTCACCTATATGACATCACACTTCATCATATAACATTACCCTGCACCATATGACATCACACTCCTCTATATGACACCAAACTCCTCTATGTGATATCGTACTCCTATATGAGACATCACACTCCGTCATGTGACATTACACTCACCTATATGACATCACACTCCATCATATAACATTACCCTGCACCATATGACATCACACTCACCTATATGGCATCACACTCCTCTATGTGATATCGTACTCCTATATGAGACATCACACTCCGTCATGTGACATTACACTCACCTATATGACATCACACTCCATCATATAACATTACCCTGCACCATATGACATCACACTCCTCTATATGACACCCAAACTCCTCCATTTAACGTCAAACTCCGCCACTTGACACAACACTGCACCACATCACATCCACTAAAGGATAACGTATTCCGCCGCATATTATTTCACGACAGCGTGGTATCAAATGATGTCTCAACATATTGACACATTTGTTTCAGCAGTGGAAATTTTTGCTTGTCACAAACAACCCGTTCCATGATCAGTCCACGAACATCCTTGATTGACCCTGACACACACACGCTCATACATCCACACCTGCTCAATTACTCACACTCAAAATGCACTCATTTACACTTATAAGCAAACACACACACACACAGAGACTTCGTGGTAGTCACTCCCATTGTTGTCATCTTAATAACTACATTCAGATTTACAGCTACTCCCAAGATCAACCAAAACAAAAAGTTGATAGTTTGGAGTCGATACCAGAGGCGTAGTGAGGGTGGCAAAGAGGACATCATTCCTCGGGCGCCACCCTCAGGGAGGCGCCACACACTGAGAGGCGGCAAAAAAAAATTGTGTAGATATTCTAAGGTTATTTGTAATATATCAGTGTAAAATACATTTTAATTCAAAGGCTATACTTCTATGTGATGTTCATGGGGGGGGGGGGCGGGGAGGGAGTCGCCAATAAAGTTTCTTGCCCCGGGCGCACGTTTTGCACACTACGACTCTGGTCGATACAAAGGTCATGGCAATCAAGGAATGCTGACCTCGTTTCTTAGTAATGGCATGTAAATGTCAAGCCCAATGATTTCTTTATATTAGGAAGGGGGTCCGCCATAGCGGGTCAAATGCAATAGGACTCGCGCGGGAGGGGTGTGTCACTGTCATCCCATTAGGCCCGCAGCCAGAAAAATGTGGGCCCCAGACAACTGGCTAGTCGTGGACCCCTCTGCCTTCTGCCCACATGCCGAAAAGCTTCAAATATGTATACATGAAGTATTAAAAAAAAAGGCGTGATGGGGCTCCTGCTCCCACTATTGGATCCCAGGACTAGACTCCTGTTTGTCCCCGCCCGACGAGCCTGAATCTGAAAAATATACTGGTCCCCGCTAATGGAAACAAAAGGACGAATGATTTTATGCGTGGAGAACACATTGTAACAAACTCGTTCATCTCTACATGTAAATAGATCGGACGTTTGATAACAGAGAGTTATGGAGGTGTGGGGTGACGTGTTTGTTGATTCAGGAAGTTATGTAACTCTCTCTCTCTCTCTACCTCCCCTTCTCTCTCCCCCACCTCTCTCTCTCTCTCTCTTTCTCTCTCGCCTTGCGCTGTGATGCCTGTTGTCAATGAGCACTTTTATTTAAGCTGTTCTAACAATTAAACACACCCGAAGTGACGCGACAGCTACACCGAACAGAAATGTGAAATTAACCAAAAAAAAACAAAACAAGCAATATAATTACTTTAAAAAAATGACAGCGATATATCTCAATACTACAAGAATAACCTCACTTTTTTTCTATTAAAAAAACAAGATTAATTAATTACCAACTGATTGGTTAATTTTGTTTTGATTCATGTATTGTCATCTACTATGAATAATTATGCAAAATTACAACTTGATCCGAGAATAAGTGGAAGAAAAAAAACTAAACTTAAGAAGAATAGCTCCACATATACAGCCACGTCACTCAATAAGCATTATTTATTTCCCTTTTTCGATACCAAGCAAAATAAATAACTACCAATAATTAATTAATTGTTTTAATATTAATATTTTGATTGACTCATGATTTGTTAGTTACAACAAATAATTGTGTAAAGTTTCAACTTGATCCGAGAATGGGTGTGGGAGTAATGACTAATAAGCATTATTGTGCCATACTGACTGATTGAGTTGATATAAACTTTGTAAGTAGAATTTTGTATAGATCTATATCAGGACATCAGACTTATCTTATAATACATGCATTCAATCATGCATGTCAACCACCCATTGTCTCGACAATTGTTATTGCTACATAATGTTAAGTACTTTTATATACTTGTTCAATATTTTAAACATTCCTAGTAAGTGTATGAACATATTTTACTACATAAAACCTTACAGAAATCAAAGAAACAAACCTCGAGTCACAGACTCACAAATCTCGAGTCATAGACTCACTAATCTCGAGTCTCAGACTCACGAATCTCGAGTCACAGACTCACAAATATCGTCACAGAATCACAAATCTCGAATCACAGACTCACAAACCTAGAGTCACAGAATCACAAACCTAGAGTCACAGACTCACAAATCTCGAGTCACACATTCACAAACTTCTTGTCACAGACTCACGAACCTAGAGTCACAGACTCACAAACCTAGAGTCACAGACTCACAAATCTCGAGTCACAGAATCACAAAACTAGAGTCACAGACTTACAAACCTCAAGTCACAGACTCACAAACCTAGAGTCACAGAATAAAAAATCTCGAGTCACAGAATCACAAACCTAGAGTCACAGAATCACAAACCTCAAGTCACAGACACACCAATCTTGAGTCACAGAATCACAAATCTAGAGTCACAGAATCACAAACCTAGAGTCACAGAATAAAAAATCTCGAGTCACAGAACACAAACCTAGAGTCACAGACTCACAAATCTCGAGTCACAGAATCACAAACCTAGAGTCACAGACTCACAAATCTCGAGTCACAGAATCACAAACCTAGAGTCACAGAATCACAAACCTCAAGTCACAGACTCACAAATCTCGAGTCACAGAATCACAAACCTAGAGTCACAGAATCACAAACCTCAAGTTTCAGACTCACAAATCTTGATTCACAGAATCACAAATCTCGAGTCACAGAATCAAAAATCTCGAGTCAAAGAATCACAAACCTAGAGTCACAGACTCACAAATCTCGAGTCACAGAATCAAAAACCTAGAGTCACAGACTCACAAATCTCGAGTCACAGAATCACAAACCTCGAGTCACAGAATCAAAAACCTAGTCACAGATTCACAAATCTCGAGTCACAGAATCACAAACCTAGAGTCATAGACTCACAAACCTCGAGTCACAGACTCACAAATCTTGAGTCACAGACTCACAAATCTCGAGTCACAGAATCACAAACCTAGTCACAGACTCACAAATCTCGAGCCACAGAATCACAAACCTAGAGTTACAGACTCACAAATCTTGAGTCAGAGACTCACGAACCTAGAGTCACAGAATCACAAACCTCAAGTCACAGACTCACAAATCTTGAGTCACAGAATCAAAAATCTCGAGTCACAGAATCACAAACCTAGAGTCACAGACTCACAAATTTCGAGTCACAGAATCAAAAACCTAGTCACAGACTCACAAATCTCGAGTCACAGAATCACAAACCTAGAGTCACAGAATAAAAAATCTCGAGTCACAGAATCACAAATCTCGAGTCACAGAATCACAAACCTAAAGTCACAGAAACACAAACCTAGAGTCACAGACTCACAAATCTCGAGTCAGAGACTCACGAACCTAGAGTCACAGACTCACAAACCTAGAGTCATAGACTCACAAACCTCGAGTCACAGAATCACAAATCTAGAGTCACAGAATCACAAACCTAGAGTCATAGAATCACAAACCTAGAGTCACAGACTCACAAATCTCGAGCCACAGAATCACAAACCTAGAGTCACAGACTCACAAATCTCGAGTCAGAGACTCACGAACCTAGAGTCACAGACTCACAAATCTTGAGTCACAGAATCACAAACCTAGAGTCACAGAATCACAAACCTCAAGTCACAGACTCACAAATCTCGAGTCACAGAATCACAAACCTAGAGTCATAGACTCACAAACCTCGAGTCACAGACTCACAAACCTAGAGTCACAGAATCACAAACCTCAAGTCACAGACTCACAAATCTTGAGTCACAGAATCACAAATCTAGAGTCACAGATTCACAAACCTAGAGTCACAGACTCACAAATCTCGAGTCACACATTCACAAACTTCAAGTCACAGACTCACGAACCTAGAGTCACAGACTCACAAACCTAGAGTCACAGACTCACAAATCTCGAGTCACAGAATCACAAAACTAGAGTCAAAGACTTACAAACCTCAAGTCACAGAATCACAAACCTAGAGTCACAGAATCACAAACCTAGAGTCATAGAATCACAAACCTAGAGTCACAGACTCACAAATCTCGAGCCACAGAATCACAAACCTAGAGTTACAGACTCACAAATCTTGAGTCAGAGACTCACAAACCTAGAGTCACAGAATCACAAACCTCAAGTCACAGACTCACAAATCTCGAGTCACAGAATCACAAACCTAGAGTCATAGACTCACAAACCTCGAGTCACAGACTCACAAACCTAGAGTCACAGAATCACAAACCTCAAGTCACAGACTCACATATCTTGAGTCACAGAATCACAAATCTAGAGTCACAGAATCACAAACCTAGAGTCACAGACTCACAAATCTCGAGTCACACATTCACAAACTTCAAGTCACAGACTCACGAACCTAGAGTCACAGACTCACAAACCTAGAGTCACAGACTCACAAATCTCGAGTCAAAGAATCACAAACCTAGAGTCACAGAATAACAAACCTAGAGTCACTGAATCACAAACCTAGAGTCACAGAATCACAAATCTAGAGTCACAGAATCACAAACCTAGAGTCACAGAATCACAAACCTAGAGTCACACAAATCACACACCTTGAGTCACAGACTCCCACGTCTGCTTTTGTTTTGTTTTCCTGTTTCGGATATTCTTTCAGAACGTTATTACATCCTTGCCCTAACCGTAGTGGATGGGTTCAAACCCTGGACCATCGAGACCGCAGTCCAAAGCTCATACCACAAAACCAGGCAGCCATCTGTGATAACTCGATTCACAGACTCGAGCGAAAATTCAGCCTCACATCAGTCAAACCAGAAACTCACAATTAAATGGTATTGTAGGTCTGTATGATTAATGCAATAATTCGGTGATTGGGTAATTCTGTACACTTATGGAGTATGAGCCTTGTCACCATATACAATTCACATCACTTATGTGTCTCACATAATAACATCATCAATAGAATCGAATTCTTTTTGTGTTTTTGACATTTATTATTGTGTATTGTTGTTATTGCCGGTTACAAAAACTCCGATTAGTCTCGGCTCTGATCCACTTAGCAAACTCTGACGTCACTTAGCACATCTTTTTTTCCACGCCTGCTAATCCATCGCTTTGAGCCTGAGTTATTTCCCTTCGCGTCCACGCACTTTTAAAGATGGATCATTTTGAACGCATTGCGTAGAAAGGTGCAATCAATCCGTCAGCAGTGTAACTTAACCCAGGGGGAATAGGTTGACCCATTTTCTCGACTTGATCTATTTTTTTTCCCTAGCTCATCTTAAGAAGCAAACAAAAATATGTCAGTTATTAGAAACTGTATAGTAGAGTGTTGCACAAACTACTGCCCGCGGTCCATATCCGACCCGCGAAGGAGTACTGCCCACGGTGTATGATGAAGCCACATTCACCACTCAAATATCAATGCATGGATTGACATAAGAAAGTAGTTCTGAAACTGTGGTCCGCGAAACCTTAGAGGTCCACGAGACGATAGGGGTCCACAGAAAGATGAAAATATATTTAAAATAACGTCTTATATGAAAGCCAATTTATCCGATCGGATTTTTGAAACTCAAATCCCAATCCCAGATATATAAGCTGCCCTGTCAGCTAGCCCTAAGACAGAACTGTGGCAAACTGCCGCTTCAGGATTGGCTTGATCAGTCACTCCAGATTCTGTCCCGTGTCAAGATGCCAATGACCCTCTGAGCGCATCCATTGTCTTCCAAGACAGAAGGAGCCATATATATAATCCCAACCACCTCATTTAGACCCCCATTTAAGTTGTACAAATCTCGACACTTATTCTCAACGCAACTGCATAGCATCTTCTAAATTAATGAAATCATTCGTAAAGCTTTTTTTTTTAATGCATGTCCATCAAAAAAAAAAACAACCTCGCCTTATTCTCCCCGACCTCCTTCCCTCCACATTCCCACAAAGAAAAAGCGCCTGATTGTAATATTTGCCGCGGTTGTTATATAGACTACAGGTCACGTCTGCTCATAATCTAAAGCGACAAGGTCAACTTAAGACATGTCTGCCGACAGCATTGTTTCTTGGCCCCAGAAAAATATCACCAAACAACAAGAACTGGGTTAGGTTACAGTTAGTATTATAGTAAGTAACATAACAACTGATATAACAGGCACGG